>CM053503.1:51510651-51643933 GCA_028627145.1 Eidolon dupreanum | reverse complement strand
CACTGGCTCCAGAGAAAAGTAAAGAAGATACCCACTACTTCCTCATCTCCATGGTGAGTTCAGTGACCTTAAAGGACCACTTGACTTGGACATGCTTAATATGCCATTGGAAAGTTGGCTGTAGGGAATAGTGGTTGTTGAAGAAGGCGAGGTATTCTTTCCTTTTTCTTAACATGTAAGTCAGAATGTCCTTTTAAAAGAATCTTCTCTTGATGAAAGGATTAAGAAGTACAAATTGATAGTTACAAAATAGTTATGGGAATGTGAAGTAAAGCATAGAGAATATAGTCAAAAATGTAATAATTATGTCTAGTGCCAGATGAGTACTAGACTAATTGGGGAGATCACTTAGTAAATAATACAAATGTTTAACCACTATTCTGTACACCTGAAACTAATATAATATTGAATGTCAACTTTGATTGGAAAAAAAAAAAAGAATCTTCTCAAGGTGACAATGAGCAAATTTAGGAAACAATCGGATATGAGGAAATAATTTTGACCATCTAATAAACATGGTATCTAGTCTCTGGAGGGAAAATGATACCTCCAATTCTATGAATTTCAAGTCAGGTAGGAGCAGACAGTAGTCTCATGACAGAGAAATGGGGAAGACGTTTTTTTTGACCTCCTATCATACTTTATACCCTGCTAAATGAATACAATGTTGGAGGTAGGGATAGAAAAAAAAAAAAAGTTGGGGCATTCAACATAAGATAGTTGAATGCAAATTTTGGAAACTGAACCTTATTGTTATTATTTTTAATTTAAGTGGGGAGACATTTTGGGGTACATTCTGGATTTTTTAAACCTCATCCACTGATTCATAGTTTAGTTTTGTCCCTTGATACTCTTGCCTTTCTATTCCACAGGTTCAAAAGTGCATGCTATTAAAAAAAAAGTATAAGTGGTTGAATTTTTAAAAGACTCTGGGAATGTTTCAGTACTATTTTCTTTTTAAATTATTTTTGCTAATCTGGGACACATAATTCAAAGGTAATCATTCTACAGCTCAAGTTTTGTCCACAGTTTTATTACTCTTATATCTTACTTGACAAATGGTATCTTCATTGAAAGGACCAATGAACTCTGACAGAAGGTCTAAACACATCTTTTTTGACTGCCTAGGAAATCTGGGATTAATCCTAGGCCCAATTTAACCTAGAAGTTAATATTGAAATTCCTAATTACCATTTCAATTTTATCATTATGAACAATCTACAAATCATTTCGTTTAAATTAGTACTGTAAATGCCATTCCATTTCTGCTACAAAGCTCATTTATTAAAGATTTTAAATTCAGAAGTTTGACCAGAAACTTTCGTATCATACCTCTTTTCATGATACCTATCTTCAAAACTTCTATCAAAAATTTTTTGAATAGTTTGTACTCATCTCTGACATACGCAGAGTATTAGCTGGCATCATGATAAATTATGATCAAATGTTTATGAGCCTTGATCCACTTAATAATCTTGATATAAAGCAAAGTATAATAAATTTCCCCTTGACTATCATCTATACTTTAAAAAAAATTTTAAATTAAGTTTCAAGTATACAGTATACTGGTTAGACATCTATATAGTTCATAAAATGATCCTCCCAATTGTGCCTTCTCTCCCCGACTTTCAACCTAGCCAGTATATTAATGCTAACTGCATTCTCTATGCTGTGTTCTCCATCCCAGTGACCATCCATCAGCTACTAATTTGTACTTCTGTAGCACTCATCTCATTCTCCCAGCCCCCCCCAAACTCCTCCCCTCTGACTGACACCAAATTTTCTACTATATTTGTGAGTCTGTTTTTGATTAGTTTGTTCTTTTTATTCCTTAGATTCCTCATATAAGTGAAATCACATAGTGTTTATCTTTCTCGGTCTGTCTTAAATACCTTCGAGGTCCATCAAAGTGATATCTTTTTCCTTCCCCTTCCTTTTCATATGTAGGGGTCTTGTTTTCTTATCCTTTCAGCCACTCTATCTTTGGTTGGAGCACTTAATTCTTTTCCATTTAAGGTACTTATTGATGGGAATGTAGTTGTTACCATTCTTTATTCCTGTTTTTGATACATGTTTTTTATTCTTAAAGAAGTCCCTCCAACATTTCCTAAAATGCTGGCTTTGTGGTGATAGCTTATCTGGGAAGTTCTTTATCTGTCCTTCAGCTCTAAATGATAGCTTTGCTAGATAAAGTATCTTTGATTATAAATCCTGGGTCTTCATCCTATTGAATATTTTCTGCCAAGTCCTTCTGTCCTCATAGCTTCTTTTGAGAAATCAGCTGCCAGTCTTATGGGTTTTCCCTTATATGTAATTATTTGTTTTTCTCTTGCTGCTTTTAAGATTCTTTGTATTTAAACTTTGACATTTTAATTATGATGTGTCTTGGTGTGGGCCTCTTTGGATCCCTCATTGTTGGAATTCTCTGAGCTTCCTGGGGTTTTATGTCCATTTCCTTCACCAAGTTAGGTAAATTTTCCATCACTATTTCTTCAAACAGCTGTTCAACATCTTGATTTTCCTAAGTTACATCGATCAGACCAATATTTGGAGCCTTAATTGTGTCCCATATCCTCCTTAAATTATTTTTATAGTCTTGGCATCTTTTGTCTTGCCATTCTGATTGAGTGTCCTGATTGGCTTTCCTGTCCTCTAGATAGGGCATTTGATCTTCTTCTTTATTTACTTTGTTTATTCCTTTGTTTATTCCATTTACTATACTGCTCATCTCAGATAATGTGTTCTTCATTTCAGACTGGTTCCCTTTTATAATTTCCATTTCCATTTTTATGTTTTTTATCTCTTTGTTGAAGTTTTCACTGAATTTATCTACACTTCCCAAAAGTTCATTGAGTATCTTTATAACCAGTATTTTGAACTCTGCATCTGTTAGACTACTTGACTCCATTATATCTGGATCTCTGTTCTTTTCTCTCATTTGGTTTCTGCTTCTTTTTCTTCCCATTGTGGCTGCCTTTGCATGTCTATTTCTATGTACTAAGCAAAGCTCTTAAGTCTCCCAGTCTTATTAGTGTGGATTTGTGAAGTAGTTGTCTGTCCAAAGGCACAGTCCTGAGAGGGGTTCAGCTTCAGGCCAAACTTAGCCCAAGCCTCTACGCTTCCAAGGCTATTTATTAAGATTCAGCAAGTAATCCACAGATGCTGTGCTTATAGTTGCCTCAAAAGGCCGCACTAGAAACCAAGGCCAGCTGCCTCCAGTGTGAGTCTAGGCACTGCTCAGCAAGGAACACCTGAGTCGCTGAGGATACACCTTGAATTGGCTTGGGTAGGGCCACGAGTTGGGGGAGGCAAGGTTTCAGGGAATCTTCTGGGTGGATTGACCTCTGTTATCCAGTTTGATGATGTTTTGGCTATGGCGGGGCCCTGTGCACTGGTAGCGGGGAGGATTCATCAGGGCACAATGGATACCACCAGCACTTCTGTACCATGTGAGTCTCCCCTAGGCCCTCACTCAGACAGTGTTTCCCTGTAAGTCCCTGATGTCCCCTGCATGCAGCTGGTGCTCAGAGCGAGCAGGTCCTTCACCATGAAAATCTGCTGGCGGAAGTGGCCCTTTTAAGAGGCATCTGCCGCTGTTGCTCCTGCAGCCTCCGACTCACTCAGCTGCTCTGGACCAGGCAGCCCCGTGTCCTCACCTTGTCCTACCTTCTGCTGTTGCAGGGTGTTTTCTTGAATTTCTCCTTAGTTGTATGGCTTGTTCCTCTAGATCTCAGGCAATTTTTCCTTGCTACTGCTCCTTGTTTCCGTCACAGCTTTGATTTGCTTTCCAGAGGGATGAACAGAGCATCTGTCATCTATACCATTTTTTAAAAATCATTTATACTTCTATATGACATTTTATAGCTAATTATTATTATACTGGATTTATCTCAAATTTCTGGTATGTATTTATTAATAAGATATTCATTAAAAAGCCTTATATACTTTAAAATTTACCTGCACTTATATAATTTTACTTAAATAAACAAATATGATCATTTTATAGATTTTTAAAAGCCAATATATATTTTTCTCTTTAGATTTCCCTATAATTCCCCTCCCTGCACCCTTTATATCAGCTACTTCACCTACCTACAGGTAACCCATGTTTAACTTAGTAGGAATCACTCTAATGAATTCAATGGATTAGTCTGTAGTTTTCCTTGCACTCACATGATACTGTACTGACATGTATACATTCACAGGATTTCCAAATACTTGGATTTCTGTCTCTCTCTCCAAAAGTATAATTTTATGTACAGTTTTCTGCTTCTTGCTTTATAACTCAATAATATCAATTAGAAATTTCTCTAAATCATCTGATATATTACTTTGTTATTTTCAATGGCTACATCATATTCTGTTATGTGATATATTTCTCAGTCATCTATTAATTGGCACTCTTTTAGTTTCCCTGCTTAAACTATCTGACAAATGTTGTAATAATCATTTCTATAAGCTCTCACAAACTGGCTTTTATGTCTATGGGAGAGGTTCCCAATAGTGCAATTGCTGTGTTAAGGGGTAGTTGTAGTTTAATTTTAGTAGATCTCCAGATTGATTTCTGTAAAGACTGAAATACTTCAAAGTTCTGGCAATGCATGGGAGTACATTTTTTCCTACATATCCACAGTAATAAGTTCCAAAGCTCTATTCAACTTTCCCCCCAGGGCCATGGGTGAAATATGATATCTCACTGTCATTTTACTTTGCATTTCCCTGACTAATAGTAAATTTGAGCCCTTTGTTAGACATCTGTTCACTTAAATTTATTCCGTTAATTATCTGTTTATATGTTTTACCCATCCCCCACTGGATTTTGTATGTGTGTGCCCGCTTGTATATGTGTTCATAATGTGTGAATAAATTATCAAAGTTCTTTATATATTATAGATATTAGCTTTGTGTAGACTGATTTTATTTCATTCAACTTTGGTTATTGTATTTTTGCTGCATAATTTTTTATGCACTTAAACTTGGTAACTGCACAAAATATCAAAAAGAGTAAAAATGATCTACAATACCAACATATTTCTCCCCCTCTTTTTTTGAAGTATAATGGAACTATAGTCTCTTCTTTTGACTCCTCAAATCCCTTGCTCCAGAAAGAACTACAATTAATATTTTGGTATGTAGTCTTCCAGTTTTTAACTCATGCACGTAGAAATACATCTAAGTCTTTATTGTGATGACCTGATATTCTGAAGTATTGGCATCTTTTTTTGTTCTTTCAGTTCCTTAATTTATTCAATTACTCCCTCATCTCTTCTGAAGACAAACAAGTTCCTAATAGAAATGGTGAGTTTGAAAAATACTTGTCCATTTATTCTTTTTTCTTCAACATAGGAAGAGAGATAATTACTTTTCCTGGACTGAGATTTAAACAAAAAGAATCAGAGAGGAAGCAAGATAATTATGCTTGATTGGGGATCTTTGAGAAGTTGGCCTTGAAATCTGACTCCTCTACTTTAGGTTAAAACCCTTTGTGAGATGATAAAGCTTTGAGGCATATTTGGTGATCTGAGGACAGTTCATTAGCATCACCAGCAGAGGTGGTGGAACCACACACATATGGTAGCAATAGTAAGGCTCTCATTTCTCACATAAACAGCCCAGTGGTACCCAGTGGAAAGGGTAGCAGTGACTTAAGAGAAGAAGAAGCTTCCTTGGGTTGTTACTGCTTAGTGGGTAGAAGCTCTTTTATGGATACCTGAGTTAGTGACAAAGGCCCTCCACACAGTTTCTCAGGCAGTAGAGACCTTAGGTGCAAATACAGTAAGTCCTTATAAATGTCGTGATAGTTTCTTGGAACCATGGCAAAATGATACATAACCAATTTTGCCATAGACTAATTGATATAAACAATGGTTATATCAAGTTCCTATGGCATCTCATCAGCATTAGAACAATGTTGAATGCAACAATGTTATTTGAGTACTTGCTGTATCTCAGAAGGAAGTCAGGTCAGGGGAAAGAAGATGGCAGAAGCCAAATGATAGTCAGCAGGCTTCTTCCTCTTTCTCATGTGAGGCATCTTTGGGAGTCCTGCAATAGTAAACAGTCACATGAACTAGTAATATGGCCCCCATTTAAAATCAGTGTGGCATGAGAAAAAAATACTAAACTATTGAACTTCACTAGTATTCAAAGAAATTAAAATTTAAACAACAAAATATGCCACTCTTCACGTTTTAAATTGGCAGTGAGCAAAGACCATATTCAATGCGTTCAAGAGTGAGCTATTATTTTATACAGCTGCTGCATATACACATTGGCACAAGTTTTCTTGAAGGCAATTTGAGAATATATAAAAAGATTTTCATGTAAGAATTCTACTGCTTGGAATTCAAGAAATTAATCAAGAAGTAACACCAAGACTTATCTCCCTGATGGTCATCTCAACATTATTTATCAAAGCAAAAATTTGAAATAACCTAAATGGACCATAATAATATATTTTATCTTTATGTTTTTCATTGTTTTTGAATTTTCTTTAATAAGCATTTATTTCTTTGATACATGATTTAAAAATTAAAAATAATAATTAAAAAATTTTAAAAAATCATTTGGCAGTTCAGGTGTTAATATAAAAGGACAATCAAATATGGAATACTTCTGAATCACATGGCTGTGACCTGAATTACTAGTGTACATCCACTGCCAAGACAAGACAAAACCACTGTTCTTCAGGGCATTGCAGTGTTTATTTAGAAGGACATGTCATATAATAAATTTAATGTTGGTAATCACAATAACATTAGGGAAATTTTCTATCTAATTTTCCATCTGCAAAATAGTTCCATTTTAACTGTCTAGAACATTTAGATGCAACCAATAAAATGTTTCTTAAGTATTTTTAGAAAATGTTTTTAGATCTCCCATGAACTTCCTATGTTTAAAGAAAATAAAAGATAAGTTAGAGTCTTATGGAAGAAGAAGAGGGGAACTGAGAGAAGGAGAACCTAACCTGATGTTTAAAAGAAACATAAATAAGAGAGGTACTTATAAAGAATAGAGCAATATTTTTATTTTTGCTTTAAAAAATCATGATAGCTTCTGACTCTAAAATGGCATATAATTATTTTTATTTTATATGAATGATGCCTTAATAATTCTCTGAGTAAAGCTACTTTTAAAGTTATTGGACCAGAGGTGGGGGGAGGGAGGAGGAAGAAGTAGATGGGGTAAAAGGGGTCAAATATGTAGTGACAGAAATAAATCTAACTATGGGCAGTGAACACAAAATGCAATGTATTTATGCCTTACTGTTGAATTGTACACCTGAAACTTACTGGATTTCATTAACCAATGTTGCCATAATAAAAAAATAAAATAAAATAAAGTAATAAAGTAATTGTTGCTAAAAAAATTTAAAAAAAAAAATAAAATCACTTCCATTTTTACTCACCCCCTGAAAAAAAAGTTGTTGAGCTTAAGAAAGTATTCATATATCTGTCATCCCTTAAATAGAATCTAAATCCAATTGGCCTTGAAGATTTGTATATTTAATTCCTAAATGTTTTTCAAATTCTCTTTTCGTTTTTTGCTTTTTTTCCATCACCACCACTGGTCCAAGCTACCATTATCTTATTCGATCTGCTATAATAGCCTCCTATGTGGTCTCTATGCATCCATTAGACACCATCATCAATGAATTCTTTGCAGTGCATCTAGACTGGTGCTTTCAAATAACAAACCCAATCAATTCAACTTCCTGCTTAAAACTTTTAAATGGTTCACCCTACTCTGAAGACAAAGGCAGCATTAATTGACATGGCCTACTAGGCCTAATACCTTCCTCCTCTCTTTTGTTCTCTTTCCCCTTCAGCTACAAGGTCTTGTTTAAGTTTCCTCATATTCACCAGGCTCCCTCCTACTAATGGACCTACTAATGGCAGGGGAGGAGACCTGCTTCCCCTACATAGAACTCTCTTCCATTCATCTTCTTGATTTCGATTCAAATGTTACTTCCCTCCAGCCTCCTTCATAAACTTCCATTGCCCATGCCCTTCTATTTTATTGTGCTCCTTATAGTTGCAACCTTACTTTTGTGTATAATTAATGGCTGTCTTTATAAACTAAGTTCCATGAGAACAAAGCCCACTAATTCTGTGACCATGGACAAGTTACTTGATGGCAGAAAAAGGCTCTTTCCATTCCATTTTCCTTGTGAGCAGGAGGCCTTATTTTATGGTGTCCCTTGTAATTAAACATGACCATGTGACTGAGTTCTGGTAAAGGAACATGAGTGAAAGTGATGTGATCAATAGATTCTAAGTCTCTAGGGTATGTTAATCTTACAAGACGGAAAGAGCCTGAATGCCTGCATGACCACATGGAAGATTGCTCATGTGTTGGACTATGATACAAGATAGATATAAACTTATTGTGTTGAGCTGTAGGGATCTTAAGTTTGTTTATCACAATAGATGGTAATACTTACTCTAACCAAAATGGTTACTATATATGAGTTGACATTTCTTTCAGAAAAATAGGGACAAATGATGTTTATTATATAGGGCTTTGATGGGAATTAAAATAATGTGAGCACAATGCTTTGCATATGGTAGTTATTCAATAGATATATCATCATTATCATAGTTATCATTTTATTATAGCTCTTCTTTCCTGCTCTCTGGAAAAATGCATTCCTTTTTCCCATATTTTTCTTATTCTCATAGTGAGATTTTTTGGTAGACTTGGAATACTTTCTTTTTGTTCATTAAAGTGGTTACAGCATTTATATGGTTTTTAAGAGATTTTAAGGGACTGCTCTAGTGACGGACTGTGAAGGAGGTTTCAGTGATTAGCGCGATAGTTTGATTCTTCAAAGCCTCCCCAACCTGCATTCTGCACAGTGGATATTTCTTTCTTTGTAGAATTTCTGAGTTCTGATATGGAATTAAGGATCACAGAAGGATGAGTTAATTCTCCAAGGAAACATAACCCAATGACTCCATTTGTATTGGTAGCAAAGCCTGAGAACAGCTGAAGAGGAATGCACCTTTTATAGCATTTTAATAATAATTATTTGGGATACACTGGGCTTGTGCCTTTTTTTCTTTTTCTGCCTAGAGATTCAACTTTTTACATTATTCTATTTGATGAACATTCCTGAAACCTCACTGGGGATTTTGAACTCTATGTTTATTTTACTTTGTCTCCAATCAAATCTGAGCTGTCAGGATTTTTCCACCACACCTTTTGCTTTTTGTTTAGAAGAACATGAGCAGAGTCTAAACAGTGCAGAGAAAACCTGCTAAATCTCATTTGCAGATTGTCCTTGCCTTCTGCACCTTGTAAGCACATCGTTCTGAGTTTGTGAAGCTGCTCATTGCTAATGAGTCTCCCTGAGGGGAATGTACACTCATTGATACTGTAGTTTATGGATATTTACCCAAGAATTATTTCTGATCATGGAAATTAGTTGCTTTTGCTAATTTGCGACTTTAAAAAAATCTCATATGTAGGCAATTCTTATTAAAATACTTTGGTGCTAAGTCGTTTAATTTGTCTTAAATTCAGGAAGAATGTTAGATATACTAAGAATGAGTTTCAAGTTTTCTCTTCTTTTCAGATCCTTAGGCTGTTAAGTTTTAATTGAGCAGCCTTTTATTTTAGGTATTAGCTTAAGACATTTTGCCTCTAATATTTCCAAAATCATTTGGAAGTTTTGTAGTGATTTCAGCCTTACAAATTTTTATGGGTCATGTAATCATAGAATTAATAATGATGATGATAATCATAACTAAAGTTTATTGACCACTTTCTATGTGCCAGGCACTGTGCAAAAGGCTTTGACTGCTTTGTCTTATTTAATGTAAAATAGCCTATGTAAATTGCATCCATCCAATTCAATTAAATTCACTGTGATGCAATATTTATTAAGCCTCTCCTAACAGTTATATGCTAGTCACCAAAAGGGAAATGGAAGGTTTCAACATGCTTCCTGTACAAATTTGTTCCAAAGCTAATGGCCTTTTCTGATTTTATCCTTGTTTGCTTATATTTTGGATGAAAAAAAAACAAATTTAAAATGGTGAAGTGACTGCCTCAAGGTCACACAACTTTTAAGGGCTGGAGTCATTTCACTCCAAATGCCAGTAGCACTTTCCTAAAATATCTGAAAGATCTTAGGTTCTGTAAGGACTAATAAAAGTGAAAAATAAGAAGCTTAGTTATCTCTATTGAAAATAAGGTAAGAGAGACTGCCTTACCATCCTTTTTCTAAGGGCATTTACTTTAAAAACTCTGCTTGTATATACTTTCTCCTCTCTTTGAAATGTATTTAAACCCTTTTGAAGAGTAGGTAGGCCTTTATCAGCCATATAACCCAGGAATGTCTTTTTCAAGGACCTGGGAGCCTTCTCCTTGAAATGTAAAATTAAGGAAGATAGCACCCTCTTCTTCTAGTTTCCTTTGGAGAGTAGGAGCCTAACTCTGGGTGCCTTGCTCAAAAATGCAAAAATATCTCCTGTCATAAAGATATGAGAAGTTTGTTTTTCCACTGCATAAAGCCAATTAAGTAACACAGATGGTAACCCAAATTAGAAAATTTAGGATGAACTATGTGTAAAATGTTGTCAAGTCTTCTTTCTTGAGGGCTAGTTTTTATTTATCTTGAAACGTATGTAATGGGTTCTATCTACTTCACTATATAAAAGAATGAGATTTCTTTCTGCCTTTGCAATCTCTTAATGGATTGCTTGTGATGCGCCTCACATTCTGAGTTAATGCTTATTTGGTCATCAAAGCGGTTTTTTGTTTGTTTGTTTGTTTTTCTCTACTACCTTTGTGGAGAGGATTTCTGGGTGGGGAGAAGATTTAGTTTTTAATTATATTTTCCTAATAGCTCCTGTGATAATGGGGAAACCAGTGTGCACTGTCATTCTTGTTATGTGTATAGAGGAGTAACATATAGGTGTTGCTGAGGTTTACCTGGTCACTTGTTTTTTCAGTGGCCTAGTTGTTTTTACAATACTATCAATTTCCAGGTTTAGAAGCAGCATGAAGGGACTGTGTCTTGCAATTCCTATAATGTTTGAGTATTTGTTTTATTTTGCTATTGGAGGATTTTTGCTGTATTTAGGGTTAGAAGAAGAAATTCATTTACTTATTTAAGAGCCCAAAATCCAATTAGGTAACCAATTCCAGTGGCAACTACAGATTTCTGAGTGTAGACAAAAGAATCAGAGAATACTTATATAACTTTGAATCTAAGGATATAAACTTGAGACCCATAAAATCAACCTCTTTATTTGTCCTCTCAAGTTTTGTTAACTTTGATATGGCAAGTTACTACATAGAATTTAGTGAATTCCAAAAGGGTCACCAATAATAATCTCCATGAGTGTCTTCATTTATATCTCTTGTTATTGGTAGTTCAAGCATTCTGAGAAGGTAACTCTAAATTACTTGGCATGATATCATAGTTTCTTTATTGATTATGAGAAGAATTGCTTTGGATGCCTGAATCTCTCTTTTCTTGCAAAAATCTCTTTAAGTAAATAACTTTAACCAGATAAAAACTATCTTCATTAATGTGTATGTTTCCCTTGGCTGAAGAAAAAAATCATATTAAGTGTGGAAGGGTTAAAACAATCAAAATTGTAATATTAATATTTGTGTGGAAAGAGAATTTTACATATTTGTTATAGTCTTGTGTATAGTGTTTGACATATAACAGCATTGTATAGGTGTTTGCTATTACTATCATTCCTTGTCATATGCAAGAAAACTTGGCTAAATACAGTGACAGCCTTATAACTCTAAAGTATCCAATTAAATAGTCAATTGAGACTCATGATCTTAAGTTGAAATCTTACTAAATTTATGCTTAAAATAAAAATAAAAAAGACATTTAGGTTCAACTTATTGTAAGTCTAACTTACATTAGTACTATTTAGTACTAGTAAGTACTAGTAAGTACTATTTAGTACTATTAAGTACTAAATAGCTGGTGATCAAAGTACTTAAAAGGGAAATTCATTTAAGTAGTTTAAAAGTTGTAATGTTTTAAATTAAGTTTGCAAATAGGACCAAATATTATTCAAAGACTCTGAAAGTTATTATAAAAATTTGTTAATGGATAAAAGAATACATTTTGCCAGATAAACATAAATTAAATGGGAACCCTCAGATTTCTCCACCTTGTGACAGCTTTAATCTGGACGAGAAAAGGCATTCCTGTTGGCATCTCCACAGACTTAGGGAAGGCACAGAGGTAATATTAGGCAATTACTTAGAGATTCCTTCAAATGAACTTATGGCTTCTGATATAGACTGGGAAGGTTTTGAAGGACTGACTTCCTGTGTTCTCCCTCAAGTATCTTTTGCTGTGATGATAAACATTAATAGACCTGGCAAAGCATGAGTAACTCATGAATATACAGGCATACATATGTGACTTGAGGAGCCACAGAGGGTGGATGAAGAAAATAAGGTTTAGGGAGGAGTCTCAGGTTATTTCTAAGGGAGAATTTCTAATCTCAAAACAGAAGAGCAACAAGCAATGACATAGCCTGCCAGTTAGAGAAACAAAGCAAGTTTCAACAAATGATAGATTCCCTTATGTTTTATTAGGCAACAGTATGGTCCTTTTCAACAGCATGTTATCAGCACCCCTTGAAATAGGTTTTAGATATTTGGTCACTTATGAGTATTCTTTCCTTCCCCAAGTATCATGGTTATTTCCCCTTAGTAAGCGAAAACTCCCCTTCTTCCATTTAAGTGTGATGAGACCTTCTTCTCCAGTGAAGATCCACTAGAAGGCAATATTTTTCTGAGGGGTTTTATCTTGTATCTGTATATAAAAGAACCCTATAATTTTTTAGGTTTTAACGTATTGGACATGCTATTCAGCTACTGATTGGTGAGTGCCTTCTCCATTTCTTCATGTGATATCATATTATTCTTAATATATGAGATTTTTAGATTCTGAGACTCTGATGTCTTTTCTACAATAGTAGAGGATAACATAAAAGTTTTGTCTCCTCATAGAGCTCTTTGTGGTAGGGAGAATAAAGAATTATTTACCAATTTTTAAAAGCATGTATATTTTATCAAAGGAGAGATAAAGACCTCAGATAGAAAAAAGCTGAAGGAGTTCATTACCACCAAACCAGTATTACAAGAAATATTAAAGGGACTTCTATAAGAAGTAGAAAAAAATATGAATAAGAAAATTTCATAAAGAAAATAATTCTCACTAAAAGCACACATATTTTCATTATCATTGTAAATGTTTTTCAGTTTCATTGTTTGCTTTCAATAGAAGAGACTGTCACCACACCCCAAAATTAATTCAAAATGGATCAAGGACTTTAATATAAGACCTAAAACAATAAATTGCATAGAAAACATAGGTACTAAACTCATAGACTTTTGATTTAGAGAAGATTTTATAAATATGACCTCAAAGGCAGGGGAAGTAAAAGCAAACATAAATGAATGGGACTATATCAAATTAAAAAGCTTATGTATAGCAAAAGAAAGCACCAATAAGACAAGAAGCAATCAACTGAATGAGAGAAGATATTTACCAACAATGCCTCTGTTAAGGGCCTAATATCCAAAATATACAAAGAACTAATATAATTCAACAATCAAAAAATAAATAATCCAATTAAAAAATGGGCCGAGGACCTGAACAGACACTTACTTCTCCCTAGAGGACATACAAATGGCCAACAAATATTTGAAAAGATGCTCAACATTGCTAGCTATTAGGGAAATGCAAATCAAAACCACAATGAGACACCACCTCACACCTGTTAGAACAGCTATCATCAACAAGACAAGTAATAGCAAGTATTGAAGAGGCTGTGGGGAAAAAGGAACCCTACTGGTAAGAATGTAAATTGGAATAGCCACTATAGAAAACAGTATGGAGTTTCCTTGAAAAATTAAGAGTAGAATTGCCATGTTACCCAGCAATCCCTCTTCTGGGTGTCTACCCATAAAATTTGAAAACATTTATCTCTAAAGATATATGCACTCCAATGTTCATTGCAGCATTGTTCACGGTGGCAAAGACATGGAAATAACTAAAGTGCCCTTCAATAAATGATTTGATAAAGAAGATGTATTACATATATAATGGAATATTAGCCATCAAAAAAGATGAAATACTGCCATTTATGACAACATGGACGGATCCTGAGATTATCACACTAAGTGAAAAAAGTCAGACAGAAAAAGTTGAGAACCATATGATTTCACTCATATGTGGGATACAAAACTGAAAGCAACAAATGAACAAGACAAACAGAGACTCATGGACACAGACGGTAGATTAGTGGTTACCAGAGCGAAAGAGGGAAGGAGTAGAGGTAGGTAAGGGTAAAGGGGGTTAGATATATGGTGATGGAAGGAAATTTAACTTTGGATTGTGAGCACACAATGCAATATACATATGATGTATTATTGAATTGTACACTTGAAACCTATATAATTTTATTAACCAATGTTACAATCAATTTAATAAAAAAATTAAAATAAAATAAAATAAAGAAGAGAGGTATTTGTATACCAAAAATAAAAAAATAATAAAGTTTTATTGATTTTGCTTCTGTTTCTCACCATTTACTCTACAAAGTGCTGTGGCCTTTTATTCTGAAATTATTTGATTTCAGATTTATTGGTAACTTTATTTCTAGTTGCTGTGTTTTTCTAAATACTAACTAAGCATAAAATCTGATGCCAGATACATTTTTGTCCTTCTTTTCTTTGAATTACTAAAATGTAAATAAAGCCCAGTCTGTTAAAACATAAGTATTTTTTTGGTGAAATCTTTGACTTAATACATATTCAATATGCTTAAAATTCTAATGGAGCAACAGTTAATTATACTCGGTGAAATTATCATTCAAACTGCTTTTTGACAGGTTGTCAAAACAAATGGAGAATAGTTCATTGCCGAATAGTAATTAAACAAGCAACTGAAACCTATGACATAATAAATGTTTTGAAGTTTAATTCAAAGTCTCCATATGCTCTGCAATTATTAGCAAATTCTCTTGTCAGTTAGTTCAGTATTTTTATGTATGTATTTTCAAATTGGAGTTCAAGAATATAAATTTTCTCCAGGCTTACCAAGTCAGTTGAAAAGTTGAAAAATTCCTGTATCTTTTGATTTCTAATTGTTTCATAAAAATTATTTTCCAGTTTTTTTCCAATCAATAAACTAAAAAAGTATTTATCGAGCATTTATATTGAGGTCTTAGAAGAAGTAGTGACATATTAAAATTGTTTTTGAAATGATAACTACATAGTGGCAATTGGGAATGGACAAGAATTGGGAACAATTGATGAGGGAAAGACAATAGGCCATTGTAATAGTCCTGACATTTTAAAGGCCTAAAATGTAGTGACAATAAGGAAGAAGAGATTAGCTGCGAAATCCGTTCTGTTATGAAATTGACTTTAGTGCCTCGTGAGATATAAATATTAAAGTGAAATAGAAGTTGAAAATAATATTGATACATCTAGTATGGGTGACTAGGTGAATGATGATGTCTTTTATCAAAAGAAAAATTTTATAAGATAGAATGGGTAGGTTCATGAAGGAAAATGAATTCAATAAAAATATTTATTTTTAATTTTTTATGTGGAATCTAATGAACAAAAAGGACAAACAACTCATAAATACAGAGGGCAATCTGGTGACTGCCAGAGGGGAGAGGGGTTGGGGGCTAGGAGAAAGAGGTAAAGGGTTAAAGAAGTACAAATTAGTAGTTGAGAGATGGTCATGGGGATGGGAAGCATGGTATAGGGAATGCAGTCAGCAATAATGTAATGACTATGTGTAGAACCAGAGGAGAGAAAAAGCAATCAGGGGAATCATTTCATAAACTAAATAAATGTCTAACCAATGTACTGTACACTTGAAACTAATACTAAAATAAAATAAAATGCCTAAAATATTTATTTTTTATAAATAGTCTACCATTCCAAGAAAAATGTAAAAACATAGAAGAATATAAAGCAAAAGTAAGTTTCAATACCATATATGACCTCATTTCTTAATTTCTCTCCGTGGAGTCAACCAGTATTACCACTTTTTGTTATGTCTGTATGATAGAACAATTCTATCTTTCTTCTTTAGAGATGGTATCTCATTTTTTTTTGAGGGCTCAGTAAATATTTATTTTCCAGCTTACCTTACACTTCAAAGTGGCTATATTATTAAATTCTGATCAATGATATTAAACAGAAGCTATTGGATTGGATTTATGGGAAAGTTTCTTAAAAGATATCAAACAGCTCTTGCCCTTCTTCCCTTTTTCCTTCATTTCTATTTGGCCTGGATGTGATAACTGGAGATCTTGTAACCATCTTAGGCAAAAAAACAACCATGAGGATGGAAGCCATTCACTATTGATGGTGGACCAGAAAGATGAAAGTGTGCAAGGTGTCTAATGACTATGTGGCCACCTTACTAGTTATGGACTACTTATTTATTGATGTCTTTAACATTAAAGAAATGTAAACTTGCATCTTATTTAGAAATTTCTCTCTACAGCCAAACCTAATCTTAAATGGTATGTGATCCTTTTATGAATTTCACTTTGAACAAGTTAAATATAAGGACATCCAGGTACAAATACCAGGTGGATAGTTAACATATGCACTGTAATTTCTTCAAGTGCCTGAGACATATATAGTGGATGCTCAAAAAATATTGATTTAATGAGCTCAAGAAAGAGGTCTGAAGGTAAAAGATTTTTGAATGGTAGTTGTGGAATAACTCCACTTAATGGAACATATGGAGAGTAAAAAGAACTAAATACAGAGAAAACAATTGAGATACGAACATTTAAGAGGCATGGAGTTTTCTTATTCTTCAATCTTATCAATCTCTCCATTTATTCAGACCTTCTTTAATGCCTTCAGTGAAGTTTATAATTTTACCTATACTGTTTTTGTATATTTATTGTTAAGCGTATTCCTAGGTACATTTTTTTTATTACTATTGTTAGAATTTTAAAAAATTTCATTTTCTGATTATACACTGTGTTTTGAAAGCTATGGAAGCTACTATGTTGATCTTGTGTCTAACTACCTTGCAGATTGTCAATAATTCTAAAATTGCTTAGTTGATTTTCTAAATTGATGATCATATCATGGCAAGTAATAACAGTTTTATCTATTTTTTATTTTCATTTCTTTCCTCTTTCTTATATCATGGGCTAGTATCTCTAATACAATGCTGCATTCTAATGAAGAGAACAGCCAAATTCAT
Source organism: Eidolon dupreanum (assembly GCA_028627145.1). NCBI lineage: Eukaryota > Metazoa > Chordata > Mammalia > Chiroptera > Pteropodidae > Eidolon > Eidolon dupreanum. The sequence continues at coordinate 51,626,691 of CM053503.1, read as the reverse complement.
CTTACAGTCGTCCCCTCTTATCCATGGGGGATATGTTCTAAGAGCCCCAGTGGATGCCTGAAACTACATATAGTATCTATCTAACTCTCTCTTTCTCTCCTCTCCCTTCCTACTCCCTCTCTTCTCCCTCCCCTCCCTCTCTCTTTCTGCCTCCCTCCTTCTCTCCCTCTTCCTCTCTCTCTCTCATCTACCTATACTTCCTGTTTATGTCTTCTATCCACAAATTTAATGCCTTTTCCATCTTCACTAAGCACTTACTTTTTCAATTTGAGCTGTGACAGCAAAACTAGCACATTTTCCCCCTTTTTCACAATTTCCCAGATAGAAGATTCATTCTTATTGTAGATCTTCGCAACCTCAACATACTATTTTTTCTTCCCTTATTAAGTTGAGAACTTCCATGTTTTTATTTAAAGGAAGTACTTTAAAGTTTCTCTTTGGCATATTTGAACTGTCAGCATCTCTACTCTTGCTCTTTGGGGCCATTATTAATTAAAATAAGGATTACTAGAATGCAAGCATTGTGATACCGTGACAGTCACTCTAATAGCCTAGCCAGTTACTAAATGACTTATAAGCAGTTTGCGTACTCAGCCTGAATATACCAGACAATGGGATGATTTAATTCCTGGCATGATGAAGCAGGCGGTGCGAAATTTCATCATGCTACTCAGAATGGCGTGCAATGTAAAATGTAGGAATTGTTTATTTCTATAATTTTCCATTTAATATTTTTGGACTAAAGTTGACTACAGCTAACTAAAATCATGGAAAGTGAAACCTTGAATGAGGAGGCCCTACTGTATTTACTTCTTTAATCAAAATGCTTCTAACAGCTCATCATTAAGCATGACTTTGGTTAAAGACTTTCTAGAAGGCATGCTTTCTCGAGTTAGAAAATCACCTTGTTATTTTGCCAATAAATAATGCATTCGACTTCACATCTTGGATCAGCTTCTTGTTTCCATCGCTTCTAGTCACACAGCAACTTTGGTATAGCTTACATCTAAAGATGCACTTACTCGTGTGTACCTGGGTTGCAATTTCTCTCAACATGACCCTGTATATTTTCAAGTATTTTACTAATTCCTCACACTTTCTGATCTGCTGAAAATACCTCTACTTTAGAATACTGCTATGTATCATTTTTATTATTGTATCTTTTGTAACATTTCTAGGAATGTGATACAGGTAAGGAGGGTTGAAGCTTGCATTACTTCATAAATATTGACAACTGACAGTTTGCATAAACATAGTAAATATTTATGAGAATTTAATGGATTTGAGAATTTAAACTTTTATGATATTTAGAGACTTTAAACATTAATTGTTAAATACTTGATTCCTATGTAAACTTTATGTAATATATCAAATGTTTTAAAAACAATCGAACACATTTTTAGCAGTTATTGACATAAAAATTCAATGCATATTTTTGTAATTTTTTTCTTATTCAAAACTTTGAAGTGTTAAAAAATATATATAGATTTCCTAATTATGTAATTTCTTTCAAAAGAGTATTATCTTTCAAATGGCTGATTTCTTATTTTTTCACACTATGGTGAGTGAACATAGGCTGTATAATAATAATTTGTTGAAACTGTTGAGATTTCATTTGTGGCTTGTTATTCTGTCAATTGTTGTAAATGTCAATGTTCAAAAAGAACATGTGTTAAATAAGCTTATTGACTGCTAATAATTTTCTCTTTAGTAATTGTTTTTGTCCAAGATTTTGGGAAGTTAGGCTGTGGTCTCCTAATAGTAATTTTCTCAAATTCTCTTTATAATTCTAAAAATTTTGTTATGCTTATGTTGAAGTCATGTTATTAATTCTACAAATATTCACGATATGTATTAATCTTAGGTTTGAAAAATTTTATTACTATAAGTTTCCAGTATTGTTTTCTTTGAATTCTGTCTTACTTGATTTTAAAATGCTTTGCCAATCTTTATATTAATGGTTCATGTTATATCTTTTCCTGTTGCTTTATTTTTTAACTTTTCTATATCAATTTATTTAGTTTATATAAAAAGCACTTGCCATATTTTTAAAAATTCAATCTAACAATTAATTATAACAAGAAAGTATATCCATTTACATTTATTTTGATACCTGCTATGTTTGTAGACATTTAAAAAATGTTATTTTATATTTTATACTTACATGATTTTCTTATTTTTCCATCCTGATTTTAATTGGAAAATTTTTCTTTGTTCTTTTTTTCCTGTGCTAGATATGTGTGTGTGTATATTTTTCTAGAAACAGTTACTATAAAATTCTTTTCATTACAAGATAAAAACTTAATATTTTTTTACTTCCCTTTGTTTTTCACTTCCACTTCCTTTTTATCTTCAAAATTAAATTTTGATACAATCTGAACTTCTAGATTTAAATTTTTAAAAAAGATAAAAGATCAACAAATTTTTCTACTTAATGTTTTACTCATTTCTCATTATTATTTGTTGCATTCCATTATTCCTCTTAGATTTACTTTTCCTCATTATAAAACATTTCTTAGTAACTTTTCTAAAGACAAATTATGAGTATTAAATAGTATGTGAATTTTTGAAAATGTCTGCATTTGATTTTGAATGATAGTTTGGTTAAGTATAGATATAGTAGATTGCAAAAAATGGCTCTAATTCTTTACTCTTTCCTGTATCTATGCCTTGATTCTGGGTTTAGTTTCCATGGCTTACTTGGGAAAATAAAATGCTAGCAAATGCAACAGTAGCAGAGTAACGAAAAGCACTTGACTTATAGCTCTTGTCTTCAGCTATTGCCATGAGAACATTCCTGGGCCAATTTACCTCAGTTAACCTGTGGAGAGCCATCCTAGATTTAGCCAATAGCTAGCTGATCCCAATACATGAGGGTGAGTCCTGCTGAAACCAGAAGAATCACTGAGCTGAGTTTAGTCTAATGTGAGGATTTGCCGACTAATATGCTGTATAAACCTGTATTGTTTCAAGGCTCTTTTTGGAGTGGCATTTTTGTGGCAAGAGATGACTGATGCAATAGGTGTTTGTCACTTAGATGTTGCTTCATTATCATCTTGCCTACAGTGTTGCTGTTGAGAAGTATAATAGAAATATGATTTTTTTCTTTGTAGAAAAACTATAGATAAAAACTATAGATAAAAAATTCAGGCCTTTCTCTTTGCTTTGATGTTCTGAAGTTATGTACATTACTAATATAATGTCAATAGATGTATGTATAGGTACGTCAATACAAAGAAAAATGTATGCAAGACTACCAGATGCAGCTAGGGAAAAGAGAAATGTCATTTTAACTCACCATTTCACGTTTGTACTAAGTTACAAATCAAGATTCAATTGGAAGAACTGAGGGTTAGAATATTGAAGCCTACTGCTATAATACAAAAATTTTTAAATTGGCATAGAGCTCCAAGGTCCACAGTATCATATGCATATTGGTTTTGGATACCTGCCTATAGAATTGCCATTTAAAGTTGATAAACCCTGGAAGTTAAATACTGGGATTTTTTTAGTCTCTACCCAAAGTCCTCAAATCAATAACAACAAAAGGAGTTGCTAATGTTAAGAGGAATTCTTATGCCTTTCTCAGAAGTGATCTTCAAGAACAATGAATAAAGATGATCTTCCCAGAGAGCAAAACTAAGGAAGTTATATTGGTTGGCAGTCCTTTTTGGTAGCTTTCTCCTCTCTACTAAGTCAGTTACTAGTTCTATATTCACTTTCTACCTTCAAAGTGATATACCTCTAAATCATTCAAAGAATCAGTTACTAGAATTACTAGAGTATAAGTTTCATTAAAAGGAAAAATGAATCTAGGATGATTTAAAAATTAAACAACAAAAAAAGCAAAACAATATCTCAGTTTTTGCCTTCTATTAAAAAGTTGAATTCATGTAATTTTCCTTGCTTTTTTGTTCCTATTTCTTTATTGTTTTTTACTTATATATCTGTTCTACTGAAGTTCTGTAAGTAAGAAAAAGTAGCTGTAGCACACTACTTATGCCAGCAATATTTACAGGTGATAATAATGTAAGCATTAATAATGTAAGACCCCACTGGGATAATGAGGAAAGTGAAGAGACAATATCAAACAGTCAAAAAATAACAACAAAACCCATAAATCCAGAAGTGGTAGCATACACATATTTAGAAATACAGAGGAAATAAAAAAATAAACAGCCCAGGAAAATGTTTGCCCCTGGGAGCAGTAACTAGGAGTGGCATATGGAGAACTGATCTTTTTGGATATATATTTTGGTGGTATATGATTTTTAAAAGCCACGTACAACCATAAAAATGATTACAACTATTTTGAAAAGAAATCTTTGATGTTATTCCACTGTCTATATAAGAAAGAGCTATTTTCAAAGCTATAACAGAGGAATATAAAGGAACTATAAGAATAAATCTCTGAGACAGTAAAAAAAAGTAGATATATCAAAGGACATACCATTAACTTCATCTTATAAAGAAATATGAAGATGAAGGAAAAAAGCAAATTATTTTAAGTCAACATAGGTGGAAGAAATACAGTTAAAGATGACTTTTCACTTTTAAGTTTAAAACAGAAATCCAGTTCTAGGCATTCTATTACTGACAAAGAATTAAACCCCAAAGATTTTGGTTCAGCAAAAGCATTTTGTAGAAAACTTTGATTTTATATTCTTCAAGTAAGTAGATTATATTTTGATTTTGAGGAAAATAGAATTCAAAAGATTAAGAAAAAATAAAAAACAATGTTATAAGAAACTCATCAAAATATTGCTGATAAAGTTAATGAAATTTAAAACACAATAAAAATAATTATTTGGAAAAGGAATTATTACCAAAATCTCTAGAATGAAAAGGTCAGAAAAAGGAAGGATAAATAGTAAAGTGCACTGAATCTAAAGAATGAAAATGAAAGAAAATGATGCAATTTAGAAATTCTATTGTACCTCAGAACCAAAAGCCCATTGACAAATGAGATGAACCCAAAGAAGAAATATTTTTAATGAAAATATTTTGTAATTATTGATATATTTGGGTTTAAAACCACGTATTTTTGTGCTTGTTGTTATGTACTATTCTCTTCTATTTTCTTTTTGTCGCTATTGCCTTATTTTAGATTAATCACTTTTGGTCATTCCATTGTTTTCCTTTTATTAACTTGGATTTTAATAAATGATATGTTTTAAAAGTAATGGTGGATATTAATATTTCTTTTTTGCCAATTAAGAACAAAAATTGATAACATTAACTTGATGTCAAAGTTATCTGGCTATTAATTCTTATATGTTCTGTCTGAATACACTTTAAAAATTGTAGCATATGTTTGAAGTAAGTCTAGCCTACTAGCACTTCCAACTTCCTTAAAGAAGTCTATGAACTAAAAATCTATATCTTGAAAGGGTTTTTAAAATCTCATTTGATACAGTCCTATGCTTCTAGACTGATGCCATTGTTCCCACTTTATTTCTGGAAATATGGATTTCTAGAATAGTTAAATTCTTTTTTTTTAGGCGAGGCAACCCTTGGTTGACCTCACAGATTGCAAGGATCTTGTCAGCTTACGATCCCTTATTTTTTATTTTTTACACCTACAGCACCTTGACTTCCTAGGTGGGCGCCTATCCAAGTACTAACCAGGCCTGGCCCTGCTTAGCTTCTGAGATCAGACGGGATCCGGCTTGTTCAGGGTGGCATGGCTGTAGACTTAGAGTAGTTAAATTCTTAGCTTAAGTTCTCACAACTAGTATGTGACAAATGGAAAAGGGGGAACTGAGAGTCTCAGATTCTTTTAGTAAAACATGCTGATCCTCTTTCAGGTGTACTTAAATCAAAAATCAGGTTGAAAAGCAAATAATCCTAGGTAAGCACTAAGGTAACTGGTTTTCCATATCCTCAGAGTCAGTGTACCATAGAGTTCATTTATCCCTCCTCCAAATATTAAATAAAAAAAAAAGAGAGAGAGAGACTCTCTGGTGGAAATGATTTCATTCAAACTGTGCATTTCATAATTTTCAAACTTCTGACATTTACTGATCCAGTAGCCAGAGGAAAATGATAAGAGTAGGATGGGGTCTATGTTTAGACGTCTTGGCACAATTCCTGCAATTCCTCTTTCAAGCTCTTGAGTGGCACTTGTATAATTAAGTTCAACTGTGTGAAGTTTAATACTTCAACATATTCTAATATACATGTGTTTTTGATAGATACTTGATTTGATAGATGCTATTTACAAAATTCTCCAAAGGACAAGTGAGTTGTTTTCTTGATCTCACCATATATATTTGTAACTTCATTGGTAAACACACAATTTTAACATGTCATATCATTTTGGTTTCTTTTATTCTAATTTATAAAAAATGCAATTCAACAAGAAAAAGAGGGTGCAGTTCAAGATCTGAGTATGAGTAATATCTAGTTTGACTAAACTTATTTACAAACGAAGATACATACTTGAATTTCATATCAATTCTCCATTACACTACCCTTGAGAAATTTGCTTTAAAAGTCCTGCTCCATTAGATGCTATTTATTAGTGACCTGCAAACCTTATATGTGCCAATAATTTTTGTATTTGTTTTGGTCTGGAATAGACAGATCTCAAACGGAGTTATTAATTTTTTTGTGAATTTTTTTTTTACAAATGTTAAAGATTAACAAACCAGCATAGTGAGCGATTTTATATTTCCATGGCAAATCTGCATTTAGTACTAAACATCACCATTCCAATACTGTTGGCACTCATAGCCATTTTCACAGTCTATTTCGAGTTTTCTGTTCACATTTTAGTTTTGGCTAGGCTTTCAAGAGTGTCACTTATGGATGTAATAAAATATTTCAAGATTAGCTTTTTCCTGGCATGGCCTAGAATGGTTATTTCTCAAACTAGAATCCCAGACCACTATGATCCACAGATATATTCTCTACAAAAATTTTTAAATTTTGTATTTTCTTTCAATGAAAATGTTTCTAAAAATACAAGTACATTTGGGGTTGTCTACATGCCTATCTTATAACCAAAGATGGGAATTTCAGTTCTCATTTTTTGGTTTTGTGTTGCTCTTGGGATCACCTTAAGTGATGCTCATTACATTTTGGTGGGGGAACAGACTCTTTGGTCACTGACCCCAAAAGATCACTAGAGTCAGTAACTATATTCTCAAGGTAAAAAAACTCTCAAGTTTGAGATATACCGGTCTGGCTCATTAGAAATGAGGGTAAAGCTATTGCCTTCACAGATCAGTACTTCTTTAGAGAGAAATCTGTGAATCGATAGATATTTAATTATACATTTTTTGAGGGTGTTGTTTTTTCTAGTAATTTTCTAAAACATATTTTTCTTGGGCCATATAATACTGCCTTAATTAAAAGTGTGGATACTTACATGCAAAAGATGAAATTAGACCCATATCATATATCTTATATCAGGATCTTGAAGAGATATTAACATTCCCATGTTCATTCACAATAGCCAAGATATGGAAATAACCTAACTGCCCATTGACAGATGAATGGATAAGGAAAATGTGCTATGTATGTATAATGGCATACTACTCAGCCTTTAAAAAGAAGGAAATTCTGCAATATGTGATGACATGAATGAACTTTGAGGAAATTATGCTTAGTGAAACAAGCCAGCCATAGAAATGCAAATACTGCATGATTTGACTTATGTGAGATATCTAAAATAGTTATATTCACATAATCAAAAAGTGTAATGGTGGTTCCAGGAACTGGGGAGAGGGAGAAATGTGGAGTAGCTAATCAATGGGCATAAAGTTTCAGTTAAGCAAGATAGATAAGCTCTAGAGATCTGCCGTACCACATTGTACCTGTAGCTAATAATAATGTATTATGCACTTAAAATTCTGTTAAGATAGGAGAACTCATGTTCGTATTCTTAAATACTTAAATTTTAGTCAAATACTTGACTAGATATTTAAGTTAAATATTTACTTTTTTTTTTAGAATTAAAAAATCCAAAACCCCCCAAAGTATGAGTTTTTTTCTAATCTTAACACTATTCCTCTCAACTGGGTATGCCCTCTTCCCTCAAAAACCTACCCATGATTGAAGACTACCTTTTGTTTCTCACCTTTCTAAATGACTGAGTAAAGGTGATCTCTCTATTACTTGTTTCGTAACCATTTTCTTAATATCTTTAGTTCCATTTCCTTTGAAATCAAAGTGTAGTTTACTAACTTTAATGACTCTGCTGTTATGGTAATGATTCATGTTCTGCCTCATGGCGTATATTCATGGATATTACAGCTGGAAAGGATTTATCAAATTATTTGCCGAGGATACCTTAATGATGCCTGTTTAGTTCACGGTCAGTTAAATTACTGAAACTTCCATTCAAGCCCTGAGAGCGCGATGGACTTGCTTGAAGCCAGAAGCTAACCAGAACTCACATTCATAGCTTTCTGGTAGAACAGAGCTCTTTCTAGAACATCAAGTTCCTGGTCTAAAAAAGGAAGAATGAGTCAAAACATCCTCCTACAACTGTTAACTTTTATTGTCACTTGCTGGTGTTGAGACATTGAGCATAGTGCTTTTTGGGTGTAATTAAATTTAATATTCAAACAATGCCTAACGAAGTAGGTACTCTCACTATTTGAATCCATTATGAATGATTCTAATCTCCCAGATTTCCTACAGTTACCAATTCATGCATGGACAGGTTTACTTATAACTATGAATGTGTAGTGGAGAAAAGTCTGATCAGTCTTGTCTGTGAATTACTATTTTTTTCCCATGGCTTTGTCTCCCTTTATTTTTCCAAATCTTAATTTAATATTCCTATGAAGCTTCATCCGTGTCATTTAGAGTAGAATGTTCTTTTTCTTATTGCATTTATATTGATAAAGTACAAAGAGCAACATGTGCGCGTGCGCGTGCGGGCGCGTGCGCGCGCGCGCACACACACGCACACTCCATAACACTCCATGATTTTACTGAGACTTAATGGCTATAATTCGTCTTTCCTTCATTTTCCAAATATAAATTTATTTCAAGTATTCTTTTTACATTTCATATCTATGGTTCTCTATCCAATATTCTGTGGATCCTCTCCCATCTGCCAACTCCCCAGGTTGAGAAATCACTGTTTAAAGGTGTTCTGTCCTCTCTCAGCTTTTCTTTCTTTTACTATTTACTTAAATGGAGTGGTCCAGTTTACTTACATAGGCTGCTCCTGATAAGCTACATATGATTTCCATTACTAGGTGGGATTTAAAATATTTTCTCCACTTTAATAATGTAGTCTTTTGTTTCTCTTTGTCCACTGACACTGAAAAGTCCTTTTACTTATAAACAGAAACTCTGGAGAAGGTTGACTGGCTCCACAGAGAGAAGTTTTTATAGAGAAAACAAAGTATACTTGCAAGAACAAGTATTCACTGAACGTTCATCATGAGCTGAAAGTGTAGCAGTGAACCTGATACTCAAAATCTTGTTCTCAGAGATCTTTAATCTACTCTAATCTCATTGGAGGCAAATGTGAGAATTGCTTTAATGACAGTGGGAGGTGACCTTAAAAGGTAACTTAGTTCATTCTCTGGCTTCTAGAAACTTCAGAGTTAGAATGTCATTTACCTATTTACAGGTTTAAAAAAATTGTAATGTAATTCTAGTTTGGATACTTAGATTGCTGAGGTTTCATATTTTAGTTCTTTTTCTCTCAAGGTTAGTATCAAGTACTTTAATCTTATTCTACTAATTCTTTCCATAAATCTCTTCTGCTCGATCTTGGAAAACACTTGCTCATTTCATCAAATATTAAATAAAAAAAGTTCTCTGTATTCTCCATGTTATGTAGATGTGACATTTTAGAACCACTTTTAAATTCTACTGGTACAATCTAATAAACATGAAGGATGGCTATAAAGAAGAGTAAATCAGTTTTTTCAAGTGTTAAAATAAATTGAAGTGACAGCTAAGAGAAAAATAAAATCTGTGTCCAGTTGGTGATAAGATGGTTGAAAGAATCAACTTTTTCCATTTGAAAAACAGAAACTGGAAGACTTGATAGAATTAAAAGGTGAATGATATTTCTTTTTTCTCAATAATTTTTGACTAATAGTAATAAAGGCTTCTGTGAGGTACACTAATTAAGTATGACATACATAAGAATGACAAACTATTATGTAAAAAGTATTTCTCTTTCTCACACATCACTGTTAAAATAACCAGTTCCAGCATCCCGAAGGAGAGTTTCTTTTCAGAGAGCTGCTGGATTACTAAAAGTTTATAATGAGTTTTTCCCAAGTTGTTCAAAGAGCTCTGGGTCTCAGAACAGCAGGGACTAAGGAATTCCTCCTTCTATTGAAAATTAGTAAAATGTAACTCCCCCATTTGTTGTATTGCTTTTCATTTATTACAGAATCATTTTTATTTTTTAGTATGATAAACTATTCTCTGTAAACAAATACAACTAAATAAAGGCTTTTGGATTCTGAGAAGTATAAAAGATAGTTTCTACTCGTTTGGGTAGCCAATATTAATGCCCTGGATTTAAACAATGCACACTTTCACACACAAGTCTCTCAGAGTTATCATTAGAATTGTTATTTTTACATCATAATATGACTCAATTCGAGTTCCCTATGTTTGTCAGTATTTCTCCAATCTAGAAATGTCTCATTTGATACAGGGCATTAAGCATTTATATAGATTTTTATTTTATCTAGAGATGTGCTGTCCGTAGAGTAGCCAATAGACACGTAGCTATTTCAATGAATCAAAATTAAATAAAATTAGAAATTCAGTCTTTCAGTCACACTAGATACATGTCAAGTGCTAAATAGCCACAAGTGTCTAATGGCTGCCATACTAAACAGCATATATAAAGAACATTTCTACAAAGTTCCATTTAACAGTGATAATTGGAAGACAGTCCAATTAGTTTCTTTAATGGCATTTTGAATGACTTCTTTTGTTCCCTTAATGCCTAGGGGACAGATCTACAAAATCTATTTTTAAAAAATACGTTAATAAACTTACTAATGCATTTATAATAATGTAAGTTGCATGAGCTCTATCTGATCATTAGTTGCTCGATTGTTAGCACATGTTGAGAAAGTCATGTTGACCGATTTGAATCAAAATAACTTTCGTTAAAATTAGAATCAACAGAGATGGTTATCAGCAACATGACTGACCAGATGATTAATGGACTGGAGATCTTAGATTTTTGATAGCAAAGAAATTAGATTGAGGTATTTAAAAAAGAGGGTAAGCATTATGTCACATAATCCTTCTATCCCCATGGATTAGTGCACATAATTTTTTAAGAAATGCTTACCAAAATTGAAATTAAGTGCGAATAATTACAGGATCTTCAGGATCCTAATACTAACTGGAATTGGGTGACATGACTGTAGTAGAGAATAGTCCTGGTCCTTCACTATCTGTTTCCTCCCTTTTCTCTTTGTAACAGACCCTTTGAATTTCAGCTGGACACATGGTCACCCTGAATAAAGAACTTAATTACTAACTTCCCTTGCAGCTACTTGTGGCCATCTAAATTTTGCCAACGATACATGTGCAAGAGTGATATGTGCCACTGCTTTCTTCTTCTTCTTTCCTGCTGTGTTTTCTCCTTTCCTGCTGGGTCTACCATGTTGGTGAATATGACACTCAAGTACTGACCGAACAACCATAAAGAAGGAGCCTGAGGTTTTGACACAGTATTATTCCTTAATTGTTTATGCTCAGATACTTATATAATAAATAAATAAAATTCTACCTTATTTAAGTCACTATTATTTTGTTTTGTTTTAGCAGCTAAAAGAATACAATGATCAGTAGAATAAATACAAAAGAACTAATAAAATAATATACTACTGGAGTAGAGAGGGAATAGAATGGCAAAGTTTTCAGATTTAAAAAAATGTGTCTATCCTCATTGTTCCTTGTGGATTTTATTAACCAATTTATTTTAAAAAATTTATGTTCAGTTTCCAGTGCAAAGGTCTCTTTCCTTTTCTGTCAAGGTTAATAGATTCTATTTATGATAATGTTTACAGATAAAATTGTAAAATTACACTTTGAAAAGTCACTCTTAATCTGCTGTTTTAGTCTTTGCACAAGTTCTATAAAATATGATTTTCTTCATTTTATAGATGAGGAGACAGGGACTGAGGGTTTGAGTGACTCACAAAGTACACATAGCCGATAAATTGGTGGGGTTTAGTCCCAAGCTCAGAGATGAAACCCACTGTGAATTCAAGTAGCATGTAATTACATTTGTGTTATCTATAGGCAAATTTATGATTGCAAATAAAAGTTGTTATTTAATTGGTAGAAAAATAGGAAACTTTCTAATGTGGGACATGATAGCTTCTATCCCAGTAGTTAGTGATCCTGAAAAGATTCCTTGGGATACTACTATCATAAAAGGGATTCTTTGTCAATGGTTTAGAGAATGCTGAAAACTCTATTTCTCTTCTGAAGATTCACAATTCACATGTATATATTAAAAGCTTTCAGAAATCCCATTGTAAAGAGGCCTTTAAAACTTCAATTCAGACGATCTAACTCATGCACTACAGAACTCCTCTTTAATGTATACATTAAGGCAGAACATTTTTAGGAAGCCCTGCCTTACTACCAGACAGTTCAGTTTCTGCTAGAGACATATAATAGTGGTCTAAAACTTGAAGTCATTTTAGAAACAATGATTTAATGGGTTTCTTAAACGACAAAATCATATACCGACAAAGATGCTTGGGGATTTGAGGTATGTGGGAAGTAGACAACTCATTCATTCTTGGACTTTTATGGACCCCAATTCTTGGGAAGTTCTTTTTATGGATTTGGCACTGCCAGTTACTCCTCAGGGAGGTTGTGTCTGCTACACATCCCATTCTGGATTACTAATCTTTTTAGACTTCTCTGACTCATAACATGGCAAATATGTTTAAGATTAATAGCTGGAAAAGTCTTATAATTATGTTATGCTATGGAAAACTATGAAATAAGACACTACCATGATTAGAAGAAATTTTAAAAATTGTAAAAAAAAAGTCTACCAGTTTCCTATATAGAAAGAAAATTAAAAACAACAACAACAACACTAATTCCCCTCAAAATTCCCAAAGCTGAGAAATGCTTATTAACTTTACTTTAGATTTTTAGCTATTTGATGCATATTATTTACATATTAGATCTTTTGTCTCCAAAGCAGCATGGAGTTTCTGAATATTAATGTTAGACACAAGATATTGAAGTCAACCTGGTTATTAAATGAAAATAAAGATAAAACCAAATTATTATTATTATTTATTATTTTCATTAACTTAAATGGACAGTATATGGTCATAGCCATGTTTATTATGGCTAGAGACAGTACTATGAAATGTTCCCTGAGAAGTTTTACTTTAGGCTTGTAGGTTAATAAAAATAGTCCTGAATCACGGTAAGATGATTTAGGGTTTAACACAAGGATATTCAGCAGAAGAAAAACTTTGAAAATGTAATTCTCTGCAAAGTAATTTGTATGTTTTGAATAATTCTAATATAAATCTCAATAGATTTTTGAGGTTTGAAATCATTTCTAAATTCACTGGGAAGAATAAATGGATGAAAATTTCTAGAAACATTTTGTAAAAGTGACTTTTGTATGGGGATTTTCACTATCAAATATTAAAACATATTATAAAGTTTCAATAATTAATGTACCACACTTGTGACAAGAGAATAAGATAGATGCAGAATAGAAGGCAAGAAACAGACTCTGCAGAGAAATTTATACCAAGATAAGGGGGACATTTCACATTGGTGTGAGAAAGGCAAGATTATTTAACAAACGAAACAGTGGATACAGTATCATCATTTGACAAAAAATTTTCTCTCATATATGTATTAAAATGAATTCCTGAGGGTTTAAAGTATTCAAAATAAAATTAAGAATTTATAAATATAAAAGTATAAGAAATTTCCAAGCCTAAAGGGAAAAGAAAACATAAAAGTGAAATATTGATAGATTTTACTACATAAAATTTCTAAATTAAATGGCAAACAAACTGGGAAAGTATTTGTAACATATATGACTGGCAAAGTTTAATATCCTTAATGTAACAAAAATTCTTTTAAATTATTAAGGGATTCACTTATTAATGGGTAAATGAGTAAAGAGGACTTTTAAAAAAAGAGATAAAAATAGTGAAAGATCATATGAATACATATATAAATCAGTAGTCATAAAATAAAAAGTAAGACAGTAAGGTACAATAGAAAAATACTAAAGATTTTTTTAAAGACTATTTTTGGTGAAGGTTAAGAAAAATGGGAAGTTCTTGTCATTGTGATGGAAAAGTAAATTGGCATAATCTTTCTGATGGTCAGTTTGACAATATACAGTATATCAAGAATCTTATGCATGCTCAAATTCTCAGATTTGTTAGCTCTACTTCAAGAAATTCTTCCTAACAAAATATTTTAAAATATGCATAAAATTTATGTACGAAGGTTTTTATTGTTAAAATTTGAATATTCTCTAAAACATTATTATCCCAGAGAATATTGTGCTTAAAACCATCTGCCTTGGAGGACACAGACCTGGTTCAAACCCTATATCTTAATAAGCATTATGTCTTTGAGCAAGTCTCACTTCTCTGAGACTGTTGCCTGATCTGGAAGAGGGATGCAAAAATGCCTGCCTCACGAGGCTGTTCTAAGGATTAACTGAGAATATAGGTAAAGTGTTTTGTATAATACCTAGAATTCTGCAATTGCAGAGCTCAATAAGTAGTAGTCACTACTATAATTACTATTATACATAGATGAAAAAATGTTTTTGGAGAATATTAATGCCATCAGGATATATCTATGATAAAATATTAAATGGAAAAATCCGGACATAAAACTCACACACACACACACACACACACACACACACACACACGATAATAGATGTGACAGTTTTAGATGACTTTCTTATCTATTTTCTGTATTCTTATTTTTTAAAAATGTACCTGTAACAGTTTTATAATATGAAAAAATGCTTTTAAGTAACTTTTAGGGAGTGTGTCTATATTGTGTTAAATGAAATATGTTGAGATAGACCTAGAAAATTGCATCTAAGAGTTCTAGAATGAAAGCTAAAATCTATGCTTTTTAGTTTACATTCATTTTCATAGAATGCTATTTAACATAGTGAAATGTTATGCTTTATTTATTTTGCTAACTCTTTAGGATTTGACTTTTTAGGATTTAATAAGTATTTTGACCACTTTGTAGAGCATTGTTAAGAGGTTCTACCAAAATTTAAATATGAACAATGAGAAAAATATGTACTCTGTGAGTATATACACAGGCCACAGATAATCCTTCTATGTTTAGTCAACTAACTCCTAATTATCCATGTGTATATCAGTCATATTGTATTTGTAGTCTTTTAAACAAAAAATTTAGCTCCAATGATACCAAGTATAGTGTAACTGAAATACTTTTTGAAATAAAAGTGATACTTTTATAGATTGCTTTTCATCAGTTTTAGAATAGAGTCCACACTTGTTCACATGTGTATTGAAATGGGTACTTTCTTCTGTCACAGCATATTTATCATCTTTGAGATTGTTTGATATTAACATAAGAAATAAAGGGAGAAAATATGTACTTTCATCCTCAAATTCTTTAAATTAGTTATTGTACAAAAAATAAATATCTAATTAAAGAGCTCTTTCACCTATCTACATCAGTTAGAATAAATCATGTTATGCAGTGGTAATGAACATTCTCTAATATTTCAATGACCTAAAGCCATAGAAGTTCATTGATTTTTGCCATTGTTACATGTTTGATGAGGATCAGCAGAAGTGACCTCCTCTTTGGTCATTCAGTTCCCCAGGCTGTTGGGCATTTCTACTCCAGAATAAGGGAAGAACTGAAGTGGAGCCATAAGCACCAACAATTAAATATTGTACTTCTACATAATGACATATTCCACTTTGTTCAAATTTATTGGTGAAAGCAAGTCACATGGCCATGGTGTCAGGGAAGAATAATTCTCTTGTGTGACTAAAGGAGAGAGGAATCCCATGTTGCTGAAAAGTTAGTCATGTCTACCACACAGGTCCAATAATATTACAACATCCATGTTGAAATGAATTCTAATCTCCCAAATCACAGGAGGAGAAAGTGGTTATTAGGAAGCAATAGATTACTTTGATGAAAGTGTTAACTAATTTCATTGTGGTAATCATTTCACAATATATATGTGTATTAAGTCATCACATTGGACACCTTAAACTTATGCAATGTTGTTTGTTAATTATATCTCAATAAAACTGGGAAAACACTTTGTGATGTGACTAATCAAATGTAACAATTATGAATCCCAAAGTTAATAAAGATATAATACTTTTTTAAATTATAAAAACACATGTTATCCATTCTATAGGAAAAGATTTCTCAAATACTAAATTTAAGCAGAAAGAGAAAAGTAAGTAAACTTGTAGTACAGGGAAAGCAACATTTTTTTTCTTTCTACTTTTTAAATTTCCTTTTGATGAGTTACATGCTTGTCTTCTAGCTATTTGAAACCAGGAGATGGGGCCATGCAGCTGAAGACATTCCGGCACCCAGTTGCTCTGGGTGTCTCTGAGCAAACCCTTCCCACTATTCAAGAAGTAGCATTTAATTTGCAAGCTTGCAAGGAGGAAAGAGATTTATACCAATCTCTCCTTCTCTTTACGAATAGATTAATTTATAAAAGATATAAAAATATAGCTGGGCCATTATGTTCAAGAATTATTTTGCAAGAATAGTTTATTTTTCACAAATACTTCTGTACTCCTAGCCATGTGATTGTTATATGTACTTCATATTTATTTTATTTTGCTTGGTTTCATAGAAAGTATATATCAGTCTATATTAAGTAGAAAGATCCTAAGTCTGAATCATAACTAAATCTGATATTTGAATCAAACCTTAAATCAAGAGTGGGTACCTTAACTGCCAAGAAGAGCCAGGCATGTATAGTGATGACTGATGTGGGCTGGCTGAGAACTGTCACAAACAGAGTCTATGAGTGTGTGTGATGGGGGCTGTTATTCATGTTGCTGATTGTGGCTATAGGAAAATGAAAAACCTGTACTGCCTGGCCTTCTTATTTCTAAAGAGAACCAAAACCCTAAATATTTATGTGAACTATCCAGATTTTTATAATTTTAAGCTATTTAAATAAACTTTTAAAAAATCTCTCCAGGCTAAACTAACACCTTGTGACTATCAGTTTATGTCCTTGTCTTATATAGTTTAGAGATGATTTAACATTATTCCATTCAGTCCTGATAAGAATGCTATGAAGTAGTTTTTATTATTGCTATGTCATAATTATGGATAATGAGACTGAGCATAATCAAGTAATTTGCCCAAAGTCAAACTAGTATGTAGATCTTTTGATTCCAAATTCTATCTAGAATTCTTTCTACTCTCTAAGCTTTTTAGAAGATTCAGGCTGCTCTATCACATCTCTGCTGGTGACAACCTACTGTTGTCACTGTGATGCTCCATTTTAAAGCCAAAGCTGGAGATTTAACTTAGACTCTGAATCAGCCTCTTCTCTACCTGGCACTCAGCAGTTTGTGACGCCCCGAAGTTCTTCATGGTGTGCTGTGGTGATGGCAAGGTGCCATAGACCATTGCCTAACCCACCAAGCACATCCTGAGCAAGCGGAAAATTCGAAAATTTGAAGAAAAATTTTAATAAGAAAAGAAATACTGACCTTCACATGGTGCCAAATTTCTAATCCTGAAGTTCTGAAATGGATGAATGATTTAGCTAAAGGTCGTAAACAGCACGAAGAACTAGAAGCTGAAGCTGTCGGAGGAACAAGGGAGTGCTCCCAAAGGCCCACCTGGAAACTGGGCCTGTGAGCAGTCCACAGTCCCCAGAGACAATGAGAATCCAGAAGCTATGGACCCTGGTCCAAGCTCCTCTGGAGAGGAGATTCCAGATGCTTTGTTGACACTCTTGAAGGAGAAGAGAGAGCAGCTTCCCTCTCAGGAAGATTCTAAGGTAACTAAGCAAGACAAGAACGTCATAAAGCTTCTTTATGATCGATGCAGAATTATCAAGCAAACCTTGTCAACACCTTCTCTTATTACAACAATTCAGGAGGAAGAAGACTGATAAAGACTGTCCACAGGGGAACTAACAACTTTCCTTGCCAGTTCCAGCATCTCACCTTCCTGTTTGTGATCACCTAACCTTACCGAAACTTCCCTCCTGCTAAAGTGGAAAATTGTCCCTGCTCTTATCTAAGCTCTCACTCTCACTTAGATTTCATCTGTCTCACATGCATGAAACAAATGCTCTCTCTTTCTTCATAAAATTCTCCTTCCTTTTGCTCTCATTCTCATGACTTTCCTTGTATCTCTACTCTGCTATACAGCAAAACATCTCAAAATGTGGTCTGCATTTGTCTTTTTAGTGACTTCCTATATTCTTCTCAACCCAATTTTATTTGGGTTTCATCCTTACCATTGCACCGAAATGATTACTGACTACCTCTTCAACCTTCCCACTTGTTCATCTAATAAGTATCTTAAATAAGTTGGAAACAATGCATTCAATATATCTTTTTATTTCCCTCATGTGAAACATGTTCCTTAAATGCTGCTTTGAATTTTCAGTTTAAATCGAGATATGCTTTATAGACAGTTAAATTTACAAATATTAACTGTATAGTCTGATATTTACCTACACATAGATCTGTGTAAACTTCTTCCAGTACAAGACGCAGAATGTTGTCATCAATCCTGAAAGCTTTCTCATGCCTCTTTTCCTGTCAACACTACAGCATGTAACCTGATTTCTACCTTAGGTTAGGTTAGCCTACTCTTATATATAGATAGAATCATATAATGTGTACTCTTTGTGCTAGCTGTATTTCTTTCCAAATAAGATTTTTGAGACTCGTCAATAGCTCTTTTTTAATGATGTGCAGTATTCACTTATATGAATATACAATATATATACATATGTGAATATGTATGTGAATATAATTGGTTTATTCCTTCTCCTCTTGATGAACATTTTTCTATTTCACTAATTTATGATCTTATCTTTAATATTTTCTTCTTTCTATATTTTTTCATTTAATTTGCTCTTTTTTTGGTTTCTTGAGATTAAAGTTTTTATCCCTGATTGCACACTTTTCTTTTCTAATACATGCACTTAAAACTAGAAAAATTAAATCATTATTTTAGCTGTATCATAAATTTTGATATGCTATATTATCTTTCAGTTCAAAATATTTTCTAATTTTCATTTTGACTCAAGTTATTTAGAATGTGTTACTTTTCAAATATTTTGAGATTTTCTAGCTTTTTGTTATTAATTTTTAGTTTATTTCATTGTGATCAGGGAACATACTCTGTATGACTTTGTCTTTTGAAATTTACTGAGAATGCTTTATGGCCCATATATAGTCTATTTTTGTTAATGTTTCATGTTTACTTGAAAATAATGTGTATTCTGAAATTTTTGGATATGATGGTGTTTAATTTTCAATTAAGTCAATTAGTAAATATCATTAATATCCTTTTTGATTTTTTTGTTGGCTTCCTCTATAAATTACAGAATAAACTGTATTAAAATATCTACCTAAAATCTGTCCTCACCTTCTCCAGTTTCCCTATCTGTTCTCCCTCCCCTGGTTTTCTATGTGAACTCTTCTACATATCACAGAGAACTACCTGCATAGGGTCATTTGGTTCTGAGCCCCCTTCTCTCCTCACTCTACACTTCCTGGATGCTCTTATTTATCTCCACAGGAAAATTGTATATTATATTTATCTGGGGTCTATTGGCCCAGAGTTTACTGTCCATTGGATAGTCACCTGAATGTCTCACAATCAACACATTCGCAAGTACAAGCATCACCTGTATGATTCTCCTCTTGTATTCCCCATCTTAAATTGGTGGTATCTACTTTTCTTTATGTCACTCCAATATTCATGATACACTAAATCTTATAAATTATATTCCTAAAACATTTCTTAAATGTGTTCTGTCATGTCTAGTGCTCATACTCTCTTATCAGACTTTAAAATAATCTCCTTATTTAGGAGGCCATTTATTTAATGGCCTTTGAAGCTCTAGGAACTTTCTCCCAAAATGCATTTATTAAATTATTTTTATTTTTCAATTAGAGTTGACATTCATTATTATTTTATATTAGTTTCAAGTGTACAGCATAGTGGTTAGACATTTATATAATTTACAAAATGATCCCCCTGATAAACCTAGTACCTGCCTGGCACCATAGTTTTTACAATATTATTGTCTGTATTCTCTATGCTGTACTTCACATCCCTGTGACTATTTTGTAACTATAAATTTGTACTTCTTAATCCTTTCATCTTTTTCACCTAGCCCCCCAACACCTTTCCTATCTGGCAACCATCAGTTTGTTCTCTGTATTTATAAATCTGTTTCTGTTTTGTTTATTTTATTCTTTAGATTCCACATATGACTGAGATCATGTAGTATTTGTCTTTTTCTGTCTGAATTATTTCACTTATCTTTATACCCTCTAGGTCCACCCATGTTGTCACAAATGGTGAGATAACATTTTTTTTAATGGCTGAGTAATAGTCTATTGTATATATGCACCGCATCTTCTTTATCCAATTGTCTATTGATGGGCATTTCATATCTTGGCTATTGTAAATAGTGCTGCAGTGAACATAGGGGTGCATGTATCTTTTCAAATTAGTATCCAACACACATTTTTGAAAATACTTTTACTAGAGTTGTGTTTTAGAATCTTATACAATCATGCCACTTACTAGAAAATTACTTCATCTCAGTTTCTTCAGTGGTAAAATATAATAATATCTAAGATACAACATTATTCTCTGATAATTAAATGAGATAATTTATGGAAAGCACAATACTTGTACATAGTAAGTACTCAATAAATAGTAGCTACAGTTATTATAGTCATAGTATCTTTTATTTCTAGCTCGATCCTGAGTCTTCTCTTCCCTTGACAAGAAATTAGGGTTCAGATATATTAATTCAGAGATAGCAAGTCCAAGTTCACACAGCTAAGGAGTCCAGTGAGAGTACAAAACCACAATCTCTTACTATCTCTGCATGTCACATCCCCTAGTGTATATATGGCATTTTAAAGAACTGGCTGTACCTAACTTTCCAGGATAACCTTCTTACCTTTTCCTCAAATCCTCGGCCTCATGAACCAATTCTTGTCTTTACACATAGCAGACCCCTATTATACATGAATATGTAATAAATTTTCTCTTACATTCCTTTGGCTTTGATGTTCTCCCTTGCCTCCAGCTTTGCCCATCTCTTGAAGCTCAATGCCACTGTCATCTCTTTTGCCAAGGTATTCTAATATCTTCCTGCTCTCTGCTGCTGCTCCGTCTCCTGCTACCACAGCTTTTGAAACATACATGATTTAAGACCCTTATTTGTTTATATTTTCAGTTCACTGAGCTTCTCCAGGACACAGATTAGAACTTTTTAATTTTCAAACCCCTTAGATCTGATATGATTGGTACTTACTCTGTTTCTGGAAAGAAAGAATAAATGAATTAACAAAAGAATGAGTAAATGAAAAATTGTATTTAAAGGCTTTTGAAGTTGAGAGGAGAAAGAACAAGATCTGAGAAGAAAAGTATTTCATCTCTCCCTTGTGTTTCTTGTGAGGACTCTTGTGAGGCTGAGTCATTCAGTGAGTCTCCCATGATTATCAGCATAGTCCATTATGCCAGTGCTGTGGGTTACACAGGACTATTTTGGCCTTCAATTCTCAGTGATTACTCAAATGACTCAAAGGAAGTTGGTATAGCCTTATTGGGTAGACCTTACTGTGCATTTTATTGTCTTTTCCTAGATGACTGCATTAGTTGCTGCACGCCAATTGTAAAAGGCAGAACTTACCCAGGCTGAGTGCCCCACATGCCCTTTAAGTAATTAGAGTCTAAAAACTTTCAAGATATATATGTAATTGTTGCCTGGGCAGGCACTGAAGTATTTCCTAGCCTGGTGAACAGAGACATGCATAAGAAGAACATTGGGCCATGGAACACAAGACAATTTTAAGCAATAAAAAAGAAAAATGTGTCAAGGAAAAAGCTACAAAGCCATAATCATGAATAGCAAAGGAGACATCAGACCACACAACTGAGGGCGACTCAGGAATATGAAATCAAAATGCACATGAAGAAAATTCATGAGGAATTAAACTAGACAACATGAATATTAAGGAAATTGGATTTCCAGAAGTGGCAAAACATGAACAATTTAACAAGAACAATTTGTGCCAATGAGCCTGTACCCCCAGCACTGTGGTATACAAAAATAAATTAAGAAATGTTATTATCCCACCTCCTTTACTTCTCCTCTCTTTTTAATCATATATGCTAGATAAACCAAAAAGGAAGGGATTGACATTTAAAATCTCTACTCTATGTCAAGTAGTTTACATAAACTATCTCATCAAGTCCTCCCAACAATTTATGAGATAAGTTTTATTATTCCTGTTGGCTCCGGGTGGTCAAATAATGTGTCTAACGTCACATGGTACAGTAGGAGAGCCAGGATTCAACCCCAGTTCTGACCTCAGATTTTACTCACCTATCTTATAATGCTGCCTTCCAGAATCTTCCAGAATAAATTTGTTATAGGATAATCTTTTCTATGTTTTGGCACTATTGCATAGAATCAAAGATAGCATGACAGTGAGGTTCTTAAGTAATAATGTGGTCACATTGCCAGTTATAGAACACCTTCTTTTCTTATAGAAAATTTTAAAATTGAGAAATGTATCACAAATGTTGTAAAAACATGTATGTATTTACAGAACTAATAATTATTAACTATCATTTTTCCCTACAAAACAATACGGATTAAGTTGAAGTCTTTTTTGTTCTTTTTCCATTCTCCCACCTCCTGACTAACTTCCATTTATAGAACTAAATTTGATGAGTTACAGATGGCCAGGCATTTGTTAAAATTCCTGCTTTCCTTTTCATAGTTTAGAGTTATCACTGGGAAATGGTTGTCCAGCCTGTGGCTCCATTTCCAAATTCCTCTTCTATTTAGGGGTGGCCTTTTGACCATTTCTCACCAAGTGATCAAAAGTCACTTCTTGCCAAAGCTTTAAGAAGCAGATGTGTTCCTTCTACATCTCTTTTCCCTTTAGTTGGCCAATGCGGAGGACAAGGTCCTAGATGTTAGAGTTTAATTTTTTCTTTGGATGTTAGAGTTTAAAGATTAAAGAAATCTAAATCACTTCATGAGGAATAATATGTGATGACAAGAAAAATTTACACTGGATTGTTTTATGAGGAAGAAATAAATTACTGGGTTAAGCCACCGACATTTTAGAATTATTTTGTTATAGTACCCTAATTAATCATTCTAATCAATTACCTATATATGACTCTAATTTCATATTTTATTTTTGCAGAAATTGCTTTAATTAACCTAATAATCCTATATTATATATATTTTCCTAATTAATTAATTAATCCAATATTTAGTCTTTTATAGATATATTAACCTTACTTTATCAATCCAAATTTTTTTCTAAATCATCAATTTTTATTTTGTGTAGGCATTTATAAATATTTTTTATTTGTATCTTTTTAAAGAAATAGTATATAAAAAATACAATGTGAATATTGAGCTATGAATTATTTTTCCCCAGAAGTGTAAGTTTTAAAAGTCTTTCCATGTTGATGTGTGTGTGTGTGTGTGTGTGTGTACACACATATACATGTATATATATATACATATACATGTATATACATATACATACATATCTATAAAAATAGATCATTTCTCTTATTTGCTATATAAATTCTATTTTATGAATATGCACTTTATTCACTTCTGATAAACATTTAGTTTGTTTTTTCTTTCTATTTTGTTATTATAAACACTGCTCCCATAAATAGATTTCTACAGTTTCCTTGAGCATAAATGCAAGAACCATCCTAGAATATATACCTATACTTAAAATTACATTTTAAAGCTTTATGAGAATTTTTCTTTTCCAAATACCTGAGCAAAAGTCAGGCCATTTCCTCTTATGAACATTATCTGTTCATATTTTTTGTCTATTTTCTGTGGAGTTGTTTTGCTAATAGTTTTTTGAAGGTTTTCAAAAAATATTCTCTATATGAATTTGGTTATCTGCTGTCTTTTTGTGCCCCTTGCTTTCAACTTTTATTATGTGTTTTGTTGAACAGACATTTTTAATTTTGATATAACATTTATGAAATGTGTTTTTATTATTTTTTCCTTTTTTATATTAGACAATCTTCCTTACTACCAGTATTACAAATTTATTTCTATATTTTTTCTAAATGTTTAAAATTATATAATTTACAAATAGATCTTAATCTAGCTGGGGCCCATTAAGATAAAGATCTAATTTATTTTTTTCCATGTAATAAACCAACAGTCCTAATGTCCTAGATTGAATAGTCTTCCTTCCATCTCTGATTTTTAATGCTATTCTACCACTTTCTAGCTGTGTAACTTGGGCAAGTTACTTAATGTCTCTGTAAAATGAGGATAATGATTAATAATAATAAGTTCCTTATAGGGTTATTGTAACAAACTACATATATGTATCACTTGGAATGGTAACTGGCATATGGTTAGTCCTATGTATTTATTAGTCATTATTGTATGATATTATATCAACAATCCTATTCTTGAAAGTAAGCATGTATTGAAAATCTTTAGATAAAGAATATACCATTGTTATGGGCAGTGCATATTATCATGATGAAATAGCCCCACCAATAGCTGGTCCTTTCAAGATCCAGCCCTTTAAACTTGCCGTTCTCATCTGAAATAAATCATGTTCGACATGGGTAATATGCATAAGCTACAAAGCATCTTTTGTGTACAAAAACACACAAAATAATTATTGACTAAATATTCTTTTAGCACGAATGAAAATGACAGTTGAGTTAATGTGAAAATATCCAGCTGTTCAATTTCAGAAGCACTAGGAGATACCAGCAATTAAATCTGAATTTGATGCAGTGATGAAAATTGCAGATAGAGAGGGGGAAACATAAGGCTTATTATGATGACAAAGGGACAATGAGCATTGGAAACACTAATAGACACTAATGAGCAGACATGAAAATTAGGATGAAAGCTAAAAGAATGTAAAACTGGAAGCAGCCGAGGCTCCTAGGTAAATTGTTTCATCCTAGGTCTCGGACATAATAAGGACAGAGAAAAGTTTTGAACCCAGGTTTGTCTGACTTCAAAATCTGAACTCTTAACTACACTAGATTCCCTCTTGTGTACAAAGTGTGTAGAGAATGTGAAAAATACGTGAGACAAGGCATCAGAGGATTTAGATTTGAATTCTGCCTGTGCTGCTATTGATCTGTTACCTTGCCTAGTTTTCTTCTCACTAAATTGGGAGCAATAATTACCTTCTTAGTCATTGGAAGAATGAAGATAATGTTCACAATGCTCTTGACATGTCCAAGAGCCTAAGCAATGTTTGTTCCTAGCTCCTTTCCTGAGAAATCTGTTATGACTTGTGATTAGTTAAATCACCTTCAGCTTCCTTATATAAATTATTTTTACAGAAAAACTAAGCTCACTTAAGTTTGTATTTTTTTTAACAATAAAAAAGTTGCAGCAAAATAAAGGGTGACTTTGTGACTAAGAGATGGAAACAGCAACCTAATTCTGAGCACATACAAGCACACACACACACACGTCTGGTATCCACAATATTGTCCCTCTAACTCACCCTCAAGGTTGTGTCTCTTTATCAAAACGTGTTCCCAGATTATTAAAAAGGCCAGTTCTGGGATGATTCAAACTTTAGCAAGGATCAAAGATTCTAGAATGACAAGAAAATATCATGATGTTCTCATATGATGTTATGCTGATGACAATTTAGTTATAGGTACTAGTAAACAGGAGAGGAAAGTGGTTGAAGGGAAGAGAAGTTTCCCCCATAGACCTTTGAAAATATGATTTCTAGACTCCTTTTCAGACAAGAGTGAATTTGGGTTGGTTGACCTGATCCATGGGACAGAATTTGGAGTATAAAGGTGAGGATAGTCTGAATATTGTATTAATATGGAGATACTAGGCAGGGAGACAGAATCTAGGTATGAAGAATGGGACAGAAATTGAGCACAGAAAATAAGAGCCAGAGGATTCATGATAGAAAGGAAGAGGTAGAACAGGAAATATATCCTGAGTCCATGGAGTATGTCCACATAGAGCTCAGTGTGGAGAGGATGCCTAGAGGAGTCTCAGTTGCCTAAGACATGTGCCACCACTGAGTAAGTTGCCTCCTGCACATAGTGCTATAAAATGGAATGAGAACCATCAACCTGATGCTGGAGAACACAGAGCACATCTTTTCAGAATGATGAACTTGTGAAATGAAATAGCAAAATGTCTGCAAAATGCTCCTGGAACAATGAGCGCATATTGTGAAATAAATGCAATTGTCCAAACAGCAATAATGAGATTTTTATGGATGCTAAAGTAAAAAAATTTCAAAGCCTGTTTTACTCTCTGTGATATCTTTTTTTTCCAGTTATTTTAAATAAATTAGTCGTGTACTACTTTCTTGCCAGAGTTGTAAGTTTTGTGTCCAGCATATGTCAGTTCACAGCTTTTTTGGACATTTGTTGGCAACATTATGTCACTTTATAGCCATAGCTTTTTTACAGTTGAAACCCAGTTTATTCATATTTAGTGTATATTTCTCTCTTTTTATTTAGGAGCTCCCTGAGTATATAACAAAGCACACTGTTATAGACAGAAAGCAAGGACCCTGATCTTTACAAAGCAGGAACCGTGTGAAACACACACAAGGGGAACCAACAGGATACGAACTATGTAAAAAGAAAGAATACAGGCTGCATCAGAACAGAGATGAATCTTTTACATGTTATACTTCACTGTGTAGTATTCAGGGCAGCTATTTAGTTAAAGTGTATACATTTTTTTTTATTTCATAACATGGGTTCAATCATTCTCAACTAATCTATTATTTTCATAAAAACCTCAAGGAAGCAAGCCCCTCAGTCCACACTAGGAAACAACTCTTATGTGAGGATGTGCTCTATACTGCATGTTTATAATCACATACATGCCCAATTGCCATTTTCAGGCATGGGCTTTCTGATAGCATTGAGTAATATATTCTACATGCTAGAAGTCAAAGAAAGAAAGAAAGAAAGAAAGAAAGAAAGAAAGAAAGAAAGAAAGAAAGAAAGAAAGAAAGAAAGAAAGAAAGAAAGAAAAAAACTATTCTTTTGCTATACCAAAGAGTGACATGTGCCACAGTTATTATGCTTCTTTGCATCATGTAAAGAGAACCCTGAAGTCATTCCTGATTCTTTCCATTCCCTCATCACCCACCACCTGACTATCTATCAGCAAGTTTCCTAGGATCCATGTCAAAAGCACAACCCAGATTGATCCCTTCTTGTGAATTCTGCTGCTACCATCTCTGACCAAGTGATCATATGGCAGCCCCTAAATGGTCTGCTGGATTCTGATTTTGCCCTGTATATTTCTTTTTTTACGAGCAAGTGAAAGTTAATTTTTTAAATTAGAAATCTAAAAATAAAATTGTATATATTTAAGGTGTACAACATGTTTGGTTACATGGTGAAATAATTACCACAGTCAAGCTAATTAACTTACCCATCTTCTCACATAGTTGCCATTGTGTGTGTGTGTGTGTGTGTGTATTTGTGTGTAGTGAGAGCATCTGAAATCTATTCTTAGCTAATTTCCAGTGTACACCCCCTATATCTTTTTCGCCACACAGCAACTGAAGTGATGAAAAAAAAAAATAGCTATCATATTGTGTTACTTCCCTCCTAAAAATCTTCCAGTGGCTTTCCATTACAATTTTGAGTGTAACTCAAACACCTTGCTATAGCCCAGATGCCTCTTCATGTTCTGGCCCCTGCCTCCCTCTCCTTGGTCTCTTATCCCTCTCCCCTTGGCTCACTACTGGCCAGCCACAAGGGTCTTCTACTTATTTCCTTTGACCATGACATACCAGTTCCCTTCTGAGGATCTTTGTACTGGGGTCTTCTCTGCCTACAGTGTCCAAGATCTTTGAATGACTACCTTTTTTTTTCAACATTCATGTCTCAATGGAAACCTCACCTCCTCTAAAAAATACTTTACTTTCCCCGTTCACCACCACATCCTTAGTACCCACAGAGAGCACACCTGTCTTACTACATAGTTTTGTTGTCTGCATAGTAATGATCACATGTGTTTGCATATGTATGTGATTGTCGTCTGTCACCCCACTCCTCTACAGAATATAAGCTTTGTGAGGGCAGTGACTTTGTTACATCTCAGTACTGAGGACAGTGAAAGGCATACATGTATCTGGCAGATACTAGAGGCTTGATAAATATGTGACCGATGTGTAGAGCATATTGATAAAATGATGTAGGAAATTTTACTCCCCACAGGTTTTTTTTTGGGGGGGGACAGATTATTAATACAGAAGACACGCTTTAATAAGTCATTGCTGTGAACAGTGAGATCTCAAAGACATTCTTGAGCAATAAAATAGTTTCCAGGCAGATAAGGATTCATCTTATTACTGAAAAGAGACAGAAGTGAAGCAAAAGAAGGACTGAAAGACAAGACTAAAGGCTTAAATAGTCCATAATCCTGCTCATCTCTTTGTGATATACATATTTTCATTTACTATTTAAAATGCTTGCTAGTAATGGTTTTAATACAGAAAACAGTGAAAAGGTCAACTTGACATCTGAATTAATGTAGTGTGCCAGGACTTAGAGGCAGAAGAAGTCATGAAAAAACAAGTCTTGGGAAAGCTAATGAAATCTAGAGAGAAGGTTCAGACTTTTCCGGGTCACAGAATTCGTGGAAATCTAACCATACTATACTTCAAGCACCTAGAAGCAAAGGGCCTGGAATCATACCTAAATTTTGATTATATTTCTCATGTGCTGATTCTAACACTAAGTTCACTGACTGCTTCCAGTGGTCAATCATGAATTCTGCCACAGTCTGAGCTTGCAGGCAGGTGCTATTTTCATAATGACACCTTCTGCTGCCAGTCCCTAATAGGAGTCAGTGTTCTCCCATTGTCTTTCAAAGTAGTTAAAGCAAGTACTAGAACTATTTTTTTTTAAAGCATGTTTAGAAACTGTTATCTTTGGATATCTCTCTCCAGAATTACAATTTTAAAATATGTGTAATAAAAATTGTGAAAATTTGTGAAAGCAGTTAGTAGTCATAAAAATAATAAACTTACAAATAAAAAAAACTACATTTCAAAAGCTTTCTTTGTTCTGAAGATCAGTGAATAAAAGTGCACATATATATATTTAAGTCTATGGAATGTATAAATAGATATTTGATGGTTTTTTTGAGATGGTTTTTCTGAGGATTTTAACTTCATCAGAATTCAAAAAAATTAAATTCCAAGACTGGTGAATCAAGAGAGTAGAAAGTGTGTAAAAGCAACTTGAAGCTATCTGAGTGAGGTCACTGTGCTTTCCCAGCCCTTTACCATGAGCCTTTCTCCAATAACAGTATTTTAACTTTAGCATAAAAGAAACTCAGTTTATCTGTGAAGTCACAAGCAATTATCCACCCTTGGACATAGCTGAGTTAATCTAATGCACATAAGTGTTATCTAGGTAGGGGTGTGGTATAATTGCAAATGTTCATATATTTAAAGCTTTATGCAAATTTGAAGGGAATTGAAAAAAACAAGCATTTTTCTATATAAAAGCCATAGAAGGTTACAGAAAACTGGCTTTATGAAGGCAAATTTCACATAAACTTTGTGTGAGCTTAATTGGGCAACTCTTGTTTTTAATTATCTGTAGGGTTACCTCACTGGTTTTATTCTCTTTTTCCATTCTGTTTC
Source organism: Eidolon dupreanum (assembly GCA_028627145.1). Lineage (NCBI taxonomy): Eukaryota > Metazoa > Chordata > Mammalia > Chiroptera > Pteropodidae > Eidolon > Eidolon dupreanum. The sequence continues at coordinate 51,596,779 of CM053503.1, read as the reverse complement.
AATGCTATACAGAAATGTAGGAGTATTTTTTAAAACAGACATTGAAATTGTTTCCTAGACCATACCAACTGGGTTAAAATTAAGATTCTATAGCAGAAAAAGAGATCGTTCAAGATCAAGATTCATGCTCCTATTATAAGGCCTCTTTGCCTGGGTAAGGACCCATGACATAATCATGCCTCTCTCTGCATTTCTGCATTTTTCTGAAAAATCTTGGGGAACACAGTCCTCTGCGGGGATACCTGAGATCATCTGCATAGATAGCACAAGTCGATATTTATTTTGCTTCTCAAACATGTAGAGCCTGTGGGAAATTCTGAAGTTTTGCCTCTTTCCCCTGTCCTACCCAGGAAAGCAGTATGGTGACTTTTTATTCTCCTAGGTCTTCAGATCTATCCAGGGTCCTATCATCTCCAACATGTTATTTACCTTGGCTTGTCTGGGAGAGAAATAGGGGAACCCTGAAATTTTCCAAACTTTTTGTTTCCTTTCTTTTTCCATTTTCACCATACTCAGCAACATTCTAGTCATTTATTCCTATTTGAAATCATCTTGTTTATTTTATGTTGATTTGTTTATCATCAGTCTCTGATCACTACAAATGTACTAAAATCCATGAGATTGAGACTTCTGTCTCATATACCTGCGTATTCTCAGTACCTAGAATAGTGCCTAGCACATAGCAGGCACTCATTAAATATTTTTCGAATAAGTTAATAGGATCAGGGAGACACTTTCTTTAGTAATAGATAGAATGGCTTAAAAAGAGCAAAGAGGATAAGAAAATTTTGAAGTTTATTTCATCTGATATTAGTACCACTGCTCCCACTTTTCTCTGAATGCCATTTACTTGAAATATCATTTTCCACCCTCTTACTTTGAGTTTATAGTTGTCTTTGGAGCTGAGATGTGTCTCCTGGAGGCAGCATATGCTTGGGTTTTGTTTTTTGATCCGTTCTGCAACTGTGTTCCCCAGGCAAAAAGGCCTTATAATAGGAGCATGAATCTTGACCTTGAGAGATCTCTTTTTCTGCCATGGAGTCTTAATTTTAACCCAATTGGTATGGTCTAGGAAACAACTCCGATGTCTGTTTTACATTTACATTTAGAGTAATTATTGAAATATGAAGTCTTAGAGCCATTTTATCTTTTGTTTTCTGGTAGCTCATTGCTTCGTTATCCTTGTGTTTCTGTTTTCTTTATTTTGGTTGGCTTTTGTGGGTTTTCCCTCTGGTTCTTCTTGTTTTATGTTGTATACTTCAGTTCTGAATCTTCTGTGTGTGGTTACCATTAAAATATGTAAAGGATAGTTATATATATACAGTTGTCCATTTTCTTCTGCTCGTGCCTTATCCATTCCCCTTCGCAAATTTGGATCTTTGAATCTTCCCCTTTTTAATCATTGTTGTCTCAGTTTGTCCCTATGTATGCTGAACATTCATTACTCTTGCCATAACAATTCTCTTCTTATTTTTTAAGCTTATAATGCCCTGTTTTTAGTAAGGGTTACACTCCTCTGCTTCTATTTGCTTAATAGTCACTTTACTCTTAATTATGTTTTGTTTTGTTTTGTTTTGTTTTGTCATTTGTTTTAGGTGAACTGACCTCTTTCAGTATTTCCTGTAATGCAGGCCTCATAGTGGAGAATTCCCTCAATTTTTGTATGTCTGGAAAGGTTTTATTTCTCCTTCATATCTAAAGGAGAGCTTAGCTGGATACATTATTCTAGGCTGGTAGTTCCTTTCACTTAATAGTTTAAATATTTGATTCCATTCCTTTCTGGCTTGCAAGGTTTGCACTGAGAAGTCCAAGGATAATCTAATGGGTTTTCCTTTATAAGTTACCATTTTCTTCTCCGTGGCTGCCCTGAGAATTCTATCTGTGTCATTGATTTTTGATAACTTTAAAACAATGTGTCTTGATGAAGGCCTTTTTAGGTTGAAATAATTGGGTGTTTTGTTGACTTCTTGAATTCCAAGCTCCAGCTCATTCCTTAGATCTGGGAAATTCTCATTCACTATTGGACTGAAAATGCTTCCAAGTCCCTGCTACTTTTCCTTGCCTTCGATAATGCCCCTTATTCTTATGTTTTCTTTCCTGACGGCATCAGCTATTTCGTGAATTTCTCTTTCATTATTTTTCATTCTTCGGTTTCTCTCTTCTTCCTTCAAATTTATTGCTAGCTTTCTATCTTCAATATCACTGATCCTTTCCTCCATTTGATCATCTCTATTTCCCAAGCTTGCTATTTCATTTTTTAACTACTGCAGTGTGTTCTTCATCTCCAGAAGTTTTATTTGGTTCTTTTTGAGGGTTTCAGTCTCCTTGCTCTGCTGATCTAGGTATTTTTTCAATTCCTGAAATTGTTGATTTGACTCATTTTGGAATTCACTGAGATTTTTCAGAAGTACCATTCTGAATTCTCTGTCATTTAAATTGCATATTTCTATGTCTGTAAGCTTATTTTCTGGAAAATTTTCTCTTTTTTTCTGAGATGCCTTGTCACCTTGGTTGTTCATAGTGTTTAATGGACTATTTCTCTGCCACGGCATTAATGGAAATGCAATCTGCTTTTTTTCCAGAAAGGTTTACTATATAAAGGTCTCTCTTTAGCTTGCTGCAAAGAAGGCGCTTTTCTTTTGGTTTCCAGTAGGTGGTGTCTAAATCTCTTGGATCTCTGCTTTATGTAAAGCTTTAAAAATGCCTTTTTATTTTCTGATAGACATTTAATCACACTCACTACCCTTAGTTTCAGTCCCTGTCAGTTTTAGCAAAAGTTTTGGTAGCATTTGCTCAGATTCTCCTGGGGCTCCACAGTGATCGGTTTTGGTGGGTATGTGGGGAGGAATCCTCTAGATTAGAAGTTGGGGGCTGTGGCTCAGCCTCAGTTTCTCAACCGGGGCTGGTGAATATCAACTGTTGTTTCTCTGCCATCCTGCTTCTTTGCTTTCTGCCCTGATGTCTGGGCCCTGCTAGATCATGTAGCTCCCAGAACTCCCAGGCAGTTGCTCAGGGAACTCGTCGCACCTTCTCCCTACCCCCTTCCCCTACAGGGAGCTCTGGCAACTGCGGGGGCAGCTTCTTTATTTTTCACCGTCTGCCACCTGACACCCAGGGTTCTGATCTGTGGTAGCTCTTATGTGCAGATCTCATGCTCAGACATGCTGGTGTGCAGTTTGGGTGTTTTTTGTTGAGTTTTAGATGTTCAGCTTATTGCTTCAAAGGGACAGATCTGGGGAACGTCTCTCACTCTGCCATGTTTCCTTTGATGACCCCAGATAAGAAAATTAATTAACTGCCCAGATAGATTTCCATATCAACAACAAATTCCTTTGGTACTATTTTTATTTCAGAGGGTGACGCAGTATAATTTCCATGGAAGCAGAGAGTACAAAGCTCTTTTTGAAAAAGGAACATACAAGAGACAAGGATATTCTAAGAGAATGGGAGTAAACTGAAAAGTGTTAGATGTGTTAGGAAAGAAAGGACATTTAGGCACAAACAACTATGGCTATATTTGAAAAAGTTATATAAATATCCAAGCACTATGTTGTACACCTGAAACTAATATAAGGTATATGTTAACTGTAATTGAAAAATAAAAAATTATTTAATATTGGCCAAAATATAAAAGCTTAATTAGATACTGGACTCAAGGATTTTCCTTAAAAAAAAAGAAAGAAAGAAAGAAAATGAGAGAGCCTTCTCACTGTATCTTTACATAGGCTTTTCCATGGGTCTAGATCCAAATTTCTTTTTCTAATAAGACACCAGTCATTCTGGTCTACCTCAGAGACCTCATTTTAACTTAATTACCTCTTTAAAGACCTTATGCTCAAATGCAGTTTTCTTCTGAGGTACTAGGGATTAGGGCTTCAATATATAAATTTGGAGGGACACAAATCAGACCATAACAACAGGTATTTAGGAGAGTCTTTTTAGTCAAATGTTTCACCTTTTTATTTTACTGAACTTATTAAAACTATTAAGTTGCCAAAAATATGTGGTTTGAATTGAAAATATTCTATCTGTGCATTTGGCTGTGAAAAACTAGAACTATGGTCTATAAACAGTCAAATGGCTTCTTGAAATTAACTGACATAGGTCAAAAATACCAAGAACACTTATTCATCTTATAGTTTTGGGATTCTTTGGTTGCATTGCAGTTCTCCACTACAAAGTGGGTAATATAATAAAACATGCATATTGCCTGTGTCAATCATAATGAAGTTGAAAAATTAAGTTTTAAATGTACATAAGGTCTCTGTTTAGGTATTTTTATATCTCTTTAAGTAAAACATGAATTTTGAGCTTATTCCTAGTCTATGGGAAAAAATAATCATTTTAATACATAATGGACCTCAGAGTATTGAATGTTTTGCCTTAATTGCTGTGCCAGTTCTGATATTGAGTTATCTATTTCTATTTGATGTGCACAGCTGTAATGATGAGAAGAAAAAAATCTCACTGTTCAAAAGATTTTGACTATTTCAGGAGCCTTTATGTTTGGAAGTCCCAAATCAGGATTTGTTTTGTAATGTTAAGTTGAAAAAGATTAAATATATTATTATGATATGGAAATTAATTTACTATGACTGAATTTTTCCTGCCATTTGAGTTTCTCAAAAGAGAATAATGAAAATCAGGATCTAATCATTATATGCTAACTTCAGGTATCTTTTCAATAGCGTTTTAGATTTGTGGACACAACAAACTGGACAATAAATGTGTAATAGGGGCAATCTATCTCTTATTAGAGGCACAATGAAGGGTTTATGTCAATAAAATTTCCATTATTTTTGAGGTTTCATAGACAATATTCCTTAGAAGTGTGGATTGGCTTACAAACCATATCTATAAAGTGAGATCTTCTTCTGTTACAAGAAACCTCTACAACATTTTGGTCTTCCTCAAGGTACTTACCTTCTTATATACCTTATGCCTTTTAGTGTAGTTATTAGGTACACTCCTCACTTCTCCTCCTCACTTAGCATAAGCTCACTGAGGCAGAGACTATTCCTTATTCACTTGTCTTAGCTCAGGCATTACAGTGCATCCCCACATAGCACTGTGTGCTCTTCCTATTGTAACAATTAACTTAGTGTTTTATAATTCCCTATTTAAATGCCCATTCCTTCTACTATACTGCAAACTCGTGTTCACTCTTGCATAGTGCCTACTACAGGGTAACAAAAGTGAAAGCTGTGGTTTGTTAAGTGCACACTGCTAAACACTTTATCCTTAACAGCTTGGAGAGAAGATATATATAACTGTTCTCAATTTACAGATAAGAAAGGTGAAGCTTAGCAACGGTTAAAAGTTTACCTAAGGCTATATAGCTACCACTGTCAGAATTAACATTAAGAACCAAGCATGTCTGACTCCAAAGATCTTGTTCTAAATTAAGGATGAGGCTGGGTACAAACAGATAAGGAGGTATTGGTGAAATTTTAAATCAGCAATATAGATTTAACAGCCTATCACACAAGTATCCTAAACTTGTTATTTGAATCAGTTTATTTCTATTCATAAGTACAAGCTGAAATATCTCATCACACTTAATAGCCTGTTTTTCTCTGAAAATAAAAATTATTTTTCCTATTTTCTGATACAGCGATTATTTGCAAGGTTTTTAAAAAATAATTCATAAAGTAACTCATATGATAATGCTATCAGCTAATAATAGCTATTTATTGGGTTCCTATTCTATAGCATCTTTTACCTGTTTTGTTACATATATTACTGTTTTTTTAAATTAAGTTTATTGGAATAACGTTAATACAATTATATAATTTTCAGGTATACATTATAATTTGACATCTGTATATTCTATTGTATGTTTACCACCTAAAGTCCAGTTTCCTTCAACTACCATATATTTGATCCCCTTTATCCACCTCTCCCTCCCCCTACACCCTTTTAATCATCTACCTACACCCACCTCCCCCATCCCCTACCCTCTGGTAATCACTAGTCTACAGTCCATGTCCATGAGTCTGTATTTGTTTATCCTGTTCATTTGTTGCTTTTAGGTTTATGTCCCACATATAAGTGATACCATGTGATTTTTAACTTTTTCTGTTTGGCTTTTTTGGCTTAGTATGATTATCTCAAGGTCATCCATGTTGTCACAAACGGCAGTATTTCATCTCTTCTTATGGCTAAGTAATATTCCATTGTATATATGGACCACAGCTTCTTTAGCCAATCATTAATCATAGGACACTTCGATTGCTTTCATGTTCTGGCTACTGTGAATAATGCTGTTATGAACATTGGTGTGCAAATATTTTTTTGGATATGGGGTTTCAAGTCTTTGGGGTAAATACCCAATAGAAGGATTGCTGGATCATATAGTAGATCAATTCTTAGTTTTTTGAGGAACCTCCATACTGTTTTCCATGGTGGCTGTACCAATTTGCAGTCCCACTGGCAGTGGATGAGGGTTTCTTTTTCTCTGCATCCTCTCCAACATTTGTTATTACTTGTCCTATTGATTATAGCTATTCTAATAGGTGTGAGATGGTATCTCATTATGGTTTTGATTTGCTTTCCCTAATAGCTAGTGGTGTTGAGCATCTTTGCATATATGTGTTGGGCATTTGTATATTCTCTAGAGAGAAGAGTCTGTTCAGGTCCTCTGCCCATTTTTTGATTGAATCATTTTTTTTTTTTTTTTGTTATTGAGTCATATGAGTTTTTTTGTATATTTTGGATACAAGGCCCTTATTAGAGGTGTTGCTTGCATATATACTTTCCCATTCAGAAGATTGTCTCTTTACCTTGTTGACAATTTCTTTTGTTGAGCAGAAGATGTAGTTTGAGATGTAGATTGAGTTTAGTCCTTATGCTTTCTTTTACATGCATTACTTTTTAAATACTTGTTCATTGTTGGCCTTTGAAGATAGAGACCGTGTTTTTCTCTTTTATCTCTATATCTATCTCTTTTTTCCTCCATGTACCATGGCAAGATTATTAGATGCTCAATAATTACTTGTTGAAAAAATCTGCCAGGCATTTAAATATATTTTAATATTTAATATTTATAAAAATCTGGTGGTATTGTTGTACGCAATTTAAATAACTTGCACAGGGTCATGCAGTAAATGCCAGAGCTATAGTCTCGCCTCAATCAGTTTGATCCAAGAGCTCATTTTGCTGGGTCTCCCTGTCTCTTACTTCGCAGCTCTTAGGGCTCTCTTTTTGAGGTGTGCGACCTTGGAAAGTCATTTAACCTCTTTGGGCCTCAGATTCCTAACCTGTAAAAAGAAGATAATAACACTGACTACCTCATTGGATTAACTCTTTCTTGTGAAGAGTCAGTGATACAGTATAATATGTAGTTCATTGCCTGGAACAAAGAAAGAGTCCAATAATTTTCTTTTCCCTTTTCCCAAGTATCTACTTAAATCTGACCCTACTATTTCTCAACTATATTAATTCAGTGTTTCCTAACTGATTTTCCTGCCTTTTGTTTCTCCATATTCAGATTAGTCCTACATTCTGTGGAAGAGTATAGCCTAAATCATGTCACATCCCTAATCAATAGTCTTTCATTATTTTATTGCCTGAAATAATATTGAGGATGTAGGCCAAACTACTTTGCCAGGTGTTCAAGACACCAGTATGCTTGTTGGATTTTATTTCTTTCTATTTCATCTTTATATTTACTCATCTCTATATTCCCAGTGCTGGTAGTGTTACTGATGTGGAGTACACATCAGTACATTACTCAACTCAAACATTTGCTGAATAAATGAAAAACAGAATGGACAAACGTATTCCCAAAATGCATTGAAAGAACTGATTTTTAGTCACTTGTTTTTCCATCACCCTACTCCCAAAAATAGTTGCAGAAAAAAAATTGGTGTTACCTTATTGAAAATGATAACTAGGAAATTATCTAGTACGTTTATTTGATTGTTTGATTTTTATTGCCTTTTTTATCCAAGAAATTTTATTTTGGGGGTTTAATGGAAGAAATGCAAATTTGAAGCTTTTGCCATGAGCCACAATTAATTTTGAAATTATTCATAAGATTTAGTTATCTTAATTTTTAAAATAACATGAGGAGAACCTCAAGGTTATGATTTTAATTTTAAATTCAAAATATCATGTCTGGAAACTGTCATTTATAATATGCTTCTTTATTTTCCTTCCTCCTCCCCAAGATGCTATTTCTCTTTTTTTTTCCTCAGCTTTCATTTAATTTAATGTGTTAGGCCTAAAAACATGTTTACAACAGTTAACCACAAAGGACCTAGTGGACATTTAGAAATACTGCTATAATTATATAGCCTATTAGTTTTATTGGGAGTCAACAATATACCAGAGGCTGCTAGTGACCACAAATCAGAAAAAATAAACTCTAACTGTAGGCTACAGTAGCAAAATCTACCCTATCACTGTCTCATGAGTTGTGAGCATAAGTGAGATACTCCACATACAATACTTTGAGCTGCTCAGAATAGAAGAGTAGAATTCATTTACAGTCATTTTCTTATTATTAGATTTGGGTATCCAAGTCCTTCCAGAAACTTAGAAAACTAGCTGATGGCTTAAGTAAGATATGCTGCTGAAAAGTTATAAGTTAATCAGTTGCGAATTTCACAAATTTTAAGGAGTTTCATTAAAATTTTGTTTAAAAAACATTGCATCTAACATGTTATTTTTGTCTTTTCTAAAGGTTCACCATCAGATATGGTCAGAGTACAGAGCTCAAAGCTTTAACAGATTCTAAAAAATACAATTCCAACTTATCTGTCATATTCAGCCACAAATAGTCTTTTCACTTTTTCTCCCATACCCACTGTGGGTCCCAGGTTTGGCTGTGATTTAGACCAGCTAGGGATATGACTCCAGATTTAAAATGTTATCTTAATGTGGTAGGGTGCCTGCACCTAAATTATGCAAGTATGAAGCAGCTTATTGTTTATTATGCACGTGTGGCAGAATGCCACTATTGTTCTCTGACATATATAAAGCCCATGAGGTCCCCTAGTGCAGAAGCGCACGCTCCCTGCAATAAAGTTGGTACCTGCCATTTCATTCCCATGTTGGCTCCTCGTGCATTCTTTCAAATGCATGTCTCATCACCCAACCCTTTTCTTCTTGATCAGTTCGGCACTGACACCCCCCTTTTTCACATGCTGCTTTGTTACCACATTGAATAATTTGCAGTTCCCTGATCTATATGTTGGGCTTTTTTAACCTTCGCCTTTGCACACTCATCTCTTTACTTGGAACTATTTATTTATTTATTTATTTATTTATTTATTTATGTATTTAATTAATTATTTTAAAAATATTTATTGATTATTGTATATGTGCCAGGCACTATGCTAGATATTGTTCAAGACATATATAGACCCTGCACTCATGACATTTATGTCCTAGGGAGGAAAACAAACAAATAGAAAATAAGTAATCATTTAAATAAATGTAATAGTTGCTGAAATCACAGTAAATATAGTGAAGTAGACAAGTACCTGGAAATAGAGGCTGTTCAAGGATGGATGAGGGAGAAGCATTACAGATAGAATGGTTAGAGAAGGCCTCTCTGAGGAAGTCACAACTTAAGCTAAGCTATAAAGAACTAAGAGTTCATCAATTCAAAAGTGAGGGATAGGAGGAACACCTTTTGCAAAAATTCAAAAGCAAGAATGAGATTGGCATAGTCTAAGAACTGATAGAAAACAAATATGGAAGTATAATGAGTGACAGGGAAGTGTAAAGCGATGTTGGAGTAGTTGTAAGGTTATGTACAAGAGTCAAAGTAGGGAGACCAGTAAAAAGACTATTTCAGGTCAGATGAGAGATAGATGACTAAGGTTGTGGCTACAGAGATGGAGAGAATTAGAAAACTCAATATGTACTTTGAAGAAAAAAAATCAAAAGACTTGCTAATATGTGTAGGGAGTGATAAAAAAGCGGAATATAAGATGACTTTTAGATTTTTAGGTTAGCATCATGGTGGAGTGAGAAGACCACTTCGTATCTCCCCTTAAATTTATAACTAGTTGGATATCTATAACCCAACAAAGGTTCTTCTGTTCAACACACAAACAAGCCTGAAAGATCCACACATTGGTACACCTGAAGGTGGGCATACTGGAACTTGCTGGGGAGGCTGGACGGGGGTGGGGACAGTGACAGTGTTGAAGATATGGTTTCCCAGCTGACTCGCCCCAGCTAATGTGGTAGCAGTGAGGAGTCGAGGTATAGGGCAATCCATCAAGAAGACATAATGTTTATTAATATACATGCACCTAACTTAGGAGCACCAAAATATATAAAGCAATTTTAACAGCTCTAAAGAAAGAAAGAAAGAAAATAATAGTAGGATACTTTAATACCTTACTTACACCAATGTGTAGATCATCCACACAGAAAGTCAATAAGGAAACATTGGCCTTAAATGGCATATTACACGAATAGAACTAATAGATGCTTATAGAACTTTTCATCCTAAAACAACAGAATATACATTCTTTTCAAGTGAACATGGAACATTCTCAATGATAGACCATATACTGGGACACAAATGAGTCTCAACAAATTTAAAATGATTGAAATCATACCAAGCATCTTTTCCAATTACAATGGTATGAAACTAGAAATGAACTACGAGAAGAAAGCTGGAAAATTCACAAGTTTGGATACTAAATAACTGAGTCAATAAAAAAATAAAAGAAAAATGATTGAGTCAATAAAGAAATAAAAGAACAAATACTGAGTCAATAAAGAAATAAAAGAAGAAATCTAGAGAAACATTTGAAATGAAAAAGAAAATACAACATACCAAAATTTGGTGGATGAAACAGAAGTAGTTCTAAGAGGGAACTTAATAGTCGATGTAACAGACCTACCTTAAGAAACAAGAAAAATCTCAAATAAGTAATTAAACATTATACTTTAAGGAACTAGAAAAAGAATAAATGAAGCCCAAAGTCAGTAGAAAGAAGGAAACAATAAAAATCAGAGCAGAAATAAATGAAATAGAGTATAAAAAGAAATAGAAAAAAATTAATGAAATGAAGAGCTGGTTCTTTGAAAAGATGAAATTGACAAACCCTTACCTAGAGTCACTAAGAGAAAAAGAGAGAAGACAAATAAATAAAATCAGAAATAGATTTCTAGTTTGAGGGATTAAATCAAAGGCAATGCGCCAAGGTAGTGAAGAAAATGACATATACAGAAAAAAAGTAGATTAACTCTCTTAAGAACTTTATAGACATAAACTTGAAAATTAACAAAATTTAAAATTATCTAGAAAAATATAAATTATCGAAATGGAATGAAAAGAAACAGAAAATCTGAGTAGACTAATACCCATTAAATAAATGCACTAGTTAGATATCTTACCTAATCTACACTTGATAGTTTTATGTGCTAGTTTTGTAAAATCTCCAATGAATATATAATTTAAACTTTATAAAAATCATTTTAAAAATAGTAAAAGAAGATAAACTACCCATTTATGAGGCTGGTCTAACCTTGAAATAAAATAGATAAGTACTATATAAGAAATTATAGATCTGCCTTATATATAAACATAGCAAATATCGTGAATAAACCATAATAAAATTGAATTGAGTAATGCATTAAAATTATATTGAACGAGTATGGTTTATTAATGTATGCTTGGATGGTTAACATTAATATGTATTTTAATGTAATTTTCTAATTAAGTAGTTTAAATGGATCATTTCGATAGACGTAGAGAAGCAATGAATAAAATTGAATGCTTAAATTGTTAAAACAAGAAAAAACAGAGTGCTCCCACCACTGTTGTCCCAGCCTTCATTCTATTCTTATCCTGCAGCTAACATGTTCAGTGTAAAAATTTTTAACATTATGTCGTTCTCTTCCTCAGAACCCTTTAATTGCTTCTTACCACACTTAGCAAAAATCCTCAAGATTCTTGCTATGATCTAAGAGGCTCAGCAGGGTGGAGCCTCAGGCTACCTTTCCAATCTCACTTGACTGTACTAATATGCTCTCATCTCAGGACATTTGTTCTTTTGGTTTTCTCTGCTTAGAATGCTCTTTCTTAAGGTAGAATGCTCTTTCTCCATGATTTCCTCAGATGTCTGCTCAAATGTTGCCTCTCAAAGAGGCCTTTCAAGATCTTATATAAAATAACTATTTCCTTGTTCTCCCCCAAATTCTTTGCCTTATGCAGCTGTTGTTTGGGGGAGAGGGAGGGAATAACATTTATTACTACCTGATTTTCTAGTATATGTTTTCTTTTCTCTTTCTTTCTTTTATAAGCTCCATGTGGAAGGGAACCTTATTACTATTATTATTCTTAATGTATTCAATAAATTTAAAGTATATAGTATGGTTCCAATACATATTTTTTGAATGAATTAATCAGTACATGAATAATTACTTCTGGGGTTATTTGTTGCAAAGATAACAAATGGTAAGTGTTTTTAAAAAGTTGTTTTTATAAAGAGATTAAAAGAGACCATAATGAATAAAATATTGCCCAGGGCCAGGCCTATATTTACATTATACATGTACGTATATACATTTATAACATATAAGACTTATCAGTACATTTTCAAGACTTCTTTATAAAATAGGTAACATTTTTAGATTTTTCTCTAACATATATTGAAATAAAATGTTAAGTCTTATGAATTTAATTAGGTCTATGAGTCTGTATAAGTTTTGCTCCCTCAAGGAGTGTATAATCTAAGAGGGAAGATATGTCATTATAATGTGAGGTAGAAAGTCATACCTCAAGTGGTAATGCTCTAGAGGTTCAGACTGGGTAAATACATTTCCTTTGGGAAGGATGAAGTGAGTGTGTCACTACAGTCACTTGCAAAAGGTTGGTGAATCAACTGGAGTTCATATAAGACAAACAACTAACTATGGAATTTTAGGGAAAGCATAACTATAGTCCTATTCCTTTCAGTCAACCAATGTAAATTTTGAATAAGAGCTACCCTGTCTAACCTCTCTGAAACTTTTGGCAAAAGAAGTAAAAAAAAAAGGAGGAACTAGAAAATGTGTGGACTGACCAAGAAATGCTAGCACATAGGCATGAAGTGCTCTGAGGAGCTAGATGAAACCAAAATTTATAGTGAAAGTCTTGAGAAAGTTCACAACTTAATGACTTCATAGAACAACAAAGAGAAGTCTAAGAATTTTAAATGAAATTCATGGATAATCACAGTAAGTGGTTCTGCAAGTGAATGTGATTTGGCTACAGACTGTATTATTATTAATAAATATTTTGTTTGACTTTTTAAAGGGCACTTAAGAAGTCTGCAATGGAGACAAAATTAGAAAGATCTCTTGGTTCTTAGTTCTATGTTTAGACATATTTAATCATAAGGTTTCTTCGCAAACAGTGATACTCATGAAGGTGAATTGTTTTCTAAATTTTAAAATGAGCCAGCTTAGATAGTCTCAAACCATAATAACAACTACCATCTACTTAACATCTACTTGGCTCTAGGCACTATTAAGTACTATGCAAATACTATTTTTAACTCTTATAAGAGGCAAAAAATAGGCATTCCAGTCCACATTTTTTTTCAGATGAGAACATGGAAGATTTAAAATTTTTGTCTAATATCGCATGGCTTATAAACCAGAATTTGAGCCCAAATAGATATACTACAGATAGATAGATAGATGATAGATAGATAGATAGATAGATAGATAGATAAACTTTGCTACCAAGTTGATCAATACACATTTACTGAGATCCCACTATATTGAAAGCACTTAAAGAGTTATATCTGTGCCAGCATACCTTTTGCTGTAGTGCAAGCACTGCTTGTTCTTTGCCTTGGAACCTTATCTATTGGGTCTGTAGACTGAATGAGGCTAGGGGCTGTCCACTTCGATTGACTCATACCTGGGTTGACTTCCAACACAGCCTCCTTTTTCCGTCTACTAAGAAAGGAAAGAGAGCAGTGCTCTTTCATGTTATTCTCAGCCAGAACATATAGGTGATGCTCACTGGTATTAATAGTAAGAACATTTATTGAGTGTCTGCCATGTGTTCCAAGGATTTATACATTTAATATTCACAAGAACCTTGTGGAATAAGTATCATTATTTTCCTCCTTTTCACATGAGGACATTAAAGTACAGGAGTTCTAGTAACTGGACTAAGGTCATAAATCTGGTAAGGTAGAGTAGCATTTGAATCCAATAGCCTGGTTCTAGATTAGGCTGTAAATCACTCTGCCCTACTTCTCTTAGCAAAAGAAATCTAGGTGAAGGCAATGAGGCTTCTCAAGGATAAATCATTATTAAAGAGACCAGATGTATCCTACTCTGATGTTCTAATGTCTGATGAATGCAGTTTTACTTCCCTTCCCTTTTATTCCCTTTTCTATATTGTTTAATTTCTTTCTCAAATTTGAAAATCAAGTAAATAATACATCAATAGTTCATTGTAAATGTTCATTATTACAAAACTACCTACAAAACTACCTAGTGTTCCTTCTCTCTCCCTTCTGTCTCATTCTCTGCCCTCTACCTCACCCAGAGGTGAAGCTTCATTCAGAACTTCTAGGAAACATGTATGTACTTATTCAATTATACACTTCGGTTTCTCTTATGTTGTTCTTATGTTAACATAAATGTAATCCTACAATGTGCATGTAATGTGACTTGCTTTCTGTAAGAGCCCTGCCTATCTTGGGACTCTTTCCATGTAGGTATATAGTCATCTTCTTCATTCCTTTTGATTACCCTGCAAATCCAAATATAAATATACCATAACTTATTAAACTATATCTAGATAAATTTATTTATAATTTTTATATTTATTGTGTAAAAATAAGCATTTTATAATCAAATACGTTCATTTACAATTTAAATGTATTTTTTATTTAACGTCTATCCTGTAGATATTATCTGTAGATGTTATACTTTATTATTTCAGAAAATGCTGAATAAACATATATGTGTAACTTTTTTGTGTGTGTCTGAATTATTCTATTTGATAGATACTTAGGAGTAAAATTGCTGGGTCTAAGAATACAAGTGCAAATTTTAATTGAGACCACTACTTATCCATCCAATAGGCGGTAGCAATTGAACATACACCAATCACGTCTGAATGCCTGTTTCCCCATAAGTTAACACTTGATATTATCTGTTTTTTAATTTGTTTATCTAATAGCTAATAGTATATAATTTTTACAAGATTTTTATCAAGCTGAATATATTTTTAGATGTTATTGGCTGTTCCTTTATCTATCTTTGCCTCTTTTCTTTGCATCTTTTGCCCGTTTTTCTGTTGGTCTGTTTACTGTTATTTATAGAAGCTTTTATATTTTCTAGATATTAAATGTGTACTTATTAATATATTGCCAATATTTCTCCCCATCAGTTGTTGGTATTTTAATTTTTTCAGCTTTATTGAGGTGTAAATGACAACTAAAATTGTAAGATATTTTAATTGTATTTTAATTTTGTCTATACATAAACACATGCTATTCTTACTTTTTGTCCAGAAATTTTTATAGGGTTGAATCCATCGATTTTATCTTTTTTAAATGTTGGGATTGTTTGTTGCTTAGAAAAATCATCACTGCCAGAAATTGTTTTTTTAAATGCCAATATTTTCTTCAAATATGTTTATTATTCAGTTTCCCATTTACAAATAGATTTTTTCTTTTTTTTTTTTTGGTAAGGCCAAGAGCAGTCTTACATGGTAGAACCCGATGCAAGCATTCCCTTCCTGGCCTCAGCATTTTGGATTAGCAGTGTTGTTGAGCATCTAAATTTACATGCACATGGAGAGTCTCTCTTTTGCTTCAGGCACAGACTGTAGCTCTTCTAAAATCAGCAAGTAAAATATCGTGGTATGTGGATTGTTTTTTCTCACGTTATTTGAGTGTTACAGTGTGCCAATGACTGTTTTCTGGAAGTAGCCAGAAATACTTTGCAGTAGAAATTTTCCCTTTTGAACTGTGAGCCGTGGGAAGAATCACATTTTAGGGCAGCTATCACAGTTAAAGTGATTTGTGAATGGTTCATGAAAATGACTTGATTAAGGATTTCAAGGGGAAAATGGGCCCGAATACCTAGGTTGGTGGAGATAATTCCACAGACTGTTAGCATTGGAAGGAATCTTCTATGTCTGTTTCAATGTCTATAATTCTATATGTCTATAATAACAAATGAGGAAACCAAGGTAAGAAAACATCATATCTCTAAAGACAATGATAAAACTAATATTGTACAGATAATGCGATAAACAGAGAGCTTTGTGAGGCTTAGCAACAACCTTTGTGGTTTGCTGTGCTGACCTTTCAGCATTCCTGACATTTGGGAAATATTTCAACCTTTGAGGTTATTTGGAATCCCATCTCAAAATATGAAAAAGTAAATATAAATATAAATATAATCTTCAAACTCATTCTGTGATAGAAAAGTCCTCATTTACCTCTTACTCTAAAGGACCACAGACCTCTTAGATTTTATCTTACATTAAAATTGTATTCCTTTTTCTCATTTTCAAAATACTTCCCTCTGCATGATCTCATTTGATTCTTACTTGAATTTGCCTCATCAAAATTAAAATAAATAAATATAAACACACAACAAATAACATCCTCTGTTTTTTGGGTATCACTAGAAATACAGTGATCACCGCATAGTACTGCTTTTTCACTATTCTGTTACCTTAGACTTTTAGTCATACAGTATTTTCTTCATGCAGTTTTTTGGTTCTCTCAGTAAAACCCTACAGTAGTGACTGGCACACTGCAGGAAATCAGTAAACTTTAAAAAAGATGTTTGTCCTTTTATAAGTGTGTTTATTTATGTTTACTTATTTATGAATAGGTGATATTTTTACAAAAGGATATACTATAAAAAGTTACCCTCAACCTTGTCCCCTAACTACTCAGTTCCCCTTTCACAAGGTTACTTCTTGGTGGGCACCTAGCAGCTGATTTAGAACGAGTGTGTGCCTGGCTGTTTTTTAGCTCTGTAATCCAGGAAACTGTCAGTCTTTGCATCTGGAAGTTTCATTACGGCTTTTGGGAGATAATTAATGTTTTATTGAGTGTTTTTTAAACTTAAAAAAAAATCAAAACCCACAGTAAGCACCATATTTAAACACATAAATCTTAAATAACATACGCATTTCAAAAAAATGATACTTATTCTTGCTATATAAGGCATACCCTAATATTTTCAGTTCTGCTTCATTTTTTAACAGTCAGATAAACATGCACATTTATATTTTATCTCTCTAATCCAATTCAATTTAAGAATATTTCTTATTTTTCTTGTTGTAAAAGTTATAGAGACTTTCTGTTAAACATGGGACTGAATATTCAAATTTGAATAATCTTGCTCCCTTGCAATCTTGCAATCTTGCTCCTACCCAGCCCATGATAAGGAATTTAAATAAAAGGGCAAACCACAAGGGTTAAGCAGAGAAAATAGCAACAACTATTTAAAAGCTGGATGGTAGATGGACAAGTGATAACAGATTTAGCTTAAAGTCTTTCCCTGAAAAAAGCACCAAAACCGAGTATTTCCTGCTACACATATTTCAGAAAAACTCCAGAAATGGAAGTCCCAGCTGCCTTTGAAAGCAGCACTAAAATCCAGACCCAACTCCCTTCACTGAGGGTGAAGCACAGAGGCTGCATTTGTTCAGACTTTGTGACTTATCCATGCAGGAATTTTCTACCTACTTTGGGGGAATGGCCTGAAGTGGATTATACTTTTTCATACAGAGATGTCCAAAGATTCTCCCTGTTTTCCACTCCACTTTTTGTTTCTGCCTTTACCACAGCCAACATTCCCCTGGGCCAATGGCTCTGGGTTCTGTGGGTCTGTGTTTTCTCAACTTTATACTCTGCTCCACACATTTGGGGTATAGCTTCCCCTGACAAGCTTCATCTGCAACCTCCTCCACTCACTTTTTATATGAGAAATGGATAGAAAGCTTTTGTTAGATAATGGCTCTTC
The DNA here is from genome assembly GCA_028627145.1 of Eidolon dupreanum. NCBI lineage: Eukaryota > Metazoa > Chordata > Mammalia > Chiroptera > Pteropodidae > Eidolon > Eidolon dupreanum. The sequence goes on along the minus strand of CM053503.1, from coordinate 51,578,812 downwards.
TTTTTTTTTGCTTTGTGTTTTCTAAAAATGATTATTATTGTTGTTGTTGCTGTTATTAGTATTTTCCATTTAATAAAGTTCTAGAAAGGAGCCTATGCTCATACTGAACAGGAAGTAGATAAATCTTTCCTTGGTTAATATTCATACGTGCAAATGAATATCGATAATACTTATGAAAATTACAGTACACAATTTAACCACCCCCTGACTTGAGAATTAGAACATAGATAATTCTGTTGCGGCTTCCCGATGCCCCTTCCCAATTGTATCTCCCTCCTTCACCCCAGAGGCAACTGTTCCCCTATATTGTGTGTTTATTGTACTTTTGGTTTCTTTCATGGCTTTATCACAAATGCACATATATTCATTTTGTTATTTTGAAGGTTTTATAAACATTGAATCATATATAATCTCTTGTGACATTTTTTTTTCATTTAACATTTTGTTTTTAAAATTATCTCTGTTCATGTAAGCAGTTGTAGGCTTCTTTTTCACTGCTGTGTAGTGTGGATATGCTGCCATTTATTTATCCATTTTCTGATGGTTGGTCATCTCAAGTGTTTCTTTTTGTCTTTTTTTCCTTTTTTAAAAAAACTCCATGAACAATGCTTCTATGAACATCCTTTTGTATGCTTTCTGCTACAGAGATACATGAATTACCAGAGTAAGGGGGAACAGGGTAAGAGGGCCCAGGAGAACTTTCGTCAATGGCCTGGGAATGTCTGAGTCTCCTGGTCACGCTGGTGATCTGGTTGCTCTAAGTGGTAACCTTATATTCATTCACTATGTAAGGTGCTGAGGACTGAACAGTATACAGATAGATCTTGCCCTCAAGAAACTCAGAATATGGGAAAGAATACTAACACATACACAAACTGGTAATTGCAATATAAAGTGATAGAACTATGCTGTTAGTGTAGCCTAGGAATGGAATTCCTGAGTTGTAGTATATGCATATGTTCAGCCTTACAAGCTAATACTAAATTGTTTGTCAAAGATTTTTTTTCTTTTGTCAATGTATGCTTCTAAAAATGAGTTTCCATTTTTCACATTCTTGATAAAATTTTGCAGCCAGGCTTTAAAATTTTTCCTATTCTCTTGGGTATAAAATGATTTCTAATTGTAGTATTAATTTTTTAACTTTATAGTTTTCATTGTATATTATATAATACAGAAAAATGCACAGGCCATAAGTGTACAATTAGATAAATTTTCAAAATGAATAATCAGATCAAGAAACAGAGTATTGTGAGCATCCCAGTACCCCTATGCTCCTTTCAATTCACTCCACACTTAAAGAACCATTATCCTGACTTATAAAGGCATAAATTAGTTTATATATGTACATTTTCTGTGTATGTCTGGCTGCCTGCTTCAGTGCAGTGGTTTTGAGATTTATGCATATTGTGGCATGTGATATTAATTTTGCATTCCCAGCAAGCTTACTGTAATTCCACTGCTTCTTTCCTTTTTGTTCTGTGATTCAAAGCATTTGGGACACAGAGGTTTAGAACTGCTGCCTCAAGCAGCTTAGAAATCTGAGTTCTGTTGTCCTGTTCAAAGGGAAAACACAGCGTGGGAGATGAGAGATGGAGCCAGAGAGATTAGAAGCCGGAAAGACATAAGACCAGAGTAAGGGGGAACAGGGTAAGAGGGCCCAGGAGAACTTTCGTCAATGGCCTGGGAATGTCTGAGTCTCCTGGTCACGTTGGTGGTCTGGTTGCTCTAAGTGGTAACCTTATATTCATTCACTATGTAGGGTGCTAAGGACTGAACAGTATACAGATAGATCTTGCCCTCAAGAAACTCAGAATATGGGAAAGAATACTAACACACACACAAACTGGTAATTGCAATATAAAGTGATAGGAACTATGCTGTCAGTGTAGCACATGGGGGGAATATCATCTCTGCTTGGGAGGAAGGAATTCAGGAAAGGCTTGTCTAAGGAAGTGCCCTTTACCTTAGTTTTTGCAGAATGAGGACATGTTTGCTATGTGAACAAAAGTGTAAAAACAGAAGAGTTTCCAGACATAGAGAAAAATGTGCAAAGGAATGACATCTGAGAAAGCATAGTTTAATTATGGGATCTAAAAATCTTTCACTAAATAGGCAGCAGAGTACATATATAGGTACTGAAAGCTGAAGACAGATTTTTGGATTACAAAGCCCCTTGCATGCCATTGAAAAGATATAGGACTTATTCACTAAACCACCAAAGTATAGGAAAATAACAATTTTGGATCAGTGTTTTGGAGGGACTGAGGAGGATTAATTGGTGAGTAGAAGGTTGGATGGAGGGTAACTCCAACCCCATTTGTGGAAATTTTCTTGCTTACTCCATTCTTGCTCTGTCCTAGTTCCCACCTGCTCCAGACTTTGGCTAAGTGTCATTCCCACTGGATGCTTTTACTTAGGACTTGACAACTGCAAATGGTTTCTACGGTTTAGGGAAAGAAGATGACGGATAGATAATGAATTCTATTTAAGGGTCAGGCTTAGGATGTACACTGAGTGGCTGAGGAGGGGGTTGGATGAACCCTTAGAAGGCAGACAGATGAAGAAACTCTTTATTTAAGGATGAGTTAGCACCATGGGCACTGAGGTCACCCACAGGAATGGTAGAATTGAGTTAAGAGGAAATACTGCAAGTTGGGTATAAGAACCCTAAAAAAACGTGAGAGATTGACCAGCAGGAATTGACAGTTGACATGATGAGGTAACAGGTGTCATAATCTATTAACACAAGCTTGAAGGAAGATGGCTTTCCATACAAAGTGGGAAAATAATGGTCTGGAAGTGACACTGAGCTGCAAAGAAAATGACAACGTTGTTCTAAGTCCCATGGTCATGGTGCATGGAAGATTGGCTTGCCTCATAGAAGAGGGTACAAGGAAAGCAGTTTCATGATGGGAAAGCCAGGTTCCATTAAGGGTAAGAAATAAAAGAAAATATTTAAAAATCTATTTATTGTTTTTCTTCAATGTGATGGTTAATTTTATGTGTGAAATCAGAGGGTGTTTTTAGATGAGACTAACATTTATATTGGTGAACTTTGAGGAAAGCAGATTGTCCTTCATGATGTGAGTGAGACTCATCCAATCAGCTAAAGGCCCACATAGAACAAAAAGACTGGCCTCCCCAAGCAAGAGTGAATTCTCCAGCAGACTACCATTGGATTCTTTTGATTCTCTTGAACCTCCAGCCTGCCAGCTCACATTGTAGATTTTGAATTTGTCAGACTCCATAATTACATGAGCCAATTCCTTATAATAAATCTCAGTCTACATATACGTACACGTTATATTAGTTCTATTTCTCTAGCGATCCCTGACTAATACATTCATCTTTCAGATTTTTTCTGTATGGTATTTCACATAATCCTCAAGAGACTGAGGATTCAGGGAAGTATGTTTTTAGAGCAGCAGAGGTTCCAGAGGTCAGAAGGCAAAAATTTTAGAGGGTGGCCAGTTAAGTCTTTGGAATAAATGACAATACAAGGAAACTAGGAAGCCTGCACGAAGAGAAGCCCCATAATATTAAACTAAATTACTATCCTTCATACTGGAAATTGCAAACCCCAGGAGAGCATGGAAAGATTCCAAAGAACATATGATCTAGATGTTGCTTGCAGCCTTTCCTGGTGCACTTTGGAAAAGAGTTCCCATCTGCCTCTTTAGGTCATCTCTAGAAGCCACAGACTGAGACTCCCTCTTTCTGCCCCCCCACCCCAAATGGAACAGGGCCTACAGTGCAGCAGGGCCTATGTCTAAAGGGCTCTTCAAAAACTTGTCACTCCACCTTATTTTTCTGAAAAGCAAGTTCAGGTATGTTAATCTCTGGAGAATTGAGGGAGAGAAAGTCCTTCATGCTTTACTAAACATAACCATCTAGTGGTTTGCATCTCTGCTTAAATCTCTCAGGGTAGAGGAAGCCACTTTCTGGTGTTTATACCTTATAGCTATAGGCGACAATTGTCCTTTTTCTTAATTTGCTTGCAGCAAGGCCATGACTACCATTTTCTTTTCCCATCAGAGCTCATCTATGTGGCTCACTACAATCATCTTCAGCCACACTAGTAATTGAATGGCTTGTCTTTTAGGGTCCCTTTAAAGTACTCTATTGACCCCCAATTTTCCCTGCATAATCTATCACAGTGCCTGGAATTTCCACCATTAATAATCACTTTTCAGTGGCAGCAAACAAACAAACAAACAAACAAAACTTTCTGATGCCTATTCCTCAAGCCTATAATATCAGAAGGAGAGCAACGAATCAGGGATGATGTTTGATTGTACTTAATTATGTTATTTCCTCTCAAGGCTCATTCAGAGATGGAAGAAACTCATTATTTGTCTCAATTGTTCTGTTTTCCTTTTGTTAAAAAGTTTAGTAATGCTTAGTAATAAGAAAGATGTTTCATCTAGGTGTCTGGTATTTACAAGTCATCTATTATTCACATTTTTATAACAGTGCATTTTACTAATAACACTTCTTACTCTATGCAAGTGTACAGTGCTATTATATAAAACTTTTTCTATACCAGGGCAACGTTGTTCATATATCCTGATGGGACTTAAACATAAAGAATGTTTTGAAAAGCCTCATGTAAACATCTTTTCATGTTTACATGCAGTTGTTCATCTCATTAATATCATCTTGGTGTCCTTTCTGCTGCTTTGCTGCTAAGCCACCATCTTCAAGGCTTAGATAGTTTAAGTCAGTATTGAAACGTAAAAGAGAATACTCAAATCATTAACAATTACTGAAAACTTAGTAGTAAATATGTTTGTCAGATTCAATCAAGAAGTAACCAGGAGTCTGAGGGACTGGCATGGACAAAGGGTACTTGAGGAATCGAATGAAATGTGATTGAAAAATTTAAAGCCTAAAGTTCTTTCACAGAGTTCAGTCATGGTGCTGCCCCACAGGAAGGCCTCTGAGGGAGTCAGAGCAGCACGAACTATAGACCCTTTGTAGAATTTCTGCTAGGCAAGAGGCTCAAGGATGTCGAAAGAGATGGAGCTAGACTCTGAGTGGGAAAACTAAGTGACCTTCTTTCTTCCCTGTCTTGCCTGGGCCCAGAAGCTTCATTAACTTAAAGCATGAGTATTCTGAAAGCAACAACAGTGATTGTCTTATAACCAAGAACTTGGTTCTGAAAATTCTTTCGCTGTCTGGGATAGAGAGGACAGCAAGAAGAGTCAACACAGGCACTGGAGGTGCACTCTTTTTAAAGGTTTGAGTTGGCGGTTTCTAGACAGAGTTGAATAGAAATTAAGAAACAAAAATAAAGGGGTAGAAAGGAAGGAGACAGACATAATTATGCTAATGTATAGGGTTATTTTGGACAGCTGAGGGGAAGAGATAGAAATAGGAATGGGGAGGGAGAGAAGGAGAGATGGAGAGGAGAGTGATAGAGAAGGGCTTATCACCACAGGCCTAGAGATCTCAGATAAAGTCTCAGCAGTTCAGAAACTCTCAGGTATAAAAAATTCTTAGGAACAATGCATTAATCTGAATGGAAAACCAGAATTGACACAGTGGTCATCTGAGTGAATGAAAAGCACTGCAAGGTGTTTTGTGGAGTATCAGCCCAGCTAGAAAATAAACAGTGATATTTCATGTTCTCTATGTCTGGCTCATCCAGTCCTATGATAAAAGACCTCTTCTTGGAAAACACTGTGGCTGAGATCTACACATTCATGCAAAGATCTAACAGAAAGGAGACTATGGAAGGGTTTATACCAGAAAAAAAAGATGAATCCTTCCCCCCAAAAAAGAAAGTACATGGTAAATGTGCCCATCGAAAGTTGGCATTACCAGTTTAATGTAGTCAGGAAATATCTTAGAATTACAGAGAAACTAGAGGTAGAAATAACTTGGAGTTAGGAAGTTAGAACTTTGAGGTGGTTTGGCACAGCTGCCTGGCTTTATGAAGATAAGGTATTAATAATTGTACTTGGCAGATGGGGGGACTGAGTTCTGAGGCCACCCAGCTAGTTAATGGCCAGGGGAGAATTAAATATTATGTTCTCATCTCCAGTACATGTTATCCAGAGTTAAAATATCAAAAAATATTTTTATGATATTTTACAAAAGCAGAGTCAAAACCCCAATATATTAAATGACAGGATCCAGAAGGGAGATTCTGGACAGATTATTCGTATCAAAAGAATAACTTAGAAATTTATGGCTATATGACCTAGCTCAGGAGACCTTGAAGACAGAAAAGTTTTCTTCAAAGTGTGGGAAGAGTATAAAGGGAATATTTTTAAAATAACTCTTCATGATCTATGCTCATCTTTCAAAGTTTTTTCTATATTATTTCCCATAACCACAAATGCCTTTGCGGAAGCACAACAGAATTTTTCTCTAATAGATCAAACAATCTGGCATTTCTTTGCTCTACCACATTACCACTGAAAGTTTTCCTAGGCCATTGAGAGAAAGTATGTTTTCCTCTTTACGAATAGCACAAATATAATTAATTCATATTCTTCTGTCTGAATATATTTTAAAATATCACTGATGTTCAAAGTAAAAGAATTATGAGCAAAACGACAAATCTCTTTTCTGTTATACTGTGATGAAAACATCAAATTTCTACTTAGCTTAAAATAAATTTTAATATAGTAATCAAAAGTAGATAGGATAATTTTTCTCTTTGTTTTAGAATGAAGTTCATATTTCTCTTTTCTTTTTTGGAAGCTTTGGAGTGAAATTTCATAAGACTTAACTGTGAATAGGACAAGATAAGATAATGTATAAATCTTTTATCTTAACAACTCAAAAGAATGGAGTTGACCAAATATTATAAGAGTTTGAACACATAAAATGATCTTCTGGACAAATATAATCAAATAGAGTTGCAGAATTTGAAGCAACAACAAAGATCATCTCTTTGTTCTACATAGAATAACTGAATCGGAAGCTTTTTGATTTAAATGCAGAAAAATGCATCCTACTCAGATAATTTTCTTGAATTTCCAATTGGAGATGAAACACCTTAGCAGTTTGTATGCAGTTGAAGGAAAAAAGTGCTCATTAATGGAGATTTTAGTGGACTAATAGAATAGTTCCAGGAATAAGCTATATTTGCTGCCTATTCAAGATGTCTTTGAAACAAGATGATGATGAACCAGGTAAAAATTTTCTTCTCTTCAAATGACTCTAATTATTTTAGATTGAATTGAATAAGTCTTGCTTCATGTGATAGAACATAAAAGAAAACCAGAATCTGATTCTTGACAAAATCTCAGACATCAGTTAATATAACTTGCATTACTACATTAAAATTAACAAAAATATTCTTTGAATTTTTATGTCATTTCATTTTAAGGCATCTCTCTTCTTGATAATCTCAGAAGGGTAGAATGTGTATCATTTCACCCATTGTATAGATAGAGAAAATGAGATACAGAGAGGTTAAGTGATTTGTGAGAACTGATTCTAGATTATAATATTCTCAATTCTCTTCTTCCCAGTATGAAATGTTTTTCTAATAAGGAATATTTTTCAAAATGGGAACAGGGGGGCCATAGATTGTTCTAATGTACATACATATGTACATATGTATAATATACATATGTATACATGCACACATTCTGGATCTTTTAAATGACTACTATATAACTGAACACTCATGAGATTTCATTGGTAGTTGGATTCTATTTATGCTAAGAAAAGGCCAAAGGATTTTAAGGCTTGCTGTAAAAACAAAGGCTTGTGATAGTTAAATCAGAAGCAAGCATAGAGAGAACTGAGTTAGCACAAGGTCAGAACTGTCAGAGTTATGCCAAATTCAAAAGGCATATAGGAATTCTCACGTTATAGGAATTTGTACCATGTGCATATTAGGAGCTGATGTACTTGAGTAGCTTATAATTAATAGCAAGTAAAAGTAAACAATGAACAAGTATTCTTATTGTGATTTCAGTAACAATTTGATTAGAAATAAATTTAATACAGATTTTAATAACACAACAAACCTATTTTAAAATGAACTAAATGGATTTCTGTTATTATTAAGAGAAAATGAATTAAAATTGACGTTTGAAGAGTGAAAGTTGGCTGGGTAATGTGTATGAAGTGAGATTATTCTGAGATAGCCAATAAAGCCTTGATATTTTTCAATACAATTTTGCATATTCTATTTCTGTAAACAAGTGTCTTCTGTATTGGCTTCATAAAGTTAAAATACAAATACTTATTGAATCTAGAAATAGCCAAGAGGGATACTCTGTTACTAACTTCAATATTGTTGGTTTGTTTTCAGCAAACTGCATTTATTACATTAAATTAATATTTGAAAATTGATACACTGAACAAGTGAAAATGGTTACTTTCCAAACTCAGCCCTTCACTCTGCCTAACAAAAGTGATTTTGGCTTTCTCCAGCTTTATTGGGGGCCAGTTTGTGATGTTCTTCAGCTGCAGGGAATGCTTATCAAGTGAAAGAGAGAGCAACACCACTTTGGTGTTGGAACTCAGACATGGAAGCAGCTTTTGTGAAAGCAATGCCTCTCAATCTTTTTATGTAATGGCACACATAGAAATCGATAATGCTTATGTGGACTGCTGGGGTAAACTGGAAGGGACTTAAGGGTATTATTTTAAGATAAATGGAATTAGGAAAACAGTAACTGCCTAATTTGTATAAAACTTCTAAATGATGTTTTTAAATATTGTGAAAACTCGAGCTCATTTCCATGAAGTAAATTTTGAATATCAACTTCTAGTTTTGAAATGGCTGCATGAAATTCCTGATTAAGAATTCCAATGAAGGTCTCTTAATGTCTTTTGAGGGGAGTAAAAACAAGTAATCATGAATGGCAGAAGAGAATATTGCTTTTTCTCTCAATGAAAACTACTTTCCCATCATTAGCTGGATTTAGAGTGATTCAATTTCTTTACTGAATATTAAGGGTACGATCATTTTTTATACTTCTTTTTCTTTCACTGTTGAAATTTCCATTGGAATGCAAATCCAACTAAACACTTTTATATCAATTATTTCAGATTTATAATAATGTCATTCTATTATACTTTATAATACTTCTTTAGGATTCAGTTATCTTATTAACTCAATATCAGTAGAGAAACTTTTAATCTCATTATCCGAAAATTCTTCAAAATTTTAGGCTCATGGCAATTTTTTGATTATGTTTATTCAGGTGCTCAAAAATATCAGTTAAACGTATTATTTTTTTTAACCCTATGACTACTCTTTCAGATGTCTATAAGGTGAGAGTCATTCTTAAGTTAAATATATATTTTATTTTAACTCATAAACTTTTGAAAAACTCCTCTTCTGGGCAGCCAAACGCTTTAGCTTGAGACAGCAGAGAAGTATCTGATTCCATTCGTCACTTAAAGTTGAAATCAGATGGTACTGTAAACTTTTGGATTTATTAGATTCCCTGTTTTTGGTAACATTCCATGTGGAATTTGATCTACAGGCAAACTTTTACATCTGAGAAGTTCTCTGTGAGTCACAAATGTATTATTTAAGCCTCAGGGTTTTTGGCTCTTGATGTAAAATATTCTTGTCATTGCAACTACATCATCAGTACACAAATTCACCCAGTGTTTACACAGCTTTAGTTGCTCAAGTGTTCATTCACAACTTTGATACTTTATCCCCAGTAGTTTTTGATCCATCTTTGCAGAACAAAAATATTCTTTCAAACACATCTCTTCAGAGATTCTAACTCATGTTTTTAACTATTTATAATTACTAGTGTCTGTAAACTCATCAATCAGCAATAGCATTTTTTTTTTTTTGTTATTTAATAATCTGAATCAGTGTGGCTTTTCTTTACTTGATATGCCATTTAAAAAAACTAATGGTATTATTTGAAAGTGGCTTCTTTTCATTTCTTTAGTTTAATTAGCCTCAATTGTAGAATTAACACATTTCAAAACCTATTAAAATGAAAAATTCTACAAATTAGGTGAGATTTTAGCAATTTAATAGCATCATCTTATGATTAGCTTACTAAATTCAAACTGACAATGTTGTAATATAACTGAAGGAGATGCCACATGGGGGTGAATGCTGTATATAAAGTTGTATGCACTAAAACAATTATTACTAAATTTAGACAGTATATACAGAAAATATATAAATATGTTTAAATGAGATTTCAGCTGTTGTAAATTGTTATTTTAGAATTTGAGATTTATTTGTAATCAATATTGACACATTATTTGGGAATCCTGCTTTACCACACTCAAGTCTCTTCACAAACTCTTTCTCTCAACTGACTCTCTTATATTCTTGAATAGAATAAGGGGGCTTACAATGGATAACACCAGTTTTAAAGATCCCATTTGAAAAATTTTGTATCTGATATCATTCTATTTTGATACCTCAATAAAAATTTTAATTGTAATGTCCTATATTGTTAATATGAATTTTATTGCTTGTATAGTTTTCTATTTATTTAATTTATAATGTTTTAATTTATAGTTCTATAAGATCTTTAAGCCTAAAACTTTTATGAAAAGTTTATAGTATTACAATATAATAATAAAACAATTTTGTCTACACTAGAGGCCTAGGAAGCTTTTCATTAAAAGGGGTTCATACTTTAATGAAGTGCGAAAAAACCTGTCCTAGATCAAGTAGACTTGTCACTATATAAAATAATAAATATCTAGATAAAAATATCTTAAACATCACAACTATACTTCAGAATAAATGACCTTTTTTACTTTTTATTTGAGTATTTTGTTTCATGTTAAAATAAATTGAATCTGAAAAACTCTATCCAAGTAGAAAGATCATGATTTTTAAAATTTCCTAAGAGAATTTCAAAATGAGTTGCAAAGTAAGTTGTTAATTTTTTTAAAGTGTTATGAATTTGCCAAATTTACCTTATCTTACTATCTGCCAGTGTCTCTGTAGAGTATGCATGTTATTTCTATAATTGATTCATAGAGATTTATGGTCTTTAGTATACCTGTGTGCTAAAATAACACATACTTTTTGTAATGTAATAAAACTAGATAAATACATATTAGTTGTGTTCAAATTTTATAAATTAAATAAAAAGTCTAAATAAGGGATATTTTTGATTACATAAATTCATTTAAAAATCAATATGCATATTGTTACCAAAAGAAAATATGTTTTTAACAGCAATGTACATACTCTCACAAATGTGGTTATAGTTGTTTAAAAACATGTAATACCCACAACTATAAAACTTCTAGAAGAAAACATAGGCAGTAAACTCTCTGATACTGCTAACAGTAATTTCTTTTTGGATATATCTCCTGAGACAAGGGAAATAAAAGGAAAAAATTAAACAAGTGGGACTACATAAAACAAAAAGTTTTTCTATAGCAAAGGAAACCATCAAAAAACAAAAAGACAACTGACTGAATGGGAGAAGATATTTGCTTATGATGCATCTGATAAGAGGTTAATATCTAAATATACAAAGACCTATACAACTCAACAACAAAAAACCAAACAATTCAATTAAAAAATGGGCAGAACACCTGAACAGATATTTCTCCAAAGAGGAAAAACAGATGGACAAGAAACGTATGAAAAGATGCTCGAAGTTACTAATCATCAGAGAAATGCAAATTAAAACCACAATGAGATATCACCTCACACTTGTCAAAATGGCTATCATCAATAAATCAAAGAACAACAAGTGTTGGCAAGGATGTGGAGAAAAGGGAATTCTCATACACTGTTGGTGGGATTGCAAATTGGTATAGCCACTATGAAAAACAGTCTGGAGGTTTCTTTAAAAATTAAAAATGGATATATCTTTTGATCCAGCAACCAATTCTGGGTATTCAAAGAAAACCAAAACAATAATTTGTAAAGATCTATGCACCCCTATGTTCATTGCAGCACAATTTATAATAGCCAAGATATGGAAGCAACCTAAATGCCCATCAACACACAACTAGATAAAGAAATTATGGTTCATATATACAATGGAATGTTACTCAGCCATTAAAAAATGAAATCTTACCATTTGCAATGACATGGATGGACCTAGAGGTTATTATTTTGAGTAGAAGAAGTCCAATAGAGAAAGATAAATACCATATGATTTCACTTATATGCAGAATCTAAGGAACAAAAAGAACAAACTAATCAAAAACAGACTTGCAAATATAGAGGACAATCTGGTCACGCACAGAGGGGAGGGCTGTTGGGGACTGGGAGAATGAGGTGAAGGGTTAAAAAAGTATGAATTAGTAGTTGATAGATGGTCATGGGATGGGGAGCACAGCATAGGGAATGCAGTTAGCATTAATATAATGGTTAGGTGGAGAGCCAGAGGAGAGAAAGAGCAATTAGCGGGATTATTTTATAAACTATATAACTGTCTAACCAATGTACTGCATACTTGAAACTAAAAATAAAATTAAATTAAAAATATAAAATAAAAACATGTAATACACTTAAAAATAACATGTTATGTATGCATAAACATGTATATATATTTAATGAAGACATGGAAAATTATTATAATTTTGAAAACTGACCTATAAACTAATACGAATTATAATATGAAATATATTGTGCAGTTCAGTACTCTTACAGTAACCTCTGAACCTCTCCAATAGCACAGCAACTCTTTCAAGAGAATACATTACATTGTAATAATCAGGCTTTTTAAAGTATGGTAGTTTTAGGATCACATTTTGTGGTATGATTTAACAGATGTCCAATCAGTTGTATTTATTACCATAAACAAAAAAAGGAATCTCTACCACATTCTTTCTAAAGCACAGAACAAAAAGGCATAGAAAAATTTTGGTCTTACTATTAGGAGGAGACCAAAAATAAAGGTCATTCTGTTTAAAGTAACAATATATATATTTCAAAAACACAATGGATACCATAAATGGTATTAAATTTTCTCAAGGCTTCAACTTTTAAATTATATATATGTCAAAATTCTAAACTATAGTGTATTACAGGAGAATATAAAGCAATCAATTTGTACGTTATATAAATATCTAATCACTAGGCTATACACCTGAAACTAATGTAATATTGTATGTCAAGTGTAATTGAAAAAAATTTTTTTAAAGAATAACATATATTCAAATTGAAAAGCAAAGCCAAGTCCAGCAAAACAAAACAAAGAGGGGTAACTTCAAAGAAATGAAGTAACATAGCATAGATCTATTTTTTATAAATTTTCCATAAACAACATGATTACAAAATATCTAAGTTAAAGGGTCAAGTATTTGATTAAATTTAAGCTACATAGTATTTTCAAGAAGTGTATCAATGTGAATAGGGCAACTAGCTGAATGCTTTACAAGGCCTTCATTTATGCTTCAAAATATTATACTGCAGACATCCCCAGGCACCCAAGTTCTGCACAGGTCCTGAAACTTCATCTCATTGTCTAGGAGATTTTGGTGTAGGATATGTCCAGATGTAATAATCATTTTCTTGATGGACTTAGAAGAGGATATATGGTAATTTAAAATAATTTCCCAGGTCAATCACAAAGCTAATTAGCTTTGAATTCACACTGTGTTGCTAATTCTTCAAAATATATTATTTGGAACTTTTCTAACACAAAAAAATCCTTTATTTTTACTTTGATTTTATTGGTTTAAATAATTTAATGTTTCAAAGTTGATTTTTCAGTGTTACTAAGCATAAAATATTAGCATGAAAGTATGTATATGGTAGAGACAATGTCACAATGTTTTCTTTCTGGAAATTTAATCCTCACCTCTTACTTGTGGTACATGTAGCATTGGCAATCTCTATTTATTTTATTTTTACCTAATGATGATGCAGTTCTACTGGACAGAAACTGTAGATTTTTTTTTCACACTTCAGATTCTAGAGGTTTTGGAAAGATGCATTTAACTCTGAAGATATGCTCTTGTAGAAAATAAAGAGTTTGTTTCTGTCTCTCAAATTTGAGTGACATTAGCTGGCAAAATGCAACAATATTTATCTTGTAACTTACATAGTTGAGGTACGCTGCAGCTGATGGTATGATTCCATGCTGATGAAGCATTGGTTAATTATCTTACTTAATCATGACATCCTGTAAAGAAATGGCTAAATAAGTGAAATCAATAATCGCTTCTTCATTCATCAGATCAATAGTCATAAAATACTTTTGTAATTTTGTGCTGCTTTTTATAGCCCTCAAATATATTAGTACAATTATTGCCTATTTTTTCTCATGAAACTATATCTTGTGTACAAATTCTTCTTTCTTTTTTTCTCTCTAGATCAGCTACACTTAATATCATTTTGATTCCATGAAGATTTCCTTATTTTTGTGTCAGTCCATAAGATAATAATTCCATGACAGTCCAAGAGAAATGAAAACAATAAAGGGTCAAGAAATGGTCCATGCAGTATAATAACAGTGGTCGTTTTTCTATATCCAGAGTTTATCCTAAGTAAGGCTCTTAGAAATATTAACTAGAATCACTTTGTTCTTTAATACCATTGTTAAAGATATCTGACTTATGGGTAGTTTTTCCCTAAAGTGTACATATATAAAGATTTCTGTTCACTGATAAAATGGTAGATTATGTCAAAAGAAATCCTATAGTTTGGAAGATGCTAGAACTTGTGTTGAATTTGACATTACTTGCAAAACGCTGCAAGTTATTCACTTCAATATCCAGAGTTGGGAGAATGCCATGGTGATGGCCTCTAATACAACTTAAATAATTCCTGCCCAAAACTGTTTTTAGTTTTATAAGTATAAAGGTGTTATTGAATCTCCTGCACCATGTAGTGGGAATACTGAAACTAAATGTGGTACATGGTATTTTTAGAGCAATAAATTTCATTGGGATCTCACAGTTTTCTGTAAGTTTTTAGCTAGCATCAGAGAATTCTGTTTTTGTTTGTTTGTTTTGTTTTGTTTTTGTTTTTGTTTTTAGTCAGCAATAGAAGCAGGGACAATCTGACTTTCAACTTCTGCCTTGAGCACTGTAAACAGCAGTTTACATGCTGTTTATCTATGTGATGTGATTTTATTAAACATTTTTCAAGCCATACATTGAATGCCTTTTAGTCTAGTGTTTTGAATTTCTGTTTGTATTCCTGAATCACTTTAACAGGAACAGCACATGGCACTGAATAATAGGGTTTGTTTTCATTAATATTTGCCAAAAACTTGATGCTCACTTATTCTAGTAGCTTTGTACTATTATGAATAAAGCTTTCCATAAATGGCTGAATGCCTTGAGAATGGAGAGTTTAGAAGCTGATATAATGCCTCCACAGCAATCAAAATGCACCTAGAATAATGTCTGGCAACATCCCTGCTCAGTCCTTTTGGAAGGTAGGAACCATTACAATGTAGTTTCTCTGAGGAAGATATTGCATAGTTTGCCCCCATGTAAGCTTTAATGGGCCATTTTTGGGATTTCCAGGGAATGTATTGCCCACATTTGTAATGAGCACAAAAAACAAAACAGATTAGTGTATGCAGGCCTGGGAGGAGAGCCAACTAACTGCTGGCCACAGGCTCAATGGGATTGTGTCACCATGATGAGCAAGTGCCAGATCAAGGTAAACCCAGATAAGGTGAAGGGCTAGGGATCTATGTGTTTGTTGTTTTCTCAGTGTACGCAAGGAAATAAAGCGGCAACTGTAGACATACCATCTGCTTATGATGCGCTGAGTGGTCTTGCATCCGTGGGCCTCAGCAGGCGGCTGGGCTCCACATACCTGCACACTTTGCTTATTTTTATCTTGAATTTTTGAATTTCTGGTTTGTTATATTCTTTTGTATCTACCAGGTCATGATTAATTATATTTATGTTGGAATATTATTATATCATAGTATTTTTATATTTCCTGGCCTTTTAATTTTTTTATGGCCCAGTATATGATAAGTTTTACAAACATTTCCTATGTCTTGCAAAGATGTATACTCTACAGTCTTTGGATATGGTGTTCCATATATGTCAAAATTGCTGAATCATATTGTTCAACATCATTACTGAATTTTTTGGACTGCTTGTCCAATTATGATTGTGGTTTTTCCTGGTAATTTTAAAAAACTTTTCTTCTTAGCAATAGTTTTAATTCTCATTTTCAGGCTTATTTTTTGATACCAGGATTGTTTTGCTCATTATGTGTTAGATTTTCCTGTGCCGTCCTGAGCAGGCAATCTTATACAGGTAAGTGAGTGAGTAACAGGGGCTTCTTTGGTTTCCTAGTTCAAGAGGACCTTCTTCTATTGCATCAAGAAAGGGCAATTTAATAAAAGATGGCTATTTTGGGGGGAAGGTGAGGAGGGGTTATTTCTCTCCTCCTGTTTTTTGATACCCTCTTATTTCATTAGAACCCTTATCTCAGTTGCTTTCTTCTTCTCTTCCCAGAGCCTCCAAGGACCACCTCTTGAAGATTCCTTCCTTTTCCCTAGAAGCATCACCTTCCCAAGACTGCCCCCTCTGCTCCTGTACATTTTTAACCCCTTTCCCTTAACACACCAGCAGCCAGGGCTCTGATCCACTAGGTCTTAGCCGACTCTGGGTATTCTGCTTGAGGGAAGGACTCTGCCCATGTGTGTTCTTGGTGTTGCCCATTCTCTAGCAGGACTACAACCCCAACCCCGCTGGACTGACTTCTCAATCCTACAGTCCCTGCAGTCTTAGCCCAGGTATGGACTCCAGAACAAAGCTGCTGGTCTCTGAAGATTAATTCCTCACTTATGGGTAAACTGAAGAAATTTGTAGTATTTTTGTTCTCTAATTATGCAGTAGGCATAAGGGCTATGGATGATTTTATTTGATTTCCTTGTTGATCTGTGTGATTTTTAGAAAGTTATGTATGTAAAAGTGATTAAAATTTATGTGACTGTCTTATCCTATGGAAACTCAAAAGCTTCAATTATCTTTGAAAAGAAAAATAACGGTAATCTAGAAATATCAATTGTTAAAAATGTGTTATCGCAAATCATTTTCACACCCATTTATATCAACATTTTTCTTTGAAAATCTTCAGAGAAAAATTCATTTTAACATGAGTATATCAAAACAGACAGTTTTATAGTTGTTTTAAAATGTTATTTCCTTTACCTTCTGTTTTATACATAGAAGCTGTCAGATATACTCTAGTAATCATCCAACAGTTCAGATCAATAGAAAACTACTGATTCGTATTATGTTTAAAGTGCTGCAAAGGATTAGAAAGACAAATGCAAGATATGCCCCACTTTGATGAGTTCATAGTTTAAAAGGAGATAATCAAGGACTTAAACAGTTAAAAACACATGAATATGATTCTTACATAATAAAGGGAGAAATAACATATTAAGGAAGTACAAAAGAGATATAGATCATCTATCAATAGGGGGATTAAGGATTTAAAGAAAGGTAAACCTGTCCCTCAGGCAGAAGCTCCAGGACAGGCATGTTCTGCGATTTAAGTTTTTATTGCATTGGCTTGTTTTCCAAGCTAGATGAACGTAGGTGAAGATGATATGATTGTGATTATCTTTTTCTGAGGGCTATATATCCTGTTTAATGGCTAATAAACCACTGAGTGGGCCCATTTTCTTGGAATATAATAAAATGATTAAGAGTTTGTGTCTCAGTTCTAACCCTAAAGAAGTTTCTTCACCACTCTGAACTTTGATTTCTTCATGACAACTGGGAAACTAAGAATGCCTACCTCTATATAAGTATTGTACAAATGATATGAAATAATTCATGTTAAGCACTTAGCAAAGTTCCTGGCACACAATCAGTGCTCAGAAATATTTTTATTATCACTGTCAATGGAGGAATATGAACACTGCTCACCCTGGGTATTCTGACCCTGCCTTCATGCTATTCCTCTTGCATGAAACATCCTAACTTTTGCTCTTAGTTCACTTAATATTCTAAGCTTTCAAAGATTCACTCCAGTTTCATTGTGAATTTCTTTTCAGCTGCTGTAGCCTGATTTCTTTTTTGTCTCACCTGTAATTGCATTTTCAATGTCAAGTGCGCTAGTTAAATTCAAGGCCTCTGGGGCCACAACTTGGATTTGAATTTTGGCTCTTTACTTACTGGCTGGACGACCTTGCATAATTTAATTAAAGTTTCTGTCTCCCCTCTGTAAAATGGGCATAATAATGGTACCTACCTCATAGGGGTGTTGTAGAGATAAGTTGAAATACATAAAGAGATGAGAACAATGCCTCAAATTGTAATTACTAAATATATACATTAACTATAATCATTACCTTACATTTTTGTACCAATTTGTTCTTTAATTGGTTCATATTCTAGCCCCACATTATCAATTATATATCAATTCTTGAGATCAAGAACCATTACTCAGGTAATATTTATATAGTACCCATCACAGCAATGAGGACCCAGCAAATGTTCAATGTTTGTTAATTGAGTAAAGTCAAACAAAGTTATAAGTAAATTATTCAGAATGAGGGAAGAAAAAGAGAAACACTCACATACTAAGCTTTATACCTGCATCACATGTATTATATCAATTCATCTTCAAAGCACCCCTGTGCAAGGAAGATTTTATCTTCCACACAAACAGCATTTGTACAAAAATGAAATAATGTTGCATGTAAAGTGCTCATCATAATGGCTGGTACATGAGTGGCTCAATGAGTCTAACAATTATTAACTATCAGGAAGGAAGAGGTCAAACTTTTTACCTCATTTTACAGATAAATAACTGAGGTTCATAGAGTTAAACCAATGCCTTGAAGTCAAACAGCTAATAAGTAATATGACCAGGGCTGGAAACTGTGACTTTACATTTCATTGCCTCCATTATACCAAAAACTACTAAAAAAGTTTCTTTAAAAAAAGGTTTTGAGTTTATGGTGATAGGATGGGGCTCTTAAAATATCTCTTCCAGATAAATTGGTTTAGTTTTCTACTATTGTAAGATAATCTACAGACAAGGAGCAGATATTGCATGAATGGTAGGGTAGGGTTAGAGAAAACAGCAATAAATTAGAAACCAGAATCTAGTTTTAACCTTGGCTTTGTCTTTACATAGCTGTTTGTGACTGAACCTCCGTGGGCCTCAGTTTCCATCTTTAAAAGAGATGTGCGAATTAGAAGTGAAAGGATCTCTAAGTTCCTTTTAACAATTGACATTCAGAATGATGAAGCTAGCATAGAGAATCTTAAGACAGGGCACTCAATTATCAAAGATTTTTTTCTTGTTCTGTGCAGTCAGGGTAGAACTTCTTCCTATTTTCATGAAGATGCTGGAAAAAAAATGCTTTGAACTACATGCTTGAATAAAATATTTTTTGTCAGTATGTATTGCTGATTCTGCCGTGCTAAACTCAGTTGCATGGATACAGAAACACTGAAATCATTCCTCATTAACTGTGAAGAGGACATTTAGAGACAGTTAGTCTATTTTCTTTGCTTCTAAAAATTCGAAGTAAACATCTTCCAAACCTGCTTCTATGGTTTTCATATTTAACCATATTAATACTTTAGTAATGTCATATAGTCCCAAGAAATACATGTTATTGCAGGACAAGCAAGGTGGGGTCTATGTAATACCATATGTCTGAAAGATATATTTTCATATATATGTCTAATATTGGGTATATATTTCTAGATGTTTGGGTGGTGAAATAGAGTTATTCCCAAATGATAACTAACGATCTTGTATCAGAATCACACAAAAAAGGGCTATAATAAAGAAAACATCTTGCCTTTTGACTCAAAGGCAGATTGGACCTGTGATTTGCATGATTATGGAGTCCTTAGAATATCATTTACTAATTGTACTTGTAGGAGTAGATTGCAATAATGTATTGTTAAACTCTAAACAAAATTGAGAATAAAATTTCCCTGAACTATACGTGAAATGTAGAAAATTCCTTGTTGAGAAAAATATCTGTGTGTGTTCCCCTGTGCACTCATGTGAAGACTGGCAAATAAATCCTGGTAAACCATTTGGAAATAGAAATGATTAAGAAAGAAATGGAAAAATGCATAAGTAGAATAACCCTATTATATTGCAACTTAATTGGTCTAATCCAAAGGAATGAGCCAGTAGTTTGATAATATGGCTCCAGAAAGTAGCATCATTAAATGTTATTCAAAGTTGTTCCAACAGGTCTTTTGAAACCAATTACTCCTAGGAAACTTATATCAAATAAATGAGAATACATAATGATATAAATGGAAAGTCAGATCAAACAGAAACATCAAAACTAATGAGGTTAGCAACAGTTAGACTCACTTGGACACACTTTTGCTCCATGAATTTCAGAATTAAAGAAAGTTCAACTTAGAAAGCCCTAGCATCTTAGCAACCAATGACCGCTAAAGATGGACAGAGGGGGGTTTATTTTGCAGTCACCTGTAGGGACCACAACAGGGTTTACAATTCAGCTGGGTTCACTTCACAGATACATTTTATCCCTTCAAGGGAGATTAGCAGAAGGGATAAGGGGAAAAGGCCCAAACTTTTCATCTTCAGATCCTCTCCCCATCCCCATATATGTACAAAAGTGATCTTTTTCTTAATAATCCTATATTCCAGGCTTGTACTAAGAAAATGCCTTCAATAAATAGGCTTTGGTGGGTTTTTAGTTCTTGAGGAGAAAGGAGAGAAGAGAGGGGAGAGGGGAAATAGAGGGAAAAGAACCATTTTCTTAGGAGGAAAAGTACAATAGCAATGCTATTCTGATGATTTACTATAGGATAAACTTCTCTACTTGAAGGTGAAATGTTTTTGCTGAAGGAATAAGATGCTATTACTTTTTTTTTGGATGTAAGGTTTAGATTTTATTTATCAAATTCTACCTTACTTAGTGCTTACTCTGTGCCATGAAATATACCAGTTATTTTTGGGAACAGGATATATGCACAATTCCCTGCACCCAGTAATGCTGTAGTTGAGCACATTAAACAGCTGGAAAACAAAGCAGGATGCTAATTCGTGAGGCACAGAAGGAAACATTTCCATGAAATTAGAGCATTCCATTTGGGATGAGATGACAGGGAAGTTTTTAGGGAAGAATGGTGATGTGTTGAATTTAAGTGTCATTTCAAGATTATGCTAAGAAATATATGGTAATAAGAAAATTAATAACACTTTTCATGTTTACTATTTCCCGATTCCAGGTCTTTGCTCATGATACTTTTCCCTAGCTGGAATATAGTTTCTACCAAACCAATCACATCTTCCAAAATCTGGCTCTCAACACATCTCTGCAGGAAACCCATCCTGCTAATTCTTTTGCATTTTATTGTTTTCAATAACTCCATCTGACCATGCTATTTTCCATTTTAATTTTTCTTATGTCATTGTCTTGGGTGTGTTGATTATGCTGAACTTAAACGACTGAGCAAAAAAGATAGTGTCTTATTCATTTGATATGATTTGTTATTATTTTCCCTTTGTTACTTTGGCACTCAGTACAGGTTTTTGCACCTAGAAGTTTGCATGTTTCATGTGAGTTTATTTTTCTGAACTTTAAGAATGAGGTAGAGTTCAGAAAAGATTTTTATTTCCTCAGTTTTTCCCTCTTTTGCCTTTCTTTTTCTTTCTTTTTTTATTTTTTCAATAAGTACTTTTTTTCTGGATTTTTCCTGCTCTGTTCCCCTCTGCCACTTTGATCCAGACTTTCACTTTTCTTTGTCCCTACTTTCTTTAACTTGCTCAATATTTTAAAATCTGCTTTATGAAATATAATTTGCATATAAGGTATTTCAAAATTTGATGAGTTTTAATACATCTGTACAGTATTGTAACTATCATTACAATCATAATCTAGAACATTCTATCACCCAGGAAATTCCTTCATGTCCCTTTGAAGGTAAACCCATCTAGTTCCCTCTAGCAACCTGTGATGTGATTCTGTCACCACAGTTTTGTCTTTTCTAAAATTTTATGCAAAGGAATTAATTGTACAGCATGTAGTCAGTCTGATACTAAAGCTCATGTTCCATACCTGCCACTATTACCTTTTGTTAAAAGATAGACAATGGTGAAGTGGTTGAAGTAAGTTGAAATTGAACACACTGCTCAGGATTGTACCTTGGCTGTCAAGGGAATCCAACTTGACCCATTCAGACCTAACAGCCTTATTTATAATCAATCAATAAATTAAACAAAAATTGGTCAACTACTATCAATAATTATAAACAACTGAGAGAGAGCTTAGGGATCCACAAATGAGTAAAATATGTTTCCTGCCTTCTAGAGCTTGCTGCTAGTAGGAGAGATGAGACAAGAGCAGAAAAAAACTCATACCAAAAAGTAGAGGAGAGGGAGGTACACACAAAACATTCTAGCAGTTCAGTGGCAGAGGAGAGCATAAACTAGAGGATTGGAAAAATCATTTAAAAAAGAGGTATCTTTGACTTTGACTTTAAAAAATGAGTCAGGTTTCAAAAGAAGGTGATAATAGGGTGATATTTCAGGGAGAGACAATAACATGTGTACAGAACACAGAATGATGGTCTCCCAAAGATGCCCAGGTCCTAGTCCCTGAAACCTGTCAATAGGTTATCTTACATGGCAAACTGGACTTTGCAGGTGTGATTAAGGATCTTAGAATAGGGAGATTACCCCTGGTGGTCCTAATGTAATCACAAGGGTTCTTATAAAAGGGTTGCAGAAGGGTCAGAGTTATAGAAGGAAATGGAATGACGGAAGCATTGGTGAGAGAGGGAGACAGAGAGAGAGAGAGATTGAGAGAGAGAGAGAGAGAGAGAGAGAGAGATTGATTCTTAAAGCTGTTATGTTACTAGCCTTGAAGATGGAGGAAGGGGCTTTGAGCCATGGAATGCTGGGCCTCCAGAAGCTGAAAAAGGCAAGAAAACAGATTTTTTTCCAAGGAAGGCAGCTCTGCTAACCCTCGATTTAGCCTGTAAGACTCATTTCTGATTTCTTACCTCCAGAGCTATAAGATAATAAATGTGTTTTTAGGCTTCTAAGAGAACATTGGTTCCAACAGCAATTGGAAACTAATACAATGAGAAAATACAACTTTTATAGGAAATAGTGAGTTTGAATGTAGTCTAAAGTATTTGTAGGGCAACACGGGAAATAGAGCTGAAACTGCAGGTTGGGATGGAGAGTATGGCATCTTGGCATATAGACAGCACTCATAAATATTTTCTAAGTGCATTTGTTGCATATTATCATGGCTTGAATTGTGTCTCCCTCAAATTTATATGTTGAAATCCTAACCCCCTAGTACCCCAGAATATGATTTTATTTGAAAATAGGGTAACTGCAGATGTAATTAGTTAAGATGAGGTTATACTAGGGATGGGCCCCTAATCCAGTAGGTCTGGTATCCTTATAAAAAGGGGGAATTTGAACACAGACCCATACACAGGGAGAACATCATGTGAAGATAAAGGGCAGAAACGAGGGTAATGCTTGCACAAGCCAAGGAACACCAAAGATTGCCAGCAAGCCACCAGGAGCTAGATGAGAGGCATGGAACAGATTCTTCCTCACAGTCCCCAGAACAATCAAACCTGCAGACATCTTACTCTCAGACTTTCAGTCTCCAGAACTGTGAATTAAAAATTTCTGTTGTTTAAGCCACTCAGTTTGTGGTACTTTGTTATGGAAGCTCTAGGAAATAGTACATGTATATTTAGGAAAAAATGGAGAGACATGAAAGGGGTCAAAACTGTGACTGAAACAATTAATAGGATAGTGGTGTGTGGGATGGTCTGGAGAGGGGAAAGCCATGAGGGCTAAAGTGGGAACACAACAGAATGGAGAGAACTTAGTAGAGCGGTGCATTTGGGTGATTAAAATTTCCAAGTCATAACACATAATGTTTAGGAGGAAAACAAGACAAAGCATTTGGAATCATGGCTGTCCTAGAAAACCCAATCTGTGTCAGCTGTTCCCAAGTGTATTACATAGAACACTAACCCCACAAAACGCTCTGAAAGAAAAACTTTTTTCGGCAAAATAAATTAGACAAACTCAATATTTTAAAGTATCAAAGGCTCTGAGGAGTCCTGAAAAAAACAAATCAAATCAACTTTACATAATTCAGTACTTCCTGAACTTATGTGAACACACCTTCTTTTTTTCGTAGAAACTTTATTCACATCCATGGAACATTCTTGGATCATCTTGCTCTAATTGTGTCTCATTCTCTAAGACAGATGTTTTCCAATACTGAATGAGTAGCCATATGTGGCCATTGAGCTTTTGAAATGTAGCTAATCTGAATTGAGATATTCCGTGGTTACAAATATACACTAGATTTCAGAGCCTTATATGGAAAAAGAACATAAAATATTTCAAATTTATATTGATTACTATATAAGTCTTTGGATATGCTGGGTTAAATAGAATGTTATTAAGATCAATTTCACCTATTTATTTTATTTTTTATATTTATTTTTTATTTTATTTTATTTTTTATATTATGATGACATTGGCTAATGAAATCCAGTAAGTTTCAAGTGTACAATTCAACAGTAAGGCATATATATATATATATATATATATATATATATATATATATATGTGTGTGTGTGTGTGTGTGTTTGTATATATATATATATTGCACATTGTGTGTTCACTGCCCATAGTTAGATTTCTTTCTGTCACTACATATTTGATCCCTTTTACCCCATCTACCCCACTCCCCCAACCATCTGATAACCACTTCACTTATTTCTTTTAAATTTTTAATGTGACTACATGAAATTTAAACTTATATATGTGGCCCAAATTATATTTCTGTTGCACAGCACTGCTCTTGACTATCCTATTTGCATAGTATTCTCTTTAATTTCTAGGTTCTTTTTAAGAACTGTGAAGGGTCTGAAGCTTTACCCTATTTGCCTGCTAACAAATTATCTTGCCACAGTTTCGAGGATTCTAGTACAAGACATGAGACTCATGAATCAAAGATAAAGGACTGTTTATTATTCATAGCAACAGTGGTAGCCAGCGTACAGGTATTTTTTTTTTTTTTTGCACTACTTCCGAGTCCCAATTCTCATGGGAAATATGAAGATAGCCAACACCTAAAGGGTGACATAACAGGAGAATTCTAAGTTTAGGAAACTGAAATATTCTATAATAGTCAGTTAGCGTGCCTACCCTTTGCTCCAAAGGGATGCATTATCTTTATAATACTAGACAGAAAACATGTCTGCCCTTTGTTCTGGAAGAAGACACTGTATCGTCTAAGACTCTAGTAAACCTACCCTTTCCTCTGAATAGAGGCACTTATTCTATTATTACTACACAAATACCCTTGAAGAGATAAACTGGAACAAAAATGATCAGTGCCTTGCTTGCAAGATGGGAGACATTTTTGTGTTTCTGTCCAATAGATCTCTTGCCCAAGACCTTATTACTAAATAAAGATGCGAAAATGAAGGCCACTCCTTGACTTTCCAACTTGTGCTTAAGAGATTAAAGATGAAGAAACCCTTATGTGGATATCCAGAAGAGAATCTCCTTCCCCAGTGTATAGGAAAATGTCAGAGTCTAGAAGGGGCTATGCTTTTTCTGCCACATTTTTGCTCTCATGGGCACAATAGAAAATAATCTCTAGCACTTGGTCCAGCTTTCTGGACAACTCTGCATGTGTCAGAGCCTGACGAGTGAGCTCAAGCATGCACAAGAACTGATTCTCCTAACATCCATATTTTTGGTACCAATCATGCCTTAATCACTTATATTTATAATAATAAAATAAAATATAATAGTAATAAAGCAGTATATATATAAAACATGTAAGTCAACTATATAATAAAGTATAATATTTATAAAACTTGCATGACCAAATATATAGCATTTACCTTTAGAAATTCTTAGGGTATCAGACACTAAACTCAATAATAATGCCATTGTGCAAAATATATTCTGTAATCATCTGTGTTTTAGGAATCTTGTTTTGATTATTCCCAATGATAGAGATTTTTCTCCTTTGGCAAATGGTTAGATTTTTGTAAACATCTCAAAGTTATTTATAGAGAAGTCCTGTGAATAAGTTGAGTAATACAGTAGGGTATTACTACTTTGTAAAAAAGCGAAGTATGATTTTAAGACTCTTAAAGTGGCTTTTAAAGTAGTTATAAAGCAAAAAAGTTTTTCCAAAATTATTTTGAGTAAAGGCAGCATTTCCCAAGTAATTAAATAGCTTTATAAAGTGACTGATTTAAAAGTGTGTGCCCTTTTTGATTGTATAAATGTTAGTAATAGTGTTTTAAAATTACTTTCATTCAACAGTCATGTCCTGTTCCCTGTATTAATAATAATAGCTGATAATTATAGATCACTTATACTGTGCTAAATACTTTCTATGTATTAATCATCAGAAATTTTATTTACAGGGAGAAAAAAGGCACAGAAAGTTTTAGTAACTTGTCCAGATCACCCAGTTAGTTTTTATCAGACTCGGAATTTGAACAAGGGCATACTTTGCATATATACTATTTCATCAAGCCAAACTACAGTGACAAGGTTTGAAATATGCATAATTACATGTCAACCTCTGTATTTCAAAAACATTTAACTAAAGACTTATACTTACTATGATGAAAAGATAATGTCCTTTCTGGAACTTTTATACTCTATACCATATGTTGGTTCCATTCAGTGTCAATAGCTCATTTTCATATTCAATGTCTCCCCTGAGTACAAAAAGAAACTCTCATGAGACATACAAATCTAGTTTTTCCTTTAAATGAGTTTTCAAACTGTTGTAGATGCAAAATAATGAATAAAAATAAGATATAAGAAAGCCTTTGAATTCTATTAAACCATGCATAAAAAATTCCTGCTTATGTCTAAGAAGGAAATAACAGCTCCAAAAATCAAAGAGCCAGAGGACCCGGTTCAAGGCATTTTTCGCCATTGGGGACTATAATGGACATGTCAGTTTGGGTTTTAAGTGCTCCAAGGAGGTAGCCACTGCCATCTGTGGGGCTATCAACCTGACCAAGCTCTCCATTGTTCTTGTGCGGTGAGGTCACTGGGGGAACAAGATCGGCAAGCCCTACACCGTCCCTTGCAAGGTGAGTGGCCGCTGTGGCTCTGTGCTCATTCCCTCCCCCAGGGGCACTGGCATTGTCTCAGCCCCTGAGCCCAAGGAGCTGTTGATGATGGCTGGTATTGATGACTGCTATACCTCAGGCAGGGGCTGCACTGCCACCCTGGGCAACTTTGCCAAGGTCACATTTGACTCCATCTGTAAGACCTGCAGCTATCTCAACCGTGACCTCTGGAAAGAGACCATGTTAACTGAGTCTCTTTATCAGGAATTCACTGACCATCTTGTAAAGACCCACACTAGAGTTTCTGTGCAGAGGATCTAGGCTCCAGCAGTGGCCACCATATAGTTTTATACAACAGAAATAAAGTGAATTAAGTCTGTTAAAAAAAAATGGCTTCCCACACACAGTTTGTTCAAAATAAGCTTTCTTCTTGAAAAACTTTGACTCTTTTCAAATAACCTGCAGAGTACCCTACTTGAGTGATTAATTGGATTTATCAAAAGGGAAAGAGAAATGAAAGTCTATTATAGCAAATAGTATGATGTGGCTATAATGCTCATTTAAAAAATATATTTTAAAGTATTATCTTTTAAATTGGTCTGCTTTATTATTTTGGTTTAAAGTCTTGATAGTAATAAAAATAAAGTATCTCCACATCCAAAATAGCAACATAAATTTCCATTTTTGCCTTTTTTCTATAAAATTAACCATAAATAATTGGATTTTTAAAAAAATCTTTGATATGTGGAATTTTTATTGTTAAATTTTACTTCTTAGTCTTTCTCCCAAAGGTATCTCTTATAAGATTTTATCTCAGAAGAAAGAAGATTTTTCCAGTGATTCTAAAACTAGAATCGCTACATGGGTTTCTAATGAGGAGTTTTGTTCTGTCATGAACCCTTACCTAGCATCCACTATAGCAGATGGTGTGAATTTAGTGGCAGATGAAGGGATTTGGATGAGTTGGAGTTAATAGAAATAAATCAAACTGATGTTTGAGTCATCTTAATCATGGTCTTCGAGGATAAAGCATGAGGGCCATCTCATCAGTAAACTAGGGTTAGTCTGGCAACTTACAGACAGAAGGTCAGAGTGGGAAAAACCATTGGAGAACATGTTTACTTTTGTAAAATGGATTTGGATGTTTGTAGCTGGTTTAAACTAATTTAAAAAAATGAAGGGAGTAGCAGCAACTAAGACTGTAGATTTATAACCAAATTGGCTGGGTTCATATCTAGACTCGACTACTTACTAGCTTTTTATTTTCTCTATAGACAAGTTTATTAACTTGTCAGTTTTCTCATCTTTAAATTGAGGGTAATTTAATATTTCAGTAGTTGAAAGGATTGAATGAGTAATACATTTAAAGAGCTTTGACCAGTGCCTGGCGTAGTAAACACTTGATAAATTCTCAACCCTTTGACATAAGTATGACAGTTAATTTTATCTGTTAGCCTGACTAGGCTAAGGGATGCCCAAATAGCTGATAAAACTTTATTTCTGGGTATGTTTGTGAGGGTGTTTCTGGAAGAGATTAGCACTTGAAATGGTAAACTGAGTAAAGAAGATCACCTTCACCAACATAGTGGGCATTATCCAATTATTGAGGGCTTGAGTAGAAGAAAGGAGCAGAAGAAGAGTGAATTTCCTTTTTTTGCTTGAGCTGGGACATCTATCTTCTACTGCCCTCGGATACCATCACTCCTGGTTATTGGGCCTTCAGACATAGACTGAGACTTACATCATTGGCCTCTCTGGTTCTCAAGTCTTTGTGTTTTATTGGAATTACACAACCAGCTTTCCTGGGCCTCCCGTTTGCAGATGATAGATCATGGGACTTCTCAGTCTCCATAACTGCATGAGCCAATCTCTCATAATAGATCTGTCTATATACATATCTGTATATCTTACTGGTTCTTTTTCTCTGGGGAACACTGACTAATACTAATAGAAAATCCTACTTTATAGATGAAAAATTTAAGCCACAAAACATTTAAGTAATTTGCCCAAGAGCATGTAGCTGGTAAGTAGCTAAACTGAGATTTGAACCCAGGCACTGTGGCTAGAGATTATATATAATGACTCCAGTAGATTTGAGGGATTTTGGTTAAATTTTAGTGGCATTGTCAAGATTATATCTCAGTTTGTTAAAATATTGGCTGCTACATAAGAAAAATGCTTTAAAATATGACTGTTGCTAATAAAAACATAATTAAGCCTGTTAAGCTTCAAGAAAAGAGAACAAAAGTTTCCTACAACAATGTAACTGAATATTACTTTAATAGATAAAAAGAGAATGTTGTTGTAAGGCCACATTTAGATGAAACTTGAACCAGTAGGTAAGAATGAGTGGCTTATTGTACAGCTCATTCACTTAGGAATATTAATCTAATTAAATTGAATGAATTCCTTCCATTATTATTCTTGGCCCACAGGAAAGTCGACAAAAGTTAAAGTATGATAGAGTCACATTAGGTCAGATTCAACTAAGAGTAGGGGTCTTAGAGAAACTGAATTTTTACAAATGTCTTTTTGGCTTCTCTGGGCTTGTGTGTTATGTTTATACTGAACTTACTGTATATAAGATATGGTTTAAAGTGTTTGCTTCCTAAAGCCACTTGCTTTCTGAAGCACTAGAGCATGACACAGGACAGTGAGAAACTGCCATTCTGACTTTGTGATTTAAGAGCAGGGATGGTGGAGTCAGACCAAGGGAGATTATAATCCAGCTCTGCCACTTTCTTGCTACATGACGTTGGACAAGTCACTAAATGGCTTGGCACTTTATTTTCTTCAGGTATAAAAGAAAGATAGTAACAAAATCTACCTCATAGGGTGATTGTAAGGATTAAATGAGTTAACATGAGTAAATCTTAGATGGATGACCAATACATTAGAAAGAATAATAGAAAGGTCATTTCTTGTTAATGTTATTGCTGGTGGCACCAGCTTGCCTTGGTAACTTGGCTCATGCATCCACCAGTGATAAACCTGCGTATATCTAGACTTTAGTCATAGTGTATGTAGTAGTGTAAAACCTTCAGTTTCAGTATCATGAGGCTAATCAGACCTTTCAATTAATGTAATTTTAAAAACCCACTGATTTTACAAGAAAAAAGTAAATAAAACAACACCATCATATTTTAAGAACTAAGAGAAAACAACAGTGTTTAAACAAAACATCAGGAAACTCCTTTTCAGGATTTAAACCTTTCAGGATATTTCCTAAGATCAGTTCAAATTCATTCTTATTTCCTATGATGTACTTATCACTGATGAATTCTGACAATACTTCTCGTGTGTCCTAGGCTACTGCCTTAATATTTCTGAGCCCCAATTTTTTCATTTATGAAACCAAAGTACTCTTTGCCCTGCCTGACTCACTGGATAGTTGGGAGGGAGGTGAGATGCTATATCTAAAGGAAGCTGACTCAATCTAAAATATCAATCAATATATTATATCTTAGGCAAAATATTATATTACTTTAAGAATGATTCTTAGATATCACAACATCTTCAGGTTTAAAAAGGCAAATTAACCTAGTCCCCTAAAATCACAAGGACAGAAAAATAGACTAAAATTTTATAAAGATTTTCATTAAGTATCAAAAGGAAAAGATGTACTGATTAAACCAGATACACAAATTCTTGCTAATATTTCAGCTGTAGAGCATATTACCACTTCCAAATTTTATAAGGCTATTACTCCACTAAAGAGGAGATGCAGAAGGCTACTAAGGACTTTAGTTTACACTGGGAATCCCAGGCTTTTGGACAGGCTAGGAAAGAGATGAATTCTGGCCAGGAAAGCTTTTAGGGACTCTTACACCATATCAGAAGAGTAGTCCTTTTCCCTGCTAGTGTGTCCTGACTTCTTGTTTAGGATGCTTCCACATTTGCATTCACAATATCAGAGAACATATTGACTCAGCAGTTCTTCTTATAAGAATTTGTTCTACAGAAATACTTACACTAGCAGGCATTGCTATATAAATTTACCATGCAGCATTACTTGTAATACTGATAGCTAAAAATTGGAAACAACCTAAAGGCCCATTGATCCAGAGGTCTTTAAATATATTATGATACATTCAATCTATGGAATATTTATTCTACGTATTCAAAGTATTAAAAATGAAGTAGACTTCTATGTAAGGACACAGAATGTTGTTCACACTGTATTGAGTGAAAACAGCTACACTAAAGTATATGCAATATGATCCTACTTTTGTAAAGAAATATAAAGCTTTTTCTCCTCCTAAATTATATATATAAATGTATACATATATATAAAAGCAAAGAGGAAAATGGTTGTGAAAATATACACCATATATAAACAGTAGTTACCTTTTGGAAGTAACTTGGGAGAAAGGACAATTAAATGTTTTACTTTATGCATTTCTGGATTGTTTGCATTTTTTTTTTTTTTTTTTACAGTGAGTATACTTTTAAATTAGGGAGAAAATTTAAATACATACATGCACAACCACACACATGAACTAAAGCTAGATAAATGCTATAATCTCTCTCTTTAGTACCCTTCTGGTCCTTCTTCCCCATTATTCTTACGTAGCCTGAAGAATCAAAGTTCAGCTTTGGGCAATGTGTATAGGTTCAAGATCTAAATAGTGAACGAGGGAGATTCTTTAAATATAGGCTGGTGGGGATAAACCTGCCCATCTTCCGCATTTCGGGACAGTGTTATTAGTAGCAGTGTGTGTAGCAGTTTTTGTGAGCCCATGCAAAGCTACTGCCAACTTATCTCGTATTTATTACTTTGGCACTCTACTCAGAATCCCTTGCACCTGCTGAGAGTCTGCTTTTCATTTTTCCACTGTTATATACCTGGTTCCTCAAATTCAAAATTTTGCTGTTGGGGTGAATGTTATATTTTTAAACTGAAAAGACAACATTGGTATATTTTTCTCCTCAAGTTTTCTTTAACAACATGTTCTCTTGGTCCATATTATCTACTACATTGATCTATAAATCCTGTTAAATAGGATGAGCATCTATCAAAACTGGAACAACTGTTCTATTCATTGGACCACTGCCAATATTAGAGAGTCACGTGACAAAGATTGAAAGCTGTACTACCAAATATGCTCATAGTTTGCCTTCATCTCTTTCCATTTTAATGCACGTCTTAAAATGTTCTCATGATAAATGAGTGCTTTTTTAGTCTAGAATCAAGAAAGTCCCTGGCATTTGAATAAATACTAGCACAGCTCTTGATGTTTGTAAGAAATATATTTTAGGATGCTGTAATTCCCAAACACCATGATAGCAAATAATTTCCTCTATCGGAAGTCATAAGGCAGCACTAGGAAATTTAAACGATTACTTCACATCGCTAATAACTTGATAAATGCAATACTGAAGTTATATTTGAATCATTTGAACTTCTTTAAGGAAGTTTTTATTTTTGCTGTTTGCTTTTGATTATTATATATTTTTGAATCAAACTATTTTATCATTTATAAAAATCCCATGTCCAAAAAGACAAGTAAGAATGAAAACAACTTGAGATGTAGATACTGGGCAGACAGCTAGGCTCACTCACTAGTGAAGAGACTTTCTCAAATATAGCCTCATAGTACCTTGATGCAAATTTGTAACTTTGGCAAAATCACAACCTATCATGGGAATCTGAGTCACTTATATATGGTTAAACCAAGGTTAAAATTGTGCATGCTAAAGTTCACTACATTTAAGGTGAATTAACCAGCACTAATTAGGCCTTTTCTTTTTTGCTATTTATCACTTTGTGAAAGAAAAGTGAGCCATCAATATACAGTTCCATCCTTGCAAGTTCCTTCAGTCTCCAAGTGACCCTCCCCAAATGTTTACATGCAGCTCAATGGAAAAGGGCACAGATGGAACAATATGTTTTCTTTGTTTCAGGGTTCATATTTTTGTTCGAAAAAGCACTGGATTGGGAGTCTGGATACCTGCTATTTCTAAGCTATGACCTTGATCAGGGCACTTAATCTTTCTGATCTAAAGTTTCTACATTGCAACATGACCTGTTAGGAAAGATCTATAAAGCTCCTGAGCTTCAGAATTAAAAGTCCACCTGCCTATTTGATAATTCCACTAGGCTAACTTTTGTAACATTAAACGTCTCAAACATGCCAAAAAAGAACTCGATTTTTTCTAACGTGTCAGAAAAGAACTCGATTTTTTCCCATCAGTTTTGTTCCTGTCTTGATCTTTACCCATTTCAGGGAAGGATTTCACTATGTATTCAGTTTTTCAGGACAAAAACTTAGGGGTCAGATGTCACCAAGATGGCAGTGTAGGAGACACCAGTCTCCTTCTCCCCACAGAAATAACAATTAGAAAAGCTGTCCACAAACAAAAACAGCTTTGAGAGAGCTCTGGGGCTGCTGGGAGCACTCAGCAACTTCAGAGGAACAAAAAACTCTTGAGAATAACCTCACATTAAAGGAAGGAAGAATAGCTTCATTTTGCCTGCACCATCCCATTCTCCAGCCTGGCATTGCTCAGTACCAAGAGGGAACTCTCCAGCTAGAAAGGAAGAGGAGGTTGAGGGGCCAGCTTCCCCAGCTTTTTGGGGCACAACACAAAGGACTAGCTTCCATTTGACCCCACCCAGACCTATAAAACTGAGAAGTATAGAGACAGCTGAGAACAAAGAAGAAAAGCAGGGACTATCAATATAAGCCCCATGGATGCAACTGTGGTTCCTAGTGATCTTTTCTATAGATGACCATAGCAGCTTTCTCCATTGAAGAAATCACGGGCCAGCACAGCCGTTGCAGACCCCTTGTAGATTCCACTGGGTTTTGCCCCACAGGTATTTGCATTCACTGACAACAGGCACCTGAATACCCTCACTCTCTCCCTTCCCTCTGCAGAGTGCTGGACCCTGGAAGTTGGTCTAAGCCTCTGCAGCTGTGTAAGTCCAAGATGCCAGCCAAGACTCCCCCCAGCTTATGCCCTCCTCTGTATGTGCACTCCCTCAGGCTTGCCCCTCTACCTTTGTACTTGCATGCCTCTTACCTGACACCTGTCACTGGCCTCCTTTGCTGTGTGTGTTCCGGTGGCAAAATACTGCAGCTACAGAAGTACACACTGACAGCCAAAGCTCACATAGCTGCTTGGGAACCCAGATTTGGCCCTATTGCCTGTATTGGCCTGTATGACTGGGCTCACCTACAATTAGTATCCCCAGTGGTGCACCTGCTTAGCCCTGGCCTAAATCTGTCAATGGCATCCATTGCTGTGTGTATGCCAGTGGGGAGACTGTGCAGCAATAGGAGTGCACACTGACAGCTGCTTGTGGGCCTAAAATCAGCCCTATCCCCAGTAACTGGCCTGCACCACTGAGCTTACCTGCAGCTAGCCCCTCCATCCCCACACCTACATGTTCCTAGCCTGTCTCCTGACACTGGCCTCTACTACAATGTGCCCATGGCAATGCTCAGCAGTACACATTGACAACCAGGGCCCCTTCAGCTGCCCATGTGCCTACACTTGGCCCTGGCCTTTGCTGCTTGCCCTGGCCCCCACCGCTATGTGTATCTACAACTGGCCCCTGTCACTCAACAGGCACCTGCACCTGGTCCCTGCAGCTGAGTGTGTGTATACCACTGGCTCTGGCCACAACTACTGCTTGCTCTGGCCCCAAGCTATTGGACTTGGGAGACTGCTGAGACCTCAAGAACCCTTGCAGCCTCTGTGGACATCCCTAAGTTTTTGCCAAAAATCACACAGCTATCAGTGCTGTGGACTCCAGTGGCC
Source organism: Eidolon dupreanum (assembly GCA_028627145.1). NCBI lineage: Eukaryota > Metazoa > Chordata > Mammalia > Chiroptera > Pteropodidae > Eidolon > Eidolon dupreanum. Next base: position 51,544,075 of record CM053503.1, on the reverse strand, counting down.
TGAGACAACAAATCACTACATCCTACTCACCTTCTAGTCCCCAGACCTGGAGCTGCCACATGTCACTGCACTTTGTATTTTGCACTACTAGACCCAGGGTTACAGCATGCTACAGTACACCTCCACCCATAGGTGAAAGTTTTTCTTCACCAGAGTCCATACAGTCTGAAGGAGGTGACTGGTTTTTCAAATGCGCACATTTCTACGCAAGGCTACAGGGATCACAATGAATCAGAGAAAGATGACTCCACAAAAGGAGCACAGGAAACTTCCAGTAACTTTCCCAAAATGGAGATCCAGAAATTGCTGGACTAATAATTCAAAATAATTGTTCTAAATATGTTCAGAGAGCTACAAGAGAACACAGATCAACAATTTAATGACAACCTATGAGACAGGAAAACATATTTGCAAAGCATATATCTGATAAGGGTTAATACCCAAAATATATAAAGAACTTATACAACTCAATAGCAAAACAAACAAACAAACAAAAAAAACCCTGACAAATAATCCAATTAAAAAATGAACAAAGGACCTGAATAGACATTTTTCCAAAGAAGATATATGAAGGGCCAACAGATACCTGAAAAGGTGCTCATCAACATCACTCATTATTAGAGAAATGCAAATCAAAACCACAGTAAGATACCACCTCCACTTGTCAGAATGGCCATCATCAAAAAGACAAGAGATAACAAATACTGGCAAGGATTTTGAGAAAGGAAAATCTTTGTGCACTTCTGATGGGATTGTAAATTGGTGTAGACACTATGGGAAACAGTATGGATATTCCTGAAAAACTTAAAAATAGAACTATTATACTCTATGATCCAGCAATTCTACTTCTGGGTATGTATCTGAAGGAAATGAAAATATTGCATTGAAGAGATATCTGCATTCCCTTATTTACAATAGCCAAGACATGAAAACAACATAAATGTCCATCAATAAATGAATGGATAAAAAATGTATACACACACATAATGGAATATTAATCATTCTTAAGAAAGAAGAAAATCCTGCCATTTTGATAACCTTGAGGGCATTATGCTAAGTGAAGTAAGCCAGACAGAGAAAGACAAATACTGTATGATCTTACTTACATGTGTAATCTAAAAGCATCAAACTCATAGAAACAATGTAGAATGGTGGTTGCCAGGGGCTGAGGGGTGGGGTAAAAATGGGGAGACATTGGTCAAGGGGTATAGGCTTTCAGTTATAAGGTGAATAAGTTGAGGTATCTAATGTATAGTATGGTGACAATAGTTAAAAATAATGTATAGTACACTTGAAAGTTTTATTAGAGTAGAGCTTTAATATTCTCACAACAATCATAACAAATGTTATTATGTGAGGTAAAGGATGTGTTAATGAACTCTACTGCGGCAAGCATTTCACAATATAAATGTGTATCAGCTCAAAATTCTCACCATGGTCCACCAGTTTCAGATGATCTAGTGCCCAGTTTTTTTTTCATTCTCAATACCAAGCTCTTAGGTGACTTGCATTACCTGCACTTGGACACTTCTGTCCTTTGAAAATGTCAAGCTTATTTCAATCTTAGGGCCCTTGCACCTGTGGTTATTTTTACTTGAAAAACTCTACCCAAGATCTATGTTTGAATGCCTCCTCTTCATCATGCAAGTATTTGTCAAATGTCACTTTCTAAGAAAACCTAACTTGCCACTCCACTGACAATGAATGACTGACCTACCTTTGTCACTTTCTGGCCAAGTACCTTCTTCATTTTTTCATAACACTAAGTACCACTGAACTTATCTCAAGTATTTATTATTAATTTATTTATAAGTTCTCCAAGGGCAAGAATTTTGTTTTGTTCATTATTGTATCCTTAGTGCTTACAAAAGTACCTGGCACATAGTAGGTATTCAATAAATATTTGTTGAACAAAATAATACAACTTAACATGTTTTAAAATCTCTCCTTAAACATTTTAGTTAGATGTTCTCCCACAGCCTAATATGATCATGAGAACTCAAGCATTCTGGGAATACCAGCCTAAGAAAATAATCTTTTCTATCATTCTCCAAATATCCTCACAACCTGAAGGTGACTCCCTTATCAGTGGCTTTTTGAGAGCTAAAAAAGTCTCTATTTGAAAAAATAAACCAATGGGACTACATCAAACTAAAAAATATTTGTACAGCAAAGAAAACCATCAACAAAATGAAAAGACAATCTACAAGATAGGAGATGATATTCGCTTATGATACATCAAATAAAGAGTTAATATCCAAAATATATGAAGAACTCATACAACTCAACAACAAGAAAACAATCCAATTAAAAAATGGGCAGAAGATCTGAGTAGATATTTCTCCAAAGAGGAAATACAGATGTCCAAGAAACATATGAAAAGATGCTAAAGGTGCCTAATCATCAGAGAAATGCAAATTAAAATCATAATGAGATATCAACTCATGCCTGTCAGAATGGCTATCATCAATAAATCAAAAAAAGTGTTGGTGAAGGTGTGGAGAAAAGGGACTAACTCTCCTGTACTGTTGGTGGGATTGCAAATTAGTACAGCCATCATAGAAAACAGTCTAGAGTTTCCTCAAAAAATTTAAAATGGATCTACCTTTGACTCAGCAATTGCACTTCTGGGTATTTATCCAAAGAAAACCTAAACAATAATTAGTAAAGATCTATGCACACCTGTGTTCATGGCAGCACTATTCATAATAGCCAAGATATGGAAGTAAGCTAAATGCCTATCAACAGATGATTAGATAAAGAAGTTATGGTTCATATATACAATGGAATACTACTCAACCATAAAAAAAATATATGAAATCTTCATGTGGATGGGGAGCACGGCATAGGGAATGCAGTCAGCAGTAAGGTAATGGCTATGTGTAGAGCCAGAGGAGAGAAACAGTAATCAGGGGATCTTTCCATAAACTACATAAATGTCTAACCAATGTACTGTATACTTGAAACTAATAATAAAAATAAAATGCTAAAAATAAGTATCTACTTTAACAATTATCACTGTTGGTTCTTTTAATATGAGAACAATTCACTCCTAGCATCACAACTGATTTTACATTGTGGGAAAGCTAGCTATTCTTACTGAATTGCAAATGCTCCTCTTGGTTCCTGATATGGAAAGGAGGCGTAGCTGTCATTTGCTTGTCAATATCTCCTGTCCTTTTCTAAATCCAAATATGAGACCAAACACATCATTCTCTACTGAAATATAAACTGCTTACTCTTTGCTGGCATTCATAATAATTTGTAGTATCCCACTCACGGGAACTTGAATTAGCCAAAATTTATTAAGAGACTAGGCAGAGTTCTGAATTTTGCTTCCAAGGGGAATACCAGGACCAAAGACTCGAGAGAAGAAAAGTAAGATAATCTGTCACAGAACTGAATTTACCTTGGGAGGAAAATATTGATTTCCCGTAAGAAGTTGGAAGCTCTTCAACAAACATTAGGTCCATGGTTGACAAATTGGCTTTCCAATACAGTTTTCCTTATGAAAACACATTCTAAGTAACATATTCTTTCTTAATAACCATAGAGGCCTTAACAAATAAAAGAAATTATTACAATTTTTAATTCTCTTTTGTTAAGTAATAAAGAATGAGAGAAGAAGGTAATGTTGAAATCCAATCTTATTTCCAAAAGCTGTTAAGTCTATATTTTATTTTTACATTCTTATGTTTTCTTGCCTCAAGCAATGGTATTTTATGACCCTTTAGTTTCAAAAGTTTAAGAGACATAGCCCACAGATATTCCTACCAGTATTGATAGACAATGTCTACATTTCTTTTATCATAATATTCATTTAGTATTTCCTTAACACTTCTCTTTTAATTTTCTTAAATTCCTATACAAATTGACCTGGTGCCAAGTCAAGCATAAATATAAATATATATGTGAAACATTAAAGCAGTGATTTTAAAAATTGCCAATTATTAATATAGGAAAAACTGATCTAAGAGAACAAAATGATTGGACCACTTTCACTTCTCTGCTATTGTTGCTCAAGAAAGACAATTTTGGCTTAATAATTGACATGCTTTCAAAGAACTCATGTGATTCAGTAACAACAAAAAACCAAATGATCCAGTCAAAAAATGGGCAGAGGACCTGAACAGACACTTCTCCCTACAGGACATACAAATGGCCAACAAATATATGAAAAGATGCTAAACGTCACTAGCTATTAGGGAAATGAAAATCAAAACCACAATGAGATATCATCTCACACCTGTTAGAGGAGCTATAATCAACAGAACAAGTAATAACAGATGTTGAGGAGGATGCAGAAAAAAAGGAACCCTCATGCACTGCTGGTGGGACTGCAAATTGGTACAGCCACTATGGAAAACAGTATGGAGGTTCCTTAGAAAGCTAAGAATTGATCTACCATATGATCCAGCAATCCCTCTACTGCGTATTTCCTCCAAAGAATTGAATACCCATATCTGAAAAGATATTTGTGCACCGACATTCATAACAGCATTATTCACAGTGGCCAGGACATAGAAGCAACCAAAGTGTCCTACAATAGATGATTGGCTAAAGAAGCTGTGGTCCATATATACAATGGAATATTACTTAGCCATAAGAAGAGATGAAATACTGCCATTTGTGACAACATGAATGGACCTCAAGATAATCATGCTAAGCGTAATAAGCCAGACAGAAAAAGTTGAAAATCACATGATATAACTTATATGTGGGATACAAACCTAAGAGCAACAAATGAATAGGGCAAACAGAGACTCATGGACATGGACCATAGACTAATGGTTACCAGAGGACTATAGAGAAGTGGTTACTTGTGAGGCGGGGGAGGAGAGGGGAGGTAGACGGGGTAAAGGGGATCAAATATATGGTAGCTGAAGGAAACTGGACTTTAGGTGGTAAACACACAATAGAATATACAGATGTCAAATGATAATGTACACCTGAAAATTATATAATTGTATTAACCAATGTTACCCCCAATAAACTTAATTAAAAAAATTTTTTAAGTGGCTGAAAAAAAATAATTGACATGCTTAGAATCTAACCTGTAGTAAAGTCAATTGCATAGTAATTAAAATAGCTGAGTACTTTAGTATTGATTCAGTTTGCATTTACCCCAAATTAAAACAAATAAAACAAACACATAACCAACTTAATGTCAAGCTATATTGATTTTCTACTGCCACTATAAGAAATTATCACAAATGTAGCTGCTTAAAACAACACACATTCATTACCTCTCAGCTCTGTAAGTCAGAAGTCCACCTGGGTTTGACTGGTTCTTCTGTTTAGGGTTGCACAAGCTGAAATCAAGATGTTGACTAGCTTGGGCCCTTACCTGGAGGTTCCGGGAAGAATTCATTTTCAGGTTCTTTCAGGTTGGTGGCAGAATTCAATTTCTTGAACTGAGGGCTAAGGTCTCCATTTGCTGCTAGTTGTCAGCCAGAGCTCTTTGAGGTCTTTCAGCTCTTTGAGGTTGCCTGCAGTCCTCATCACATTGCTCTCTCCTTCTAAGGCTTTCTATCTCTCTGACTTCCCCTTTCTCATCTCTTACCTTCCACCAGCTGGAAAAAGTGGTTTGCTTTAGGGGCTCTTGTGATTAGATCAGGCCCACCTGGATAATCCAAAGTAATCTCTCTCATTAGGTCCAAACCTTAATTATGTCTGCAAAGTCTCTTTTGCCATATTTATGGGTTTTAGGTATTAGGGTGAGGACATCTTTGTGGAACCATTTTGCACATCACACGGGCTTATAGAACTCCACTTGATATGAGATCTACCTCACTCTCTCGCTTTGATACATTACATTCACACTAGCCTTCTTTCTGTTTCTTAAATATACTATGTCTGTTCTTTCCTTAGGACCTTTGTACTTGCTGTGCCTTTTGCCGGGGATGCTATGCCCTTAGATCTTCGTAAAGCTGATACTTTCTCCTCATTCAGGTCCAAGAATAAATGATACCTCCTCTGAGAGGCAATCCCCTGTCCTCCTTGTAAAGATGCCCTTCAGTCCTTCAATCACTCTATCTCATTTCATAAATTAATTTTATTTTTTGTTTGTCTACCTTTTTATTGTCATGCATCTACCCACCATGATTTAACTTCCTGAGGCTAGGGGCTGTAGCTGCCTTGCTTACTACTCCATCACCTGTGTCAAGATAAATGCCTAAAACATGGGAGAGGGGGGAAATTAATATTTGTTGCCTAAACTGTTTCAGTTCTTTGTTTGAACGAATACAATTAACAATTTATCTTTATGATACCACATTATTTTCAGTTATTGTATACTTCATTTCTGACTGGTTCTTTTTTATGGTTTCTATGTCCTTTTTTATGCTTACTATCTCTTTGTCGAAGTTCTTTAACCATCCTTAAAAACAGTGTTTTGAACTCTGTATCTGGTAGATTGCTTGGCTCTATTTCATTTAGTTCTTTATCTAGAGTTTTTTTCATATAGTTTCTCTTCTGTGGTCTGTGTTCTTTCATTTGGGACATTTTTTTTGTTTCCTCATTTTTGCTGTCTCTCTGTATTTCTATGTATTAGGTAGATCTACTATGTCTCCCAGTCTTGGCAGGGTGGCCTTATACAGTAGGTGTCTGTGGGGACCAGGGGTGCATGAAAATAAGTACATGTCTAAGCCTAAAGCAAAACCAGACTACAAGGAAATTGGGCAGTTGACTTGTGCTGTAAGGTGTAGAGCAGGGCTTCCCCGCATGGCTACACATTAGAATCACCTGGGAAACATGAAAAAGAAACTGATTTTCAGGCCCTGTATCAGACTGATTAGGGCAGAATTTCTGGAAATGGAACTGATATATTTTGAAGTCTTCCCAGTGTCTTCCCGTGATGCCCAGCAGCTGTTGTAAGCACAACAGAAGCTGAAGATAGAGCTGAAGCTGGAGAAATGTGGGGTGAAGGGCCCCACCCAGAGGGCCCCAGAGGAAAGTCCCACAAGTGGAGGCAAAAAATTCACACTGAGGGCAGAGTACTGGTGCCAGACCTATTTTTCTACAACAATGTGTTTATTAGTTTGCTAGGGCTGCCATCATAAAATACCACAAGCTGGAGGGCTTGAACAACAGCAGTTACTGTCTCACAGTCTGGAGGCTACATGTCCAAGCTCAAAGTGTTGTAAGGGTTGATTCCTTCTGAAGTCTGTGACAAAAGGATCTTTTCTAGTCCTCTCTCCTAGCTTCCAGTAGTTTGCTGCAAACTTGGGTGTGCCTTGGCTTATAGATCTCTGTCATCATCTTCACATGGTGCTCTCCCTGTGTCTGTCTCTAAATTTCTTTTTCATAAGGACACCAGTTATATTGAATAAGGGGTCCATCCTACTTCAATGTGACATCATCTTAATTATATTAGCAACAGCCCTACTTCCAAATAGGGATACGTTCTGAGGTGCTGGGGATTACAGGTTCAACATATGAACTGGAAAGGGGGAATGCAATTCAACCCATAACACACAAACAAACGTAAAACTAGATAACACACATGCCATGGCTGTCTTCAGCCCTAGTCCAGGACTGGGGTCCGTGAGAGTGGAAGCACATAAAGTGTGGCCTGGCGCTCAGGCAGGGGCACTCTCCAGAACTAGGAAGGTGGGAGTGCAGCCCAAGCAGAGTGTTGCCTCTGAGCTAAGGAGGCAAAAATAGGCTACTAAAGCAACTGGAATTCTCAAGGCAGAGTCCAGGAGAGGGAAGAAGTGGGAGAGGCTGGGAGGCGGGGACAGAAGTCTACCAGGAAGTTCCCTGTAGATGCTTGTCCAAGTGCAGGGCTGCATATGCATAGGAAAAAACTGTATGAGATCTAACAGAAGGTGACCACTGCAGAGCTGAAAGGAGATATCAGGCAGAGCCCAATACTCGGGGTGTATAGATGCCAGTTCAGCCAGTGTGTTAAGGACAGATGAAGCACCTCTGACATTCTACTGAAACCCCAGAAAGTTCACACCCTAGGACTAAAGACAAAAGTGAAATACACACACACACAATAAGAAAATGAATAAATGAATCCAAGCCTGAACAAAATGATTAACTTAACTGCCTGCCATGATAACATACAACACCGATTAAAGGAAGACAAGCAACCCAGATTCTTTACAATGTAGTATTCACAATATTCAGCGTATTATGAAAAATTACTGGATATGCCAAACAGTAGGAAAATGTGGCCCATAATCAAAGGCAAAAAGAGTCAATAAGCCTCAACTCCTGCATCATACTACACAAAAATTAATGTAACATGCAAATGTAAATGTTAAAATTATAAAACAACTAGAAGAAAAGATAGAATATCTTCTTGACTTTGGAGACAGACAAGAATTGTCTTAGAAGGATTATAAGCATGAACCACAAAAAGGAAAAAGTGTTAAACTGGACTACAGCTAAGTTAAAACTTTCTATACTTCAGAAGACACCATTTAGAAAATGAAACTGCAAGCCATGGATTGAAATTATGTATTTTCATTTTATATATCTGACATACCCTTATGCTTAGGATGTATGTTGAACTTCTATAAATCAATGAGAATAAAACAAATACTTTGATTTTTTTAAAAACAACGCAAAGACATCTTTTATACAGGAATTTATACAATGGCTAATAAGCACATGAAAAGGCAAATTAAAAACACTAGGACCAATTCACATGTATCAAAAATGGCTAATGTTAAAAAATAGATAAAAAAACATTGATGAGGATGCAGAACAAACATAACCCTCATGCATTGTAGATAATAGTGTAAAATGGTACAGGCACTCTGAAAAACTGTTTGGCCATTTCTTACATAAACATTTTAATTCCTAGGTATTTGCTTAAGATAACTGGAAATTAAAATGTCGTCGACAGGAAAATGGATAAACAAATCACAGAATATTTAAACAATGGCATAACAGGAAATTAAAAGTGAACTACTGTTCCACTCACCAAATTCAAAACACTGTATTGAGTGAAAGAAGTCAGACACAAAAGATTACCTTCTGAATGATACCATTTATAGGATGTTCCAAGAGCAGTCAGCATTAACTAATATATGGTGATAAGAAACCAGAATGGTGGTTGCCTCTGGGGCGGGGCATTGGGGCACAAGGGAAGAGAAAGAGGCACAGAGAAATTTCTAGAGGGATGAACATGTTCTAATCTAGATTGGAGTGTCAGTTTCACAAATCTAACCTGTCAAAAGCCACCAAATTGTACACTTAAAATCTGTGAATTTTATAGCATGTACATTGACTATAATAAAAGTTTCATAACTGAAAAAGTTGAAAAAGTGAAGAGAAAAGAGAGGCCACTATGTTCAAAAGCACATTTCAAAAGATACTGTACCCATCCTCCACTTTGACCAGCTCTACTGGTAGACTGTATAGTTTGCTAAATGTGAGTTGAGTTCCAGGTGGAACGCTGTGAGGTTCTTAGTTTGTTATGGGCTGTTGGAGCTATGACGACCCAGTGGAACTCTGTGGTGGGCTTCAGTGCCACAGGAGAGGCTGTAAACTGTTATGGAGCTTGGCTTACAGCTGATCCTGGGGAAGTCCCGAGAAGTGGTAGCGGAGCTGCTGCCAGATGACATGAGATCAGGCCTTGTTCACAGTAGCCTTCAGTGGGAGTCAGTGGTGTGTGTATCTGTCATTGGCTTTTTGGTGAGTCTCTTATATTTGTTCAGACTTATGCATTAGGTTAGAAGCTGATTTTATGTGCAAGGCAAATTTGAGTTGCACAAACACTGGCTACACTATTTTAGACGAAGCATCAATTTTTTTGACATGCTTAGTTTAAAAGGAATATTTAAATATTGAATCATCCTCAGAAGATACTAACCTAAAAAAAGAGTCATCAAAAATACAGAGCTTGGTGGACACATATGGAACTTTGAAGAGAACCAACTTGATCCTGAAGGAGGACATGACTCCTTTCGTAAAAGGAGTACGTAAAGAGAGATCCAGACCCTCAAGACCAAAGGAAATGATCGTTGAAATTATAAGAATGATCCAGTCAACAGAAAATGACTTAGGAGTCATCACCTTGCAAGATTTTCCGAACACTGCAGTAGCTGGAAGCTGGTGTCCCCACTTTCCCTTACTAATGGTCTAAAAGCAGAGCTCTTCACTTCTCTCCACTTGGACCCCTCATGCCACCAGGTTCTGTTCTCTGCCTCCCTCTCCAATATGAGGTCCTTTGTTCTCTGTGCTTTGGGAAGCACTCAAGAACCCTCCTCCACAGGCTGGAGTGTTTTCTCATTTGTTTGGTTTTGTCTTTTCTACCTTCACACTCTGAGTTTTCAAAAGGTTAATTCAAACTTCAAAAGAATCAACTGTTAGAATTCCAAAAATACACCAAGAAACTTGGGACTCTTTGAAACTGTCTCTTTTCAAAATGAATTTTAATCTCATTATTTTAAGAACTGATGATACTTATAACACCCAACTTGCGCTCAAAATAAAGCTTGATGGAACTCAGTTCTCCAAATAGTGTTCTGTAAATATTATTTTCATATAAATTTTACAAGTGAATTATTTCTATTATATTTTTATTTCTATGTCATTTACACATTGTTTTATTTAATATGTACAGTTTAACAAAAGGAGATATTTACAATGCAAAAGAAATTTTGGTTTTGCCAGAACTATATTTATTATAGTTATAAATCAAATGAAAAGTAAGGTTTTTATCCTGAATAAATAATGCTTAAAGAAAAAGTGTTTTTTTTTTTAAGTGACCATGCCATGTATCTTAATTGTGGAGTGTAGCAAAAGTGATATATAGAGAAATTCATAATATTTAATGTTTCTAGTCAATAAAAGTAATGTTTACATAAGAATAAATATTAAAAAGAAAAATAAAAAAATAGCAGTTTATAGTTCTTTACAGCAGTTTTTAGCAATTCTAATTCCTAGGCTACACCCCAGACCACTTAAATCACTTAAACCAGAACTTCAAAGGTGGGACCAGGCACCAGTATTTTGCAAAGCAATCCAGATGATCCTCACGTGTAGTGAAAGTTAAGAACCACTGATTTTTATGGTATGCAGAACATTATATATAATTTCATTGTAAACCCACATAAAACCTTTCAGCTACTTTATCTTAATTATATAACAATACTCTAACCACAAAAGAATGGTTCCATATAAGTAGAATTTTTAAAAAAGAATTGTCAACAAAATAATGCTTCTAAGTAGATGGTGTGATATAATAGAAAGATTACATTTCTAATTAAGAAACTTATTTATAAATCTATTATTAACAAATTTGTCAAGATTAAAATTTTTTTTCTCATTCTGTATGGTGTGGTATGGTTCTTATTCTGTCTTCAGTTTTCTTATTTCTAAAATGAATGACTAAAAATAATTCCCAAGGTCTTTTATAGGTATAAAATTCTTTTGTCATAGAATGAGTAGAAAATTTTGGAGAAAAGAAATTAAGAGTGAATTTTTGACCTATTAAGCAATGGCCTTTATAATTAACCTCAAATGCAAAGAACAATGTCTCTTCTGCAGAGACATCATTATGTATTTCCCACCTCCCTTACTAATTCCCTATCATCATCTTGCTGGAATTTCAGTTCTTCCTGATGTTACACTCATAGATCTGGAACTTTGTTCTTAATAAATTTCCTGCTACCTGAGTATAAGCAATCATCTTTTTACAGTATTTCGCAATTATCAGTATGGTGTTTACCAAACTGAAAATTTCCCAACTTTTTCAGTTTTCCAAATCAAGAACATGAATCTTCTTATTTCATCAACTAAATGAAGTAAAATTATATATATTCTATAGTAAGTTACCACTACAATATATAACATACAATATATAACATATAATCAGTAAGCTATTACTACAATAATGCTGTTAAACTATTCCACAACTCAGAGGCAAAAACTAACACAATTATTTCTTGTTCTCATATTAATGGTGGGGTGGATTTACTGGGGTTCAGCTGATTGAGGCTTGGATTGGCTTGGCTTGGTTTTAGTCTATGGTTTGGGATTAGGTCTGCTCCACATGTCTCTCATCCTCTACCATCTAGCAGCTATCTGAGACAAAAGGAGAAACAGAAGAGGGATGAATGAAAACTTACAATTAGCTCAGAATTTACATACTATTACTCTGCTTACATTCCATTGGCAAAAGTTCACGGCAATTAGCTCAGAATTTACATACTATTACTCTGCTTACATTCCATTGGCAAAAGTTCATGGCCAACCTCCATATCAATGGGACTGGAAGTATACTCTACCAATTCTGGAAAAGGAGTGAATATTTATTGTACAATAGTCCACACTATCATATCTATCTACCTAGCTACATGTAAAATGAAGGATTACTCTATTCTACATGATATCTCTCCACAATTTTTGTTTTCTTAGGATGCAGAAAATCTTCCTATATCTGCTTCAACAAATATTTTCATCCTAATAGCTTTAAGATGGGCAAAGCGTTAGCAATTTGATTGCCAGAAGGTGAGGGTAAAAATAGGATAGTTAAAAATTTTAGACCTAATTTTTTTAAACTATAATTTTTGTCTCTAAAAATCATAATCCTGGTGGAAAGAGTTGATTTCTATCAAAACACTTAACCTCAAAACAAACATGGCAATTACAAAGTAATTTAGAATTTCTTTCAGATGGCTTCTGAATCAGAACTTCTTCCCATAAGACAAAAAACTTTCTCTTGTTACAATAGTTTTTACTTCTAAAAGACGCAAGGAGGAGAGGGTATATGTGGATTGGTTGATGAAAACATATTTTGGATACTGATATTATCTGGTTTCCTGTAGTCACACTATTTATTAAAATTGTGAAGCACAACAGGAATTCCCATGAAAAGGACTGTTTTGAAGGTTGGCAGATTATCTCAGTGGCCTGAAAGCAAAATAAAATTAATGCTTAACTGCCAGACACAGAAATGGCTTAAAATACAATAAAAACCCATCCTGACTTCTTGCCATTGTCACCCCCTTGACTCTCCTAACCCTTCCTTAAAGTTCTTGCCTGTATCTTCAGGCTTGAGCTAGAGTTTTGGTTTATCTTAACAGGATCTCTCTCAGCAGAATCAGATCTATCACATGGTGATGTTTGAAATTCATCTTGCTGTCATAAACCATTTCTGGGTGTCCAGCACGATTTCCATGTTCTTGAGGTTTCCAGATCCCAGCATTCTCTCTTTTTTCTCCATTTCTCTGGAGTGACCAGATTAGCCTAGTCTGTCCAGTTGGACACCTTTGTTGACTTTGTGCCAGTAACCTGCCTCTCTATTTGATGACTGTTTTGGTTGATTTCTTGTCAGTTCTTCTTCTGGAGCTTGGGGCTTGCTCTCCATGTCATCCTAGGTGAATAAACTAATCTGCCCTATTTCCCTCAGCTGCTATGTCATACCTGCCAAAGTAAACTCCCCATCCACCATTCCACTTACACTATCAAATACCTGACACATGCCACCCAAGTGGCCTGCAGATGCTAGCCTCTGTAAGGAAGTTAACCCCCTATTGCTATCACACTGATTCCAGCTTTTCCTTCCTCCCCCACCAACCTATATACATAATGAGGGCTGAAATCTCCTGCAAGCAAAGTATCCGTTATGTTGAGTCTTCAGTTAAATTTGTATTGAAACAATAACTAGATAAATAAAGTAAGCCTGGCATTGTGCAGCCTTCAATGTAGATAACTAGGTATCAATTGTAATTACTCTAAATTATCTTAGTTTTCTTTTTTAGAAATGACGATTATCTAAAGATTTGAATTCGGAAGGTAGTTATTTAGATTAATAACTCAACAGTGGAATCTTACATCTTTATATCAACAATTATTTTTAATATAGTATTAAACTATATCACTTTCTATATATGCACTATTGGTTATATGGATTGTTATTATTATTGTCTTTTTATTAATTGAAATTATAAGATGTCTTAGATATAAGCATGGATGGGGCAATGTTAAGCAGTGGCCAACCACATACATCGGTGCTTTGCAAAGTCCAAGTTTCTCTTTCTAGGTGAATATAACAAAACTCTGAAATTCTTGTGTCAGGTGAACATATAACAAAAGGATGTCTCCGAAAACTTGAAAAACAACAAAAGAGACAAAAAAGAAGAGGATCTAAAATTTCCAGAGCTGTAGTGTCACTCATTTCTATACCCATCGGGAGCAAGGGATTGGCCAAACTGACACTATACGTAAAGCACTGTGCCTAATCCAGCTGATGGGGCTATTGCAACCTGAGTTCTTTAATTATCTCAGGATTCTAATAAAATTTAGACCTTCCTCTTTGGTGCCTTCCATGAACCAATAAGGCTGGAGCTTAGCACAATGAAATGACTAAAATCTGATTATTACTCATTCCAATAAATTCTTGTCCCTATGTCAAGAGTAGCAACAAACTTTCAGAACCATGGAGAAGTTCCTGCCTACAAAGCAAAGACTCGGAAGGGCGGGTAAGAAAAGGACTGTGCTGTGTTCTCGATTCTGTCTGCTTTATGTTTGCTTTATGCCTTTAAAAAACTTCTGCTTTTAAAAGGGTTAACTCTCATAAATGCTTGCTTAAGTGGCCTCACAGATGTTAGAACTTTTGGAATCCTTGAGGCTCTGAGATGGCTAACTCTTTACAATGAACTTTGATCTAGTCTGGGGCCTTTCTGGAGCAAGTTTTCCCAGGATTCCAAAGTAATTTATTTATGACCCAGATTTATTTGTTGCTCTGTACCCTTCTCCCCAGTCTGAATAAGTTTTATGGATCAGTTTTCCCTTAGGGGGGAAAATGTACTAAAAAAAGTAATTATCTCTGCTTTTAATCTTGTGACTTGGAAAATTTTATAATATATATTTTTTAATTTTATAATAATTATTATGACTTTTCAGATCTTATGTCTTATATGTATTATCTCTGCTCTCAAAAAAAAGAAAAAAGAAAAAAAAACCCAAAGACATATAAACAGAAAAACCCTGAGAAGGAGGTATTATTCCTATTTTGCTAGATGAACAAATAGAGACTTTAGAAAATTTAAACAAATTGCCTAATGTCATAGGACTAAGTGATGGAATTTAAACATAGGTTCTCCTACATCCAAAGAATGTGCTCTCCCCTTGAATTGTAGAAATGCATATTAGGAGTGATTTTAGTAATCATTTCAGTAGTTTCCTTGGTAAATGAGGTAACATCAAAACTCATTTAATCAATCATATCACAGTAACAATTATATATCTATTGTCATTCCAAGGATATTTCTTAAATTGAGTTTTCTTTGTAATTGAAAAATTGTCATTGTTATGTTTCATGACATTATATACCTTAGAAGGGAGTTTTATCAGTCATTTGGCTAGATTGAAAGAAAAGAGACTAATTCTTAATCTAAGAAACAATTACAAAGGCACTGCTATGAACTCTCCTAAGCAAATCTCATATAACAAATACAATTAAGCCCCTTTGGACTACCAGGTATATACAAATTAGGAAACTATAATAAATTTTAAGCCCTGATTTATTATTGCTATAGGCCAAGAAAACACATTTGTAGGCTTCATAGTGAGACAACATTAATAAAAACCATTATATTTAGCCTGACTTCTCTAGGGAGCACAGTAATTCCTGAAATGCTAAATAAAAAATACGTGCACAGGAGAAATTAAATGAACTGCATGTCATCAGCAAAAAATGCTTGGGGTTCCAAATTTAGTTGAGTAAGGATCAATTACCAAGTGTCTCTAGATAAAACAATTTTCTCAATATTGTTTAAAAAAACGACGAAATAATATACATGAACACACTTGAAATAAATGTTAAGAAAATCAGCAGTGTATAATTGTCACATTTTTAGACTTAGTGTTAGGAGAATTGATCCCAATAAAGGTGATACAACTTATTCAATTTCACATAATTGTTAAATAAAAGAGCTGAAGAAGGGACAGTTATTTTTTAAGTAGCTCTTGGTACAGCAAATGTCAAAATTCCAATTGCGTGATCTGGGGAATATTAATTAAAATTCAATGAAAAAAATTGAGGCAGAAGAAATATCTTAATGAGAATTTTGTCAATATTCCAGAGAAATGGAATTCAGAAAGATCATTTATTGGTCAATGAATGACATTAGGAAAGAAGCCAGCAAGTCAATTGTTAGTATATCCTTTCCCATGAGATACTATGGATAACTTGATTATGATCAGTCTCTCCAGTTATCACAAAATGTAATTAAATAAAGCAGGTCTCCCTTCCCTGCTGAGTCCTTTATTGAGATCAAAGACAGATTTCCAGGGCTTCCTCAATCATATTACTGGCTCCTTGCCCACAATTCCATCATGTCACTTCTACAGTATTTGAATTTTCCAAAGTTTCACCCCTGAGGTCTAGAACAGCAAGTCTGTTTGGTTGCACTGTGATACCTTTCTTAAGATAATTACCATATTCTGGGTACATAGTATTTAACTTTGTCAGCACTAAGCTGATAGAGAAGGGAAGATTTCAGTGATGAGACATCCAGTTGGAAGAACAAACGAGGGGCCGAAATGAGAATGAAACAGCAGGCACTAGTATTATTGCAGTGAGTGTGCTTCTATTGCGGGGAGCACACTTCTGCACTAGGGGACCACATGGGCTCCCCGTATGTCAAAGAACAATAGTGGCATTCTGCCACACATGCATGATACAGTAAGCTAAATCATATTTACATGAGCTGGGTGCAGGTGCCCTACTACATTATTGTTACATTCTAAATCCGGAGTCCTATTCCTAGCCCTGAGCCTGGATCACAGCCAGACCTGGGACCTGCCAGGCATGAGACCTAAAAACTCTATCAGGAAAACTGGGTAGTAGAGAAACCTGAAGTTTAAATAATCTCACTGAAACAAGGCAGACACTTTTAGTAAAGGGTTTTAAATCCAGTCAAGTGCTGCAGGCCAAACAGTATGCTGGTAAAAGAAGACTTTCAGGAAAAGGTAAAACTAGACTCTCAAGCAAATGTAAAATTAGCATGTCAAAAATTTTATGTAATTAGTTAAATAAGGGAACCAGAAAAGATATTACAACTGGTTCAAAGGAAAATCCTAAAAACTTTGACATATTTATGATCAAGAACATTGAAATGAACTTGCAAATGGATCCCAAGCTTTCCACACATGGGAGAGTTGTCTCTCTACTGAACAGAAGCCATTTACATGTCCAAGATAAGAATAATTTGCATTGCCATCACTCTGGACAAGTTCATTTAAATTTTTACAGACTCATAAAATATCCTTGTTAAAGACAAAGATAGATGTCCTATCTAAGTAGGTCCAGATAATCTCTCCAAGCTCCAGCATTTCATTGAATGGATATCCAGTAATCTGGGAGGGAGGGGTGCAGTGGTGTGCTGGTAAATATTCCACAACTGGCTCTCCAAAAACCTCTAAACCCTCATTTCTAGTAGATGTTGATTTTCATAGCATAAATGCTCCCACCATGCCTGATTCCAAGCTATTGGTGTGTCATCATCCCTGAAGGTGAGTTGAGTAGAGGTGGCAGTAGCACCATTATATAGTATTTTCTTCATACAGATATAATAGACATAAATAAGCTCAAGAACATAAATGACATCAAAATGTAGTGTTTTATTATTGTTTGATTAGTGTTTAATTATTTTACAAATATTTGGGCATTTTTTAGAGCTGCTTCAATTAGGATTTCTAATTTAATTCCAGTGTGATCAGAGACATACTTGAAAAAACTATTCTACTGTTGTTAGATAAAGTGTTCTATAAATGTTAATTAGGTCAAATTGGTTGATAGCATTTATCTAATATTCTATGTCCTTACTGGTCTTTGTCTACTTGTTCTGTCAAGTAGACAAAGGGATTTTGTGAATGTGTCTGTTTATCCTTCAGGTTTTAATAGCTTTTGCTTCATGTATTTCAAAGCTCTGTTAATATGTACATAATGTGTAAGATTGTTATGTACTCTTGATTAATTGTCCCTTTTATGATCATGAAGTGACTATCTTCATCTTTGACAATATTCTTTGCTATGAAGTCTAGTTTTTCTGTTATTATATATACACTTCAGTTTTATTTTGATTTTTGTTAGCATGATGTATCTTTTTCCATCCTTTTGCCTATCTGTGTCATTATGTTTAAAGCATGTTTCTAATAGTCAACAGCTAATTGAGTTGAAGTTTTTTTAATCCAATATGACAATCTTTATCTTTTAGTTGAAATATTTAGAGCATTTATATTTAGTATGATCTTTGTCCCATCTGTTCTTTCTTCCCCTTTTCCTTTTATTCTGTCTTCTTTTGGATTAATGTTATCCCCTTTGTTGACATATTAGCTATAACTTGTGATGTTTTATTAGTGGTTGTTTTAGTGTTTATACTATACATCTTTATCTTATCACAGTCTAACTTTAGTAATGAGAACCTTATAATAGTGCTATAAACAAATTGTTCATGTTCTCCCAAAATTAATATGTTGAAACCTAATTCTCAATGCAATGGTATTAGGTGGTGAGATCTTTGGGAGATTATTAGGTCATGAGGGCAGAGCTGTCATAAGTGGGATTAGTGCCCTCATTAAAGAGACCCCAGAGAGATCCCTTGCCTCTTCAGTTACGTGAAGACACAGTGAAAAGACAGCCATCTATAAACCAGGAAGTGGGCTCTCAGACACCAAATCTGCTGGTGTCTTGGTCTTGGACTTCCCAGTTTCTAGAACTGTGAGAAATAAATTTCTGTTGTTTATAAACCACACAGCCTATGGTATTCTGAACAGACTAAGACAAATAGTGTACTTCCATTTACTGTCCCTTTGTTGGGCTCTGCTTATGTTCTTCTACCCTGCACTGCACTTTGGTAACTTTGCCAAGCTAGCTAATGGAGGCAATTACAGGGCTCTCCTCATCTGTTTCTCATCTCTTGGGGATCACTGTCCCTCACTGCCTGATGCTCAAAGTCTTGAAAACCTTTATTTAATATATTTTGCTCATATATTTTTGGTTATTCATGCAAAAGGGTAAATACAATTCCTGTTACTACACCTTAACCAAAAAGCAGTGAATTTTCATTGAGTAGCGGACATTATATATATGAAAAACTATATATATGTATACACACACACACACACACACATACACACATAAATATAGTTTATATGTATATAAACTACATATATATATATATATATGTGTGTGTGTGTATATATATATCCAATTCTCTAGTTGTTCTCAGACAGTTGATTCAAATGACCTAATGTGTCAGTGCCCTGATTTCTTATGTGCTTGCTTGTTTTTACATGTTAAATCTCTCAGTTTTCTGATTTTTTAATAAGAAAATTTTCAGGTTTAAGAAAACTTGAATTTTATATTGAACATCTGTAATCCACCATATATAACCTACAATTGTTGACTTTTTGTATATTTGGTTTATCACATATCCATTTTAATTTTTAAGCATTTTTAAGTAGGTTGTAGACATCAGTATATTTGATCCATCGACAGTTCAGCATGCGTGTAACTAGAGTTTAATATATTTCTTATAGTTTTAAAAGTAAAATTTACATAGAGCAAAATGCAAAAACCTTTTCTCTATCATTCTAATATTTTGACATATGTGTACACCTGTATAAGCCAAACCAGTGTCAAGATACAGAATATTCGGTCATCTCAGAAGATTCTCTTATGCTCCTTCCCAGTCAATTCCCTACTGCCACTCCAAAGGCAACCATTGTTCTAATTTTTTTCATCAAAATTTAGTGTTGCATGATTTGGAACTTCATGCAATAGATATAAGACAGTAAGTACACCCCTCCCTGACGCTTCTTTTATTCAGTATTTTTTTTAGATGCATCCATATTATTGCATGTAGCAGTGGTTCATTTCTTTTTATTGCTGAGTTGAATATTATCACATAAATGTATTACATTTTGTTTATGCATTCTCAAGTTAGTGAACACCAGGAATATTCTCAGTTTTAGACTAATATAAACATTCTTGTATAAACGCTTTTGTGGACATATGTTTTCATTTCTCTTACATAAATACCTAGGAGTAGAAGTCCTTGATTATAGGGTGGATGTGTTTATAAGAAACTGCCGGAACTTTCTACAAAGGATTGACCATATTTTTTATGATTCTGGAAGAAATGCATGAAAGAGCCCCTGATGATGAGTTCTTGTTATTAAAGGGAGTAAGGGTGAGAATATCGGGGGTGTTTATGGCTCAGGATACAAAGCCTTGAGTTAGAATCTGTCTCCATGTCTTGGACTGCTCTTTTTTGATACTTCTTTCTCAAGCACCATGTAGTGCTTGAGATCTAGACAGTGAAGAAGGAAGAAAATGTGTAAGGCTTGGCCAGCCCATCTGCACCTGCTGTTACTTGCTCTCTATCCCAGCCAGCTTCCAGTAGCATATAATTTTTTTCCAGCCCTGTTCCACTATGCTCTGAACCACCTTTTGTTGTTGTTGTTATTGTTTGCTTTTTGTTGTTGTTGTTATTGTTATTTTTACTTCATGGAAGCAGAAAGGCATGCCATATGCTTCCATCTAGAGTAGTGTAGGGGACAAATCAGAGCAAACCAAACACTAAATCCTTCCTTTTCTCCCAAAGGCCTCTCCTTTGTACCTGGTCTTCTTTCATTCTTAGCTGTTCTTTTCCTTCTACCCTATTCCTTTCTCCACACTGGCACCTAATTATATTTTGTTGGCTCAAAAATTTCTCAGAATTTTAAAATTAGTTTGACAGATCTATCAACTTCTGCATTTCCAAGATAGCTTCTGAGGTTAGTTCGGGGTGTCGCGGAAAAGCTCCAAAATCAAACTAGTGAAAAACCAAATGGTAACTCGGAGAGAAGGAGATCTCAGGCTTATTATGCGTGGTTACAGAAGTGCTAGTGATCTGAAGAATCTGGACAGTGTGCTTAGTTGCAACATTCCTTATATACAAGAATTTTACACAAGCTGATAGGTCAGTTTGCACTAGAACAGTTACAAATGGCGGGAGTCGCTATGCAGAAACCAAGTAGAAACATTGGAGAAGGACAGGAGTTACTAAGGGTTACCGACAGCTGTTAATTGTTACAGGAAGCAGGGATTTGCTAGGGTAGAAGGTGCTGCAAGAGGTGAGGAGATGCTATAAGTACAAACAGTTACATTTACAAATTGAGCAAAGTGCAAATGAATTCTTGCATGAGCTCCTGCATACAGCAAACACTTACAGAAGCAGAACAAAGGGCTGATTAGCTTTTTGATGTAAATTCCTCAAATTTCCTCTTCAAGGGAAGGAAGGCAGCAGCTACTCTAATTTTTCATCATTTCAGGAACTAGAACAACAACAAATATATATATATGGATTTTAAGTCAAATTTATTGAGATACAACTTAAGATTCTCAATCCATATTAAAACTATTTTTAATTCATTAATAATATACATATTATCTTTTCTATTGCAAATCCTTAAAAAAGGTTTCTTTCCCTTTTTAAAAATAATAGCTCTGAACCATAAGTTCACTATCTTGCAGAAAAGCAAGCTTTGCTTAAATAAGTTTGGAAACACTTTATGCAATAGCTCCTGCCCGGAGATTCACCTTTTTATATCTAAGGTTCATTAAAAAACTCCAATTAATGTTGTTTAACTCAGCATTTTCCAAAGTATTTAAACTATAAAACAACATAGCCCAATAGAACTTTCTGTGATGATAGAAATGTTCTATAACTGTGGTGTCCAATATAGTAGCCATTAGCTACTTGTGGCCGTCGAACACTTGAAGTGCAAGAGAGGAATTGAATTTTTAATTTAATTTAATTTAATTTAATTTAAATTTGAATTTAAATAGCCACATGTCACTAGTGATTTTGTTTCTATTGTACAGTGCAATCATAGAGTCATTTAAATTTACTCTATATATCACTTTTTACTTCTTGCTGAACCATCATTCCAGGCAGTACTGACTACATAATGTGTAGGACCCAATGCAGAATGCAACTGTGAACCCCTTTATTCAAAAAGCAGGAAAGAAGTGACATGAAAGATGCTAAAGTATAAAATAAACGTTTTCCATTTCTTCTGTGACCTCTCTTTTGACTTGCCATGAGAGGTTTTTATTTGCTATTTGAAGTTGTTCTAAATAAAGTTAGAACTGTAAACTAGTAGCTTGAATTTTAAACATTTATCTTTGTATTGTACAGTGCCAGAGTAAAATACAAATACAAGAGCATTTAATTTTTATATGTGATCTCAAAAATTGCATAATTTATAATTAGTAGCTTCTATATACATTTGCCTTTTGTTCTTACCAGAACAGTGGAAATGCTGCATAAAACTTAACTGTTTTTATTTTACTTCTTGATACATATTCATTCTACCAATGTCCCCTACCTTAGGCTTATTGATAAATAAGGAAGGACTGAAAGGAAAAAGAAATATGGGTTACCTGTTTTTCCCCTTTTCCTCTATGTCATCATTTTTAGCATAAGTAGTTAGCTGACGCAGGAAGGTAACATAAATAAAAAAGGGACACAATTAGTTTCCTTGATAGTTTCTGTTTCTTAGAGTGGATATTGTTTTCTTTATGTGTACAGAGTAAGTTTTGGTTCAAATGGAAATCAAATTTTTCAGGGATGTTAATGTGGAGTTATGTGGTGCTGGTGTCCAAAAGTGCAATTACAAGTATATTGCTTAATATATAGTTATAAATGGTGACTCCATCTCCAGACCAGAGCATAAGAGTCTCTTTAATTCATTCTATGGCTATGGATTGTAGCATTTCGGCTAGCCTGGCATCTGAGAACAGAAGTTTTTAATAGGAGATAGCTTCAGTGGATCTGGGAAGCAACTAAATATGTATGAAAAATTAGTAGCATATATACATATGAAAATTTTTTTGGGAAGTGTGTTCACAGCTATTAATAGATTTTCAAAGGGGTTCATGACATAAAAACCCCAAGAGCTACTTATTTAGAACATTGTTTATAAGAGAAATGGCTTTCCAGATCCAGAAAAACAAGTTACAAACCTTTGGAAACCAGAAATTGAGAGCTACAAATACACCTCATAATGATAAGTAATATTAAAATATGACTTTATTAAATTTTCATTAAATGCCTGCTTTGATTTTGCTCTCAGTCCAAATCGATCTTAAAGTGTTCTTACACTTCTTATTCACTCTCTCCTTCCCTGAAATTATCCAAGGTACCCAGGGCTTTGGTATCAGATATTGCTATAAAATGGTTTATCTAGGCTTTTGTATTTCTTCTTTTGCATGTAAAATATACCTAAGTTCTTAAAGGCCCTTTGCTCTGGGGAATCAGTGAGTCAGAGGCAACAGAAACTAGAAGGCTGTGTTTGAATGTGAAAAAATAGAAGTTTGGGGCAAAGGAATCCATGTCAGAGAATGACACTGTTGGTCTTTAGAGACTTGCATATAATCCTGAATAAACTGTCTTGACCTAAGCCTTTTAAAGGTTCAAAAACCAAGGGCTAATTTCGAGTGTACTTGCTGAATTTTCACATGGTCTATAGTGCCTGCTTCCAGCTGGAACTGGACATGGAAATACTTACACTGAAATAACATTGAGGGAGCCCCTATGAAGTTTCTGATCAAGCAGGAACCAAAACAAAGCAAAACAAAACACCAAAAAAAAAAAAAAAACCCTAAAAATCCCAGGAGACTGCCTCATTTATTATTTTCATCTTTTCTTCTTCCTCATCCTAAGAAAATCTCTGGGCTGATAAGTATCTGTATATAAGAGACACTTCATGAGACATATCAGCCTTAGATCTCTTTGGAAATCCCAGCTTTGAAGAAGCATACAATAAAGTGAGTTTATCTGTTTGTGAATTGCTTAAGAAATCATCCTTCTCAACAATGTTAGTATTACTAGGGGCTGCCATATTTTTGAGTTAACTTTTTTTTCTTGATTTCTGACAGGTGAATTAAGTGAACTTTTTTAGAAGGAGCAGCTTTTTAGTTCTAGTCAGATTATACTTTGAGTTTCTCTCGAAAAGCAATTTATGTGTTCATTTTTGCATAGAGTCTACTAAGGTTACTAAGAAGCAAAACACATATAAATCTAAGCTTAAATATTTATTCTACTTGACCCAGAGTAGACTTCTATATTCTATTTATCCATGTATTGCACACTATAGCCAATAATCTCTTAAAAATATATTCGCGTCGATAAGATGGGTGAATCTGTCTGCATGTTAAGAACAACAAGTTTCAACAGGAGCAACAGAAACAAAGAAAACAGATCTGGGCACTGGACCACTGAGCTCTTTGCTTCTGCATTCAGCTGGAAGGAGTGGTGGGTCCCTTCAGCAACTTCTCCACAGACCTAGGTCACATGTGAAATGGAGGAGTGCCCCTTTCCCAGCTCTGAGGCCTAATGTGAGTTGGAATCAGTTCTGTTTTTGGCTAAAGGGGATAGTGGTAGGTCTGTATTGTACATTTTGTTTATGTGTTATGCTGTGCTATTTACCGAATACAAAACCAATTGTCCACATTTTCACACTTTGTAGCAAAATTGTGCTTTGACAGTATAACACTCCGAAGGGAAGAAATAGGAAGAGAAGAATGTTCCCTGGATTCTCAAAGAAGGGAGAACTCTCAAATCTTAGCTAAGTTGGGAAATGCCTTTTTATGCCTTCATTTTCCTAACAAATACTAAATTAATCAAAAAAATATTTCTGAGTGATATCGGGTAAACAAGCAGAATATTCTTTCTTGGATGTTCCAAAGTTGAACTACTATATCATGTTATGAGTTCCTTTTGGGCAAACACTATGTCTTGTTTATCTTTGTGTTGCTGCATTTTATTATTATTATATTTATTACTATTGCTTTTAATTCCTCAGAGCTTAGCATGGTGATTGGCACACAAGAGAAGCTCCATAAATGTTTATTTCATTTGCTCAGTTTGATCAATGGAATACAGAATTCTAGGGTTTAGGCTCAATTTCAAGCATGAACATCTTTGGGAAAAATATTTAATGGGAAAAATGTGTCTCCAGAATCCAGCTACTTTCCCTTTCCCTGCGTACACCACAGGTGCCAGTGTAATTTTGCTGTTCTCTGGTTGAGATTATGGATTTCTACTGTGACGCTATTTCTCTTGATCAAATTGTTTCTTGATAAAATAAGAGCAGGTCATGGTGATTCAATATGGGAGATTTACACATAACATATTTGCTTTGAGCTTCTTAGAATGACACTGGTAATAATGGGAGATATATTTTAGGGTATCACCCCGTTGTAAAACCTTTCAGATCACAAATTGTATCAAACAGGAAACAGCCCTAGTTTCAGTTTTAAAGACTGGAGAGGAAGCAACATAATATTCCCTTGAGAGAACATAATCTTTTCCCTCATTTTGCAGATGGGAAAACTGAAAAATAGAAAATAAATTACTGCTCAATCTGACATTATGAATTAGGGTCAGAGTTGGAAATAAAAACAAGAGACTGTACTAAATTTTCTATCATGTTAAGCCCAAAGATGTATAAATTAACTTGATCTACAATTCTGACTCTTTCTGTAGGAAGTGGTTAAGTATATTTTCTCAAACTGTGATTATATGTAATAAACATAAATCCTCCCCTTGGGATCCTGGCATATCCAGTTTTCTGGGTCAGTATGTATTGTGCTCATAAAGTTCAATAAAACTTTTAAATGCTATTTTGAAAATTTTTTCTTTGAGCAAAATCACATTTGCTGTGTACTAAATTTGGATGAAGAATTTTTTTTCACCACATGTCTGTCATTTCAATGCGATGTTGAAGACCGGGCAATAAAATTATTATTTGACCACGGCATTAATATAAACTTTATATACAATGTCTTTTGGATTTTTAAAAGCTATTTCAAGAGTATATTCTTGCAACAAATTGGAATTTTTGTTAAATTCTTTTAGCATAATTTTGATGTTCCAGCTCTTGCCTTGAAAGCACAGAGCAGAACAAAAATAAGAAAAAGAACTGTATAAGTTATTTTTAAAACTTCAGCTTTGGAAGGCAAATAGGCTTCTTCATAAACAAGATATTTTATTAATTGAGTTTTATCAAATTTATGTAAGAAAATTTATTTCATAATACAATTAAGGCGCAGCAATATTCTGATCATACTTTGAATGTGTGAAGTAAAACACAAAATAGAATTCCCCTAGTCCATCCCACATGGCAGCAGCAATTTTTTAGAGAGCTATGTTGAAGATTTTAGACAAGAAGAATATGATTTTGAGATCTGAGTTATTAAGAGAAGTATCTGAGTCATCTTTAATACCAGATATGACTCTATCTGCATGCCCTGATCATACACAGTAAGTCAGTAGTTTTAGTCACTTAATGAGTGGAAATATAGTGCAGAAAACATACCTTTCTTAGATATATTGTCATCTGGCGGTTCCAAGTGAGGTCTCTGACAGTTTACTTAACACATGATTCCCTGGCAATTATAGCACATTTTAGAATAGATAACTTCCAAGACAAATTCCCAACTACTTTAGAGAGTAAGTCCATACCTGGAGACTGATTCATCACTGAGATTGGCTATTTTATGTCCCAAAGCTTTTACACAGCTTTCAGAAGTGCCAAATTGCACTTTGGGAGTCCATGAAACCTCTGGGAAATTAGAACATTCATCTCTCTTTAACCTTACCCTTTAGTTAGAAAACCTTAGAAAACCACTTGTATTCTGTTTCTCACTGGATTCTGTGTTAATGAATTCCATATGTGCCAGAGTGTATATGACTTCAAAAGTAGGCAGAAAAAGAACAATTGCTGTGGATGAATATGCTCTTAGTTAATAGAAGATGTAGTGATTTTTATATGCTGTGAATTATAGCGCTGTTTTTAATTGACTTAATGTCAGTTTGTGGGTCTCAATATCCATTTGCTTATTTAAACTTTATGATTTGTGTGTTAAGACACTAGGAGAACACAAAAAGTGAGGACGAATATTCAGAAGGTCTATATCATAATAAATCTCCCATGTAAACTATGTTATAATTATCATATTTTTTAAAACAAAGTATGATGTAATATCCATCGTCAGCCAACAGACATGAGGTACTACCTCATTGACTCTAAATTTGGAAAATTATAAAACCTATGTTGGATATTAAAATGTGTTTTTAAGAATTTGAATTCTGGTGTGGTCATCATTTAGAGAAAAATTTCTGGTGCCATCTGTACATGAAGCAACTTAGAGCACATTTTTTTCGGTACATCAGCTTGAAAGGCACGAGTCTCCACAGTCAACTTCCTATATTTCATAAGCAGACAATCCATATGGCAATATATTTAAACAAACCTAGCAGTCAAATTTTTACTAACATTGACAGCCTTTCTATTTAAACCCTTTGTAAAATGCAAAATCTTTTTCATTTTTGTATAGGAGGAACAGAAAAAAGAGAAAGGCTTATCAAAATACTTCATTACATTTCATACTTTTTTTTGGCATGAATGAATTTTCAGCTTGGATAATCAAAAAGTTTATTATGCAAGAAATGAGTGCCTATCTGGATAATCCAGGATAATCTCCCTATTTTAAGGCCAACTGATTAATAAAGAATCTTAATTCTATTTGCAACTTACTTTCTGTCTACAATGTAATCAAAAGAGTCCTTAAAAATAAAAGAGGGAAACAGATGGGGTCAGAGGGAGTTGATGTGAGGACTCTACCAGCCATTGCTGGCTTTGAAGATGGGGCCACAAGTGACTGTAGGTGGCCTCTGGAATCTGAAAAAGTCACGGAAACAGATTTTCCCCTGAAGACTCTGGAAGGCAATGCAACCCTGACGACACTTAGATTTTAGCCCAGTGAGACCCATTTTGAACTTCTCATCTACAAAACTGTAAGATAGTAAATTTGTGTTGTTTTAAGAAAGAGAGGGAGAGAGAAAGAGAGAGAGAGAGAGAGAGAGCGCGCGAGAAAGAGAAGAGGGGAAGAGAGGAGAGGGAGGGAAAAGAAAGTAATGAGTGCCATTTATTATAGGAGTAGAAAAGCTTCTACTCTTCTACTCTTTAGTTTGGAAAATGGCTGCTGAAGCAATCAGTATGTCATCAGAGTTACAATCAGCCACCTGATTCAGAGTGGACTCCTGCTCTACCAGATATTTGTGGCTTTGCATATATGTGCAGAAAGTTTTAATCTAATTTATTACAATCTATTAATATTCATCTTTTTCTTGGCTTTTCAATATTCCTGTCTACTGGGTTACTTTTTTCTTTAGCTTATATACTTTCCTAATTATCTCTTGTTTCTAAAAGTATATATCTACTCTAAAATCAAAATTTTAATTATCATATTTTCTGCTTATTTCTTAATTTTCACAAACGATGTGACTAGAAAATATTGATACTCAACTTAGTGAGATTATAAGAATTTAGTGTCATTAATTCTCTGAGGATGCTGTAATAAAGGGAGAGTTGGAAATAAGCACTTATAGCAATTACCACATTAAGAAAGACTTAATAAAAAAATAAAAGTTTTTAATTATTCAAATGACAATAATTATTATAATAATCCATTTACTTAATTCTTTAATACAAATCTATCTACCTATTGTAACAATTTGATTATTTGAGCATACGACCTTGTTTTTAATATATACAATGCAAATATGAAAAAAGTACTTTAGTTATAATATATTTAAATTGCAATATTTTTTCAAGTCAAATTACTCTAAGCTCATTGTGAGCATATGTTATATTATTTAGTAAAACAAACTGATGGAAGAAAGAAACCAGCCGAGTTTCAAAAAATCGGAATATGCAAAGATTAGAATGCAGTGGTTCATTTATTTGCATTAACCTAAGCAAGAGTGTCTGGAATGCAGGTTCAATAAAATACACTCACAGCAAAGTGAGCATGACTGGAAAACCCAGGCTTTGGGAAACTGACAAATGTCAGAATACTAGGAGGTCATAGGGAGACCTCACCACAGGGGTGAAGGTGGGGCTTCTCCTGTAGGGACTTGTTCCACTGTTCCTATCCTGAGAAGTTAATAACTTTAGGAAATATGCCTGAAAAAGGAATGGGAGAACAAAGTTTTTCTCTTTCTGGGGTGGAAATAGTTTGTCCCATATCAGAAGTCTGGTGTAATGTGGACTGGATTTTGAGGAGTGGAGAGATTAATAATGGTATGAAATATAAATAATATTAGTAAAGAATTGTTGTAAATGCTTACAAATATTCATTTATTTAATTCTCACAACAATGATGTGAAGGTGGTACTGTGATTAACACTGACATTTTACAGATAAGGAACAAAGAGGTAAAGTAAGTTGCCCAAGATTACACAGCTAATAAGTGGCAGAAACAGGCTCAGACCTCCACAGTCTGGGTCTACAGATGTGCATGTTCCCACTGCAGGAAGCTGCCCACCCTTGAGAGGGACCAGCTGTCTTAGGGTTAGTTAAGGTTAGGTTAGACTGCAGAAGGCTACAACCAGTATGTGACTAGCATGGTGTAGGTTATAATCAAAAAGCAATGCTGTTTTTATTTATTTTTTCTATGTATATATGTATGTATGTATGTATGTATGTATGTATGTATGTATGTATGTATGTATTTTCTATTTTACTTTATTTAGTGGAAGCAATCTTTCCCCAATCCTGGATAAAAACTTTGCAGGCTTATGACCTTTCTGTTCAGTCTCAGATCAGCAACATCCTTACAGTGAGGATAGAGTAAAAACAAAGTCTTAGTTCGAAATAGAAATAGAAAACCTGAACTTGATGTTTGGTTCTTTTTTCCTCTCCCTCCAGCAAGAAGTCTATAGTGGGAAAAGGTGGGTGGCAAGGTTGACCGTTCTGTTTCTCTCTCTGCCTCCCCCAGAGCTGGTTT
Source organism: Eidolon dupreanum (assembly GCA_028627145.1). Classification (NCBI taxonomy): domain Eukaryota; kingdom Metazoa; phylum Chordata; class Mammalia; order Chiroptera; family Pteropodidae; genus Eidolon; species Eidolon dupreanum. Next base: position 51,514,263 of record CM053503.1, on the reverse strand, counting down.
GTGGAGACAGGAAGAGAATGGGGCAGGAAAAGGCTCACCTGAACTGATAGAACTCTGAGTTGCCTTGTGCTCTCTGCTTGGTAGAGATAAAAAATAATGATTTCTTTTGTGAATAATTTTTGTGGCCCTCTCTTTCTGTAGTTCCCTTTTATTTTTTTTAGAAGGATGCATCTCTGTTCTGGTGGTCACTTGAACCCCTCCCTGAACCCGTGGCTAAGCAATCTCTTCTAGCCTCTTGCTGCTGGGGCTCCTATGCTCCTCCCTGTGGCCTTAGTGGAGCGAGCCAGGACAGTCCATGCTAGCTGACTCCTGAAAGGCCTCCTCTGGCCTCCTGGAAGCATCCTGCACCCCTTACCCTAACAAGTCTGAGAGTGCAGGCCCCTCTTAGCTCATAGCACCCTTTCAGTTCTACCAATGCAGCTCATCAGCTTCTCTCATCTCCTAGTGTCCCAGATAGGAGTCAGTTCTCAGTCTCCACTATAGGTAATGAGCTCCCAGAGCAGCACCATGGAATCCTCCTCACTGATAATGCAGCCATCTTGACTAGAAGTCTGTAGTTACTATTTGAACAAAAATTGAGTTGCCTTCATTAACTTTATAAGCTTTCTATTGCTCTTAGGATCATATCTAAACTGCACATCCTAATAAACCATGATCTTCCTTTTACCATACTCCAGCTTCATTTCATTTCTTTCAGTTTCTTAACTCTCTTTACTGCCTAAGATATCTTGCACTTAGTATTTCCTCTTCCCCAAAGTCTCTTTTCCATCCTCCCATTCCCATCATTCCCTTAATCAATTCCTACTCATTATTAGGAGCCAGATTAAATGTCTCTCAGGAATGTCTTCATCAATAGCTCTGTGTGGGACAGATCCCTCTGATAAATGTATAGCATCCTACCCCTTCTCTTTTATAGAACTTAAATCTATAACCATATCATTATTTGAATTCTTATTGCTTATTGTTCATCTCTGTAACTAGAATGAATACTCCATGAGGCTGAAACCATGCCTATCTTGTTTACTGCTTTATCTCCAACACCTAGAGTGAGTTACTATGATGCCTAATAAATATTTGATTTAATGAGTGAAATCATCATAGTGTTTCCTTATTAAAAATTTCTAAAGCTATTTCCTCATATTTGCCAACCCACTCTTAGGATATTTATCAAGATTTGTTTTATTTAAATTCTTAGCTGTATGTCATTGACAAAAAAAAAAACACTTTCTTTACAATTTACTCTTTTGCTTCATCTAGTGACAATGTTTTATCGAAATGTCTATTGTGTGAGTACTGTTTTCAGTTTTAAGTAAAATGAGAAAGGGAACAGAACAGTATTGCCTTTTTGCAGACAGAATGAGAAACAATTAGATTGTCAGATATTTAAACACAGATGTGTCGGCTCAAAATTTATTCTCACTATTTTCAGCTTCTAGTCTATCAGTTATTCTAGCATGTCCTATTATTATAGTTCAAGGTCGCAGATCCTTTCTTCTAGGTTTGTATAACGACTCAGTTGTTCTTTCTTTTTAAAAATTGGTCTTTAAAATTATATGAAAAAACTGAATAATCAGAAGATACAAAGAAACAAGAAAAAAAATCGCTGACACGTTCACTATCCAGATACCCTCAGTTTATATTTTATTGCATTATCTATACAATTTTTATCTCCACAAAATGAATCTTACTGTATACACTGTTTGTAATATGATTGTTTTCATTCCAGATATATCACAAATATGTGTATCATATGCATATCTGCTCAGCAAGGAAAACCCACCTATTATTTCTAGGAACAGGAGGCTTTGTTGTGCTTTCCTCAGATTAGTGCCATGCTCCCTGTGGACACTCACTCAGTAGACAGCTAAGTCATGCTCAACTGTTGTTTTGTTTTTCTACAACGTGAAACCTTTAAAACAGACTTATGAGTAACTATGATGTCCAGTATGCGATATACAGTCCTCTACTCTTTGTGGAAACTTGTAAACCTGTTGTTCCTACACTCGGACTGTCTGATTCCTCAGCGACTTCCCATGGAACTGATCTCGAACACTATCATTTGAAATTCATTACTTTTTAGTATAACTATGTACAAAATTACAAAGTTTTGTACTCTAAAATTCAACACTTCACCACTCAAAATTCCCTGTATGTTTAATGTGTTCTAATTCTTTCGTTTTAAGCCTTTTTAGTATACTTGATTTACCAGATCATATAACTTCTGGCTGTAGTTTTCTCACTAGACTTGTGAGGAATAGCCCATCATCTGACCCCTGCCCCTCTCCCCCACACTTTTTGCAGTTAAGCCTAAGCAAACATAAACCCATTTTTACATCAACAATATTAAGAAGTAGCACTTCTTATCACATTAGTACATATGAAGGCCTGTCTTCTTCAGGCCAAAAATAGAACAAAAACAACAGCAACAACGATCTGTTCCCTTTCTTTGTATGCTTGATTATCCCAAATTGTTGAAGATCTACCACTAAATCATTGATGTACTTTCTCATTTGTTGTCTCAACGTTTTAACATCTTTCCCATGTGATAAACTTATCTTCTCATTCTTCTCAAAATAAACCACACAACTCAGAAGCAAACACATACTATTATAAGAACATGATGACTTACATTGTATAATCACTATGTAATTGTAGGAATGTAGAAAACACTAGAATAAAGGTGAAAAACGAGTTCATTAATTCTGGAGGTCTTTGTTTATTCCTATCTTAGAATTCTGGTCACATAGTTTTTAAAAATGTACCTTTATCCACATCTTATTTGAAATCTTGTGAATATTTCCTGCTGTGTTTCACTAGACCAAAACCCCTTAAGTAAATGCTCAGTAAAAACTACAGACATTGTCCAGGCACCAAGTAATGCAAATGTCTTTCCAATCACATATGGGCACATCATGCATTTTAATTGCTTCCACAGTTCACAGAAATAACGCAGACATACATACACATGCAACTTAAATCCTGAAAGCTTAAGAATCCCCCTCTTTGTCATCTGAAAGTCCTTCTGATTGCCACAGAAAAGAGAAAAAAGGACTGGGACTACCAGGACTCAAAGTTCCTTTTCATGATACTTTTTGTTTACATTCTTATTGCCAACAAATGTCAATTGCCAATCAAAAGGGAAGAAGGAAAAATTGCTTGACCAATATAAAAGAAGCATGGTTTGTCTGATGTGCTTTTCCTTCACTCAAAGCCTACACCACACTACAGACAGGAATTGCACAGATCTGAAGGCAAGCTGATAGAGGGGTGGAAAGACAATTGACATCTACCAAAGAAATATCTAAGTTTTCCAGAAACTATTTCCCCTAAATAAGAATTGTGAAATGTACATATTCATAGGAATCTCTCCAGCTGTGTTGACTCCAATGAAACAGAAATTATAAACACAAACACAGTTAAGTATGTGTGCAGAGCCATTTTAAGGACCTCCCAGTAGCCAGACAGAGAATATAGAGTACATTTTCTAGATTCTTTTCTTTCACATTTATCGCTCCTCCTATCCTAGGAAGTGTCATATATTAATTAGTTTTGGCTGTGGCATTCATACTGGCACCATAGATACTAATGGTTTTAGTAATAACCAACAATAAA
>CM053503.1:51115980-51510151 GCA_028627145.1 Eidolon dupreanum | reverse complement strand
ATTAAGAAAGAAACAATGCTAAAGGGGAGGACTTGGGAAGAGATATGATAGATGATTGGATAAAGAAACTGCAGTACATATATACAATGGAATATTACTCAGCCATAAGAAGAGATGAAATTCTGCCATTTGCAACAACATGGATGGACCTTGAGATAATCATGCTAAGTGAAATAAGCCAGACAGAAAAAGTTGAAAAATCACATGATATCACTTATAGGTGGGTTATAAACCCAAAAGCAACAAAAGAACAGGACAAGAAAACAGAGACTCATGGACATGGACAATAGACTAATGATTACCAGAGGGTAGGGGAAGAGTGGGGAGGAGGGAGATAGATGGGGTAAAAGGGGTTAAATATGTGGTGACAGAAAGAAATCTAACTATGGGAGGTAAACACACAATGCGATATATATGTCTTACTGTTAAATTATACACCTGAAACTTACTGGATTTTGTTAACCAATGTCACCATAAAAAATAATAATAACAAAAAGATAAATAGAAAAAAGTAAAGTGATTTTTAATAAAAAAATATATATATACATATATATAATGTTAGTTTTAAGGCTATTTATATGATATGGAATGTAAAGCAAATGAAGTCTAACTTATGAAGCGGTACCTTTCTCATCGATCTATAGCTATTATCAATCACTTTTTCTAACCCTGGGTCCAAGTATTTTTGGCAGTGATAAAACTAGACATATTAAGTGGGCCAGGATTGAGAATGAAGTCAGCCTGGTGAATAGAACAACTTATACAGTACATGGGCCAGGGAACACATCAGTTTACATAGGCAAGATGTAAAATTATCAAGAGTCCTAAAGTCAAGCCTAGGTCAAAGTTCAGCCAGATCACCCTGGAGGAGTGAGTGTTTGAGAGTTGACTAGTTGGCTCGTGGCAAGGATTTAGAGATCTAAGCTGAGTAGGAAACACAGGTTACAGAAGAGTCATAGTATAAGAACTAGCATCTGTGTCCAGAGGGTTAATGAAGGCATTGATGCATGAGGAAGTCCAATTCAAGCTTAAGGCTTGGGCTAGAGATAAACTTGAGAAAAAGAGAAGGGAGCTCAGCTAAGAAAAAATGCACTGAAAAATTAGCAAAGAGATATTGATCTACATGAATACATAATCAAGACTGTTGATGTTTGGAAAGAAAATTTTTGTCTCTGAATTGATTTGCAGCAGCCTTTTCCTTATAGGCAGGTACAGGGAAAATTCTGTCAAGTTGGTAGCTAAAGTTCTTCCAGAAATTTAGCTAAGAGGCCAGTATCCTCTCCTAGTTAGTCTATTACAAAGTGTTTTCTCTGCCTTTACTCAATTGTAAATTCAATGATGAATTCCATTGGGATTAAACTTAAATTTTCAAACAAATGAACAAAAAATGAAAAGAAATTGACCTATAATAGTAAAATTTTATCAAGAGCACAAAAATTTCCGAGTGGTCTGTTTAACCTAGAAACTATTTTTTTCATGACTTTTACTATTTATTTATTTATTTATTTGTTTATTTTTAATTAAATTTATTGGGGTGACATTGGTTAATAAAATTATATAGGTTTCAAGTGTACAATTCAATAATACATCATTTGTATATTGCATTTTGTGTTCACCACTCAAAGTCAAACTTAATCCAGTACCCTTCTCTAGCTCTATACTCCCTTAGTTGGCAGTAGCTAGCCAGGTGCAATTTATTTAATATCTAACAAAATTAGAACAATAGTTTAGCTTGGAAAGTCTTAGCTAGGTCTTTTGGAAACAAATAAAAATTATATTTAATATAACTTTCTAAAAGGAAATTAACACACTGAAATCTAAAAACATTAAAGTGGACACGAAATGGTTCTATTACAGTATTTATGGATTCCATTTTGTGTTACACATCTACTCTCCTTCTGTCAGATGAAGTGGGCTCCTAGAGTTCTCTAAAGTGCTTCGAGTAGATCTGAGAAATAACTGGATTTTGTTTATTGTTGCCATATTGAACTTAGGGGCCTCTGCATTGTGTCAGGCTCTTAGGTATTGACCAAGATGTGCATCAGTATAACTTATAATATGGAAGCTCAAACACTAGCACTCTAGTGGGACTTAGAGGACATCTGGTCTAATCTTCACATAATGCCACACCTTCCATTTTACAGATAAAAAATGTTAAAAAGGTGAAGTGACTGCCTCTAAATTGCAAAGCAAGTTAGAAGCACACCCAAGAGCTGATTGCCTGATCTTTCATATTTGATCATATTTGGTCTTTCAATCAGGAAGTTTGGGTCAGGAAAACAGGACCATTCTAAGATTTCAATCAAGATAAAATTTAATACAGGATATTAGGTGCTTATAAAATCATTGCAAATGCTGAGAGAGCAAAGGTCAGGGAAACCTTCCACCCACTTCCAGAGAATCAGAAAGTTGTAGAAATTGCAAGAAACTACCAACAATGATTTCAGCTATAGGCAGTATTAAAGCAGATGGGTTACAGGAGAATGGCTGAGCCCAGTTCAAAACCTTATATCTATTCTCTGCCAAAGCACTTGTGTCTGTCTGCCAGTGCCAGAAACAGATAATATTGTTTCTGAATCTCTTTTGCCTCCTAAATTTAACTTGCCTGCCTCTCATCAGCAAAATCTAATGAGAAATGCTGTTGTCAAGGGATTCTGAGAAATGTAGTTTCTAGGTTTCCAATACTTACAATATGAGGCAGAATATAGAAGGATTGACAACAGAAAATCTAGCACAATCATGTTGTGGTGAAACTACAGTCTATTCTGAGTTGCTATTGTCTTTTGGAACAAGTGTGTCATCCACAGAACAATTCACCTCTCATATTCATACTATGGATTGTTGTTCATGGATATTGGCAGAGGGTGGGGAGAAGGGGAAATTGGAGAGAAGATTGAGGGTAGGGCAACTGTGAAATTGTCCATGGTTCTTGTCTATAAGGATCATACATATATTTTTTCTAGAAATATGAGCAGGTGGAGACAATTATATTTATTAGAATGCTTCTCACAAAGGGCACATGATCTAGGACAAAATCTTGTAGGTAAGATGAGTCTTAGGAAGGAAAACCCTAAAGAGATGGCTAAATTTCTGTTAAGATAAGTAGGCAGTGTCAAAATTACCAACCAAGACAAGTAAGAACACACTAGTACTCACAAATTTATTTCTTAGTTAGGTTTATTAAACTTGGTGCAGCAGGCAAAAACCATAGCTGAGAAATTTTAGGTGTCTAAGTAAAAAACACTTGAGAGGAGCTTTTTATAGGGTTTGGGCCTGCTGTGGATGGTTGTGAAAGAAGATTAGGGAATTCAGGACCAGTTCTGGAGTTGATGCTGTCAACAAATATGAGCAATTTGGTGCTCGTTTATCTCAAAAATTTTGGTCCATAGGCAGCAAGATTAGAGTGGGGTTGAGTTGTCATTGATAAGGAAACAGAAATCACCTAAAGAGTGATGTTTTGTTAGAAATTTTTTCTCCCATTAGTAACGTTGATTATGTTAGCCTTGTTTGTATGTTGTTGGAAACATCAAATTTTGTTAGGAACATGGCAATCTTATTATCAGCAATACATATTCTCATTTCTTCAGCAGTTAACTGTCCAGCTTTTGCTTCGCTAAATAGGTATACAGATTTGGAACCAGAGCTGATCTGCTCAGGAAAGCAGATGCTAACTCCTATACCACTAGCCGTCCTACTTCTCTATCTTTCCTCCTAAATGGTACTCATCTATATTAGTGCTGAACAAATATTTAAGGGACTTTGGTTGAGGTGCGCCAAAATGCTAGACCTACCTGGGGCACTCCACACATCTCAGTCCATATATGGGGAGAGAATAGAGTTTAATGGAAACAATATACAATTTCCTTTCAGTTTTATCAGCACCTCCTCCAATTCATTCTTCCAAAATACTAAGATAGGGAAACCAACAAATGAGTTGCAGGTATTGAGAGCAACTGTATCTATGAGTATAAACCAGGATGGAATCACTTAATACTGATTCTTCCAGAAATAGAACATATGATCATATTTTTCACCCTACAAGAAGCCATAATTTTATTAATTATAGAAACAGTATAAATTTCAAACCAAGTTGCAGTCAACACTTTTGAAACATTAAAAAAAAGTCCTAATTTTTAGATGGTTACATTGTTAATTCCATAATAGCATTTACCATATCATTACTGTCATTTTTCAGGGCTCCAACTGCCTTTGCTTTCAACATATTTGCTTGTGATATAACTAATTCTATGTCCTTAACTTCCACACCTGTTTCATCAGTCTCTTCTTTTTTGCTCTCCTCTTGTACAGTTGGAGTCTGTGTGTTTTCTTGAATGTTTGAGACAGCTTCACCTTGAACTTCGAATTTCTCTGCACCTGCTAGCTGTGCTTGCTGAGGTAAATCCTTCCTCTTTGCTTCCCCCAAAACTAGGTCCGTATCTGAAGCTGGGCTCTTGTAGATACCAGTTTTGTGATCACAAAGAGAATATTCTTAGATTTCCGGACAGTGACACTAGTAACCCCGGTAAACTTGTCAAAGAGCCAGTTTGGGCATAGCCTTCCAAGCCTTCTTTTCACTCCAGCTTTGTTTTGCTTTACTGACTGGTTCTTCATCGATTTCAGCTGCTGCTGCCAGCTGGGCTTGTTGTGTGGTTGCCTGAGTGGAATCTTGTTCCTGGAGTTCTGGTACTAATTCAACATGGTTGGATTCTGTTCTGACCAGGTCTCAGCTTGGGGCTGTGGCAAACTTTTGCTCTGTAGCAGGGGTGGTTTCAATGGCTTCACCCGGCATTTTGGGCAGGGAATGCAGAACCAAGACAGCAGCAGAAGGAGCTGTATGATCATATAATAAAACTTTTATTGTTCTCTAAGAACCATGATCATAAATAATACAAGTTATGTGAGAGACATGCTCTGTGAAAAAGAAATGCTCTTCCTGCTTAGCAGGATCTGGCCCATTGTCTTGGGGGAGGGGGCAAGGTAGATAAGAGCAGTGGTGGTAGTGGCGGGGTTCGGGGCATTATGGATAGAGTGGCAGATCCAAAATCCCAAATGTTGCTTCTGTTCTTTTCTGGGCTCCCTGACAAACAGCCAGAAGTAGCCCATCCACGTATGCTCAACTCATCTTCACAGAAGGCAAAAATTAGAAGAGCTGGACAAGTGCTGGGAACTAATTAAGACTGGAGTGACATGGTATATTGATTTGGGCACCCACCTAGGGAGTTTGCCTTTACCCCTAGGGGAGGAAGAAGCTGTGTATTAAAATGACTTGTGCTTTTATTTATTGAGATCCAGCTTTGCGAAAATTAGGGCACCTGTAACGGGGTGCTTTGTGCTAACTCTGACTCAAAAAATTAAGCGGCATTTGCCTAGAGTTTCTGTTTTTTCTTGAGCAGAGTGGAAGAAGAGAATAATTATATCTTAACAGGACTGACATTCATTTTCAATGAGACATTCTTGTTCACTAAGTTGTCATCAAATACAACAATTGTAGGAAATGTGTTGTTCCTGCATGAAATTTTAGTAACACTAGATTTGCTGCTGTGATTATGTTCATTATGTTCCTTGTGTAGGTGTCCTATAGTAATCATAAAGGGATATAAACAAGAATAAAACCCATGCCTCAGACTATTGAGCTGTAGGAACAGAGGAACTACTTTACCATTTTCCTAGTAAAATTCAGCTTTCACTGAGATAGAAAGAGCTTTGGAGCAAATGAACATCTGATAACTTTGCCATTTATTGTTCTGTGCTCTATTCTATTAGAATGCATCTGAGTTTTCTGAGTCTTAATTTCCTCATTTATAAGATGACAATAGTAATGCTTACATCATGGGTTTTAAATGTACAGACATAAATCATGTATATAGACATGTAACTATTTCTTTGGAACTAAATTCATCTTGTTCATGAGCCCACACTTGTTTTTTCATATCAAAAACTATGTAGCCAAGGAAGTTAGGTTTTTGGTTTTAGAGGTCTCTTTCAAATGATTATGAAATCAATTTAGGATTTAAATTGGTTCTTCTAAACATCAAATTTCCTTCTAGGGCTCCTTCTCTTTTCTTCTCCTACCGTCTTTCATCCCGGGTTGTCAAGCTCATGTAACACCATGGTAGTAAAGACAGTGAGTCCAGTTTACTGGCCTCCCCTGAGATGTCTTATTGCTATTGACCTTTCACCGTAATTTACTCATTTCTGTCCATGTATCATGATATCTACTCTGGTGGCATTCATAGGGCACAATTATTCTTCCCACAGTGTTACTGCTGCTGATTGGCCCCACTATGGTCCTCTCTGCTGATCACTCAAGATGTAGCTTCATCCTCTGGCCAAATCTTATCTAAGGGCTGGCCACTCACAGCCTGTGCTACAGAAGGCCCTCTCTTGCCTAAGCTCTCTTCTGAGAGCACACTCCCAGGAAGGTGCTCTCTTCTTAGTTAACTTCTTCACCCCTTTTTAGGGACTATGGAACATTCTGAGCCTGAGGCCACTAAGACATCCTGTATCTTCTTCTCACTTAAGCCTTGGCCTAGAGCTTAGATACTGAAGCTTAACATTAAATGGCTTGAATAAGACCCCTCAAATTGTGTTCAATGGCATGGTATAGAGCAGCAGTCTCAAATCTTTTTGGCACCAGGGACCAGTGCCCCTATGAGAATCTAATGCCTGATGATCTGAGATGGAGCTGAGGCGGTGATACTAGCTCTGGGGAGCAACTGCAAATGCAGGTGAAGCTTTGCTCGTTTGCCTCCTGCTGTGCAGCCTGGTTCCTAAAGGCCACAGATGGGTACCCGATCCATGGCTGGGGATCAGGGACCCCTGGTAGAGGAAAGAGCCAGAGTCACCTGAGTTTCCAGCTTTACCACTTACTAGATGTGATCTTGGAGAATTAAAGAGAAAAATAGTAATCTCTGTATCTCTTCTCCTTTTTCAGTAAACCAGATAAAAGAATGCCTACTTTTCAGGGTTCTAAGGGTTATATGAGGCATTGAACGCAAAGCATCTGGGACATAGTAGATGACAAATAAATGTTAATTTTCTTTTCCTCTCTATTCCTAATCAGGCATGACAAATTAAAGAATAGTTCTACTAAAAGTTCATGTCCTGTAGATTGGGATTGCTGCGGGCTCATTCAAGCATTTATTTTTCCTTGTTGGTTTTATTATGGTTTTAAAGGAAAATAATTCAGAATATGTTAGTAAAACTGAAGACGTATGCCATTCTCATCCTGAATAATGAATTCAGAAACTGTTGATGGAGTCAACAACATCTTTGAACATGGATGCTTCAAAATGTTATTAAGAGAAATAAAAATTACTTTTAAGTAACGTGTTAGAAGACAGAGATTTGAAGAAAGCATGGGAAGATGGAAATACAGTTCTGATTATAAGCTGAATTGGTAATTTACGTAATCATTTAGGACATGTTGCTATACCCGGAACCCTCATATTTTTATTTTCTGTCAGCAAAACCAATGAAAAAACCTTATATCAGGCTTTAAGTAATTAAAATAATACCTCATTTTTCTCTCTCTGTCTTTGTATATATTTTTTTCTTTTTGACAAATCATCTGAAAGTAGGGTATAGAAATTATGATACTCTGCTTCAAAATATTTCAGCATATCTCCCAAGAAACAAGTATAGTCTATGGCCATGCTACCCTGAACAAGTCCAATCTCGTCTGATCTCACAAGCAAAGGCAGGGTCAGGCCTGGTTGGTACTTGGATGGGAGACCATCTAGGAAGAACCGGTGCTATAGGTGTAAAAAGTAAAAAAAATAAGGGATTGTAAGCTGACAAGGTCCTTGCAATCTGTGAGGTCAACCAAGGGTTGCCTCAACTAAAAAAAAAAAAAAAAGAAGTATATTCTCTTACATATCCACAGCATCATAACTACACCTGAGTAAAAACACATGAATTCATTACAACTTCCAACATACTCTCCATATTTAATTTCCCCCGATTGCCAAAAAATGTTTATACATTTTTAAAAAATCCAGAATCAGTGAAGTTTATCTGACTGTTTAATGTCTTTAGTCTTCTTTAGCTAGAACAATCCTCTTGCCTCCCTCAATTCTTCATAATATTGAACCTTTGAACAGTTTAGGCCAGTTGTCTTGTAGAAAGCCCCACATTCTAGATTTTAGTGACTCTTTATCGTTAGACTCAAGTCAAGCATTTCTAGCATAAACACCACAAGGCAATGGTGAATAATACCTCATTTTAAAAGTTATTATTGTGTATGTATATACTGATAGTACTATACCATGTAGGTAGTAGAATTATTTTTCTTTTTATTTTTATTGTAAAAGTAAAGAGTTTATTTAATAAACTTTCTGGAACATGTCTTTTCATGCAGATGTGCCTGGGATTCTCTGGGGTATACAAATAGAAATGGAATTATTAGGATACGGAGCATAAAAAGGTCTGAAAGTAGCTGCTGTAATACAATTACATAGAAATCCTTTGACTTTAGTAAACTTAAATTCAGCAATCATGCTGAACTTTTACTAATTCTAATAACAAATTTAATTATAATAGTTCTTCAGAAATGTTTATATATATGATACCTTCTATGAATAAAGGCAGTTGGATTTCTTTCTTTTCAATCCTTACATTTTTTTTCTCTCAGGAATCCAGTAAAATGTTGACTAGAAATGGTTCTTGCTTTCTTAAATAATCGATGCTTTTATTATTTCCCTTTTAAGTATTAGTATTCCTCTTCCTGTTCCTCCTCTGGCTGGTAAATCTTTTCCTATTTCTTTATTTTCAATTTTTTTTGTGTCCCTACATTTTAAACATGTCCCCTTTAAACAGTGTATAGATGGACTGCTTTTTTTTTTTCCCAAGTCAGACAATCTTTCTCTTTTAACTAGTTTAATTCATTATTTATGCTGCCTGTAATTATGAACATATTTGGATTTACCTCTATCCTCTTATTTTCCATTTTATATTTTCTATTTGTCCTGTTCTTTTATGTCTCTGCTTTTTTCTTTGAATTTAGTCTTTTTGATTAAGAATTTTTATTTGCCTTTTTTCACTTTTATTCATCCTACTCGAGATTTATTGGATTTCCTCAATCTGAGGATTGATTTCTTTCATTAATTCAGGAAAATTTCAGCCATTACCTATTTCAATATTGCCTCTCTCTTATTTTCTTTACTTTCTCCTTTTGGAATACTTGCAAGATGAAAATTGGACCTTTTCACAGTGCATTTTTTATACCTAGTACTTGTTCAGGGGAGAAGGCTCAGGAAGGGATAAACACCTCTCCAGACAAGATGAGCCACTGCTGTGTGCATTGGCTAAGGCCCTCAAGGGGGCAGTAAAAGACTAGCTGTTCAATACTCACAAGCAGAAATAATATTGGGTCCTTAAAGATTTGTCAGATGGTCCCTGGTGGGGAGGTTGGGTTCTGGGTCGGGTGTGTGTGTATGTCAGGGAGGAGTTGGGGGTAAGTTAAATCCAGAATGTGGAAGGAGACCAACAGGAATTATTTATTATTTGAAATTTAGTCTAAATAGGATCGGGAACCTGGAACAGAAACCAATCACATGATGATCATCAAAGGGGGAAAAAAGCAGGAAATCTGTACAAAGAAAGGCATGAGGTTCCAAAACAGATGTATAAGAGCCAGAATTTGGGTTGGTCAAGAAACAAGGTCTAGGTCAGATTCACAGTCTGACAAGAAAGATAAGTAGGCTTAAAGTATGGGAAACCAAAGTAAGGGAAACCAAGGACTCTGAGCAGGGTGGCAGGAAACCATCTACGGTCTGGGTCAAATCGCCGAACTTTTAAAATTTATAACTTTGCAACCACTGCTACGTTGTTTATGAATATAAGGCAAAAATCTTATAATAAAAATAAGTAAAATATTAGCAAACAGAATTCAGCATCACCTTAAAAATAATGATAATGCATCATGACAAATGGGGTTTATTTCAGAAATGTAAAAGCATGGTTCAATATTAAGAAACATATTGATTGAAAGAACTAATATTATATGACTTTTTATGAGCTCTAACACATAATATTGATAACACTTAATAAAAACAATTATTTCTCAATATGATAATATCTCAATATAGGAAGTATTATCCAATGAGATTTAAACAAGTGAATAAATTAAAGCCACAAAACTTGGAGAAATAATAAAATTATTACTTTTCTAGATATTTTTATTATAAACCCGACAATCCTGAAAGATTTAACTGAAAAAGTACTACAAGTAATAAGAGGCTTCAATAAAAAATTGTGGAATAAAATTAGTATGCGGAAATTAACATCCTACAGAAATACAAGCAACAAATAACTGAGAGATATAATAAAAGAAAATTTCACTTACAATAGTAATGAGATAATAAAACATTTCAAAACAAATATAACAAGAAATGTGTGAAAACTTATATGAAAAACATTAAAATATTCCTAAAGAATATACATGTATATACACAAAATATTTTTAGTATACTATGTTTTTGAATAAAAATATTCAAAATTATAAAGATTTTAGTTCCACCTAAGGTAATTTATAAATTTAATGTGGTTCCCATTAAAATATTGATTTTTTTTCTTTGACTTGCCTTTCTCCTCACCACAAATTAAGTTTGTCCTGACAAGTAGGATAATGATATCTCAATTTTTTTCTCTATCCCTCTACTGAGTCAGAATTAGGCTAACATGAGGATGAAGCCAGGAAGATTAGCACATCCTTAGTAATGGGTGAAAAAAGAAAGAAGAAAGAGAGAGAGAGAGGATGAGAAGGAATGAGAAAGGAAACAACATGGATTGTAAAGTCCATATAAGAAAAAATGAAACAAGAAAAAATCATTAGAAAATCTCTTAGAAGAGCAATGAAGATACAGATACCAAAACACACTATAAAGCCTCAATAATTACCATGGTGTGGCATTTAAATGAATTGTACATAGAATAAAATATAAAATCCATGGGTAGACCCAAATACATAATGAAGTTAGTATACAATAAAGATGTCACATAAAATCAGTGGGTTAAAATAAATTTTTAAATAAATGTTGTTGAGACACTTGATCAGATTTTGGTAAAACTGGAAGTCCCTGGGAATAGTGACCTTTGAAATTAATATTTCTTACAATGTGTTTCTCAGACCACCTCATCAGAAAAATCAGTTACATGTTGACATGCAGGTTTCAAAGCTCCATTTGAATCATCCACTGAATTAAAAATTTTTAAGTAGCTCCTGAGAACTTGCATATTACCAAGTTTCCCTGGTGATTCTGATGGACACAAGTTGGAAAGCTCTCCTTCAAATCACCTCTTGGGTGACTGGTACCTATCCTGCTTTTTTTTTTTCAGTCCTCCCTGCTTTTTTTCCAGTTGGGTCTATAGCTTTCACTAATACATCAGGGCAATTAAAAGAGATGAATAGGACATTGAGATATCTTCCTATTCTGTTTGACTGATATATATATCCTCTTTTAAACTCTTAGTATAGCTAAGATAAAATTGGAATTCCTTTAAAGAAATGTTCAATAGAAAATAAAACAAAGTTATATGAATGGATTTGTTTACCTATTGCTGATTTCTTGTGGTCGCTTATTTGAAGTTGAATGACTAGGGCTGGTAAAATGCAGGTGTTGTACCCCTGTAAATGCAATTGTTGCTCAAGGCTTGCTCCTGGTCCCTCTGCTCTTTTCCCAAGGATGTCAAAATTCTTTCCTATGTGGTAGATGACTCATGAATTTATATCTCCAGCTTAGATATCTCCTGTAGGTTCCAGATAGATATGTACAGCTACTTAATATATCCTCTTGTATATCCCTAATGCACCTCAAACTCAATATTTTCAAAAGTCAATTATCTTTATCATCCACCCAGCACTATCCTCCACCTCCCTCACCACATCCCACCCCCACTCCCACCCTCCCCCGAACCAGTCTATTTTTAGTGTTCCTTGTTTGTGGCAAGAGCAGCATCAGCCAGCCAGTTAGGCAAGCCCACACCCTGGATTCATCCTAGACATCACCCTTTCCTTCCCTTCTCAAATTTAATTCATCTTAAAGGCTTGTTGACTTCCCCACTTAAATATCTCTCACATTTATCTGCTTATCTCTACTTCTGCAGTAACCCCCATCCAAGCTGCCATAATCACAAGAGCCTTCTAAATTGTCTCTTTGCTTCCATTACACAAGTGAACTAAACAATACACAAATGAGTCATGTTCTGGGGACACCTCAGCCTGGTTTAAACATTTTTTAGTTTCCTATTGCTCTTGGGTAAATACAAAAATCCTTTAATGTGTCCTTAGAGGTCCTGCAAATTCTCCCCTTGTCTATTGCTTCAATTTCTTCTCTACTCCTTCCTTCATCCTTTTTGCCTTAGGAACACCGGTCTGTTCTCAGGGCCTCCTCCTACTAATTATGCTTTCTCCCAAATCAGACCATGTTCACATGTCAGTACCTCCACTTGAAATTCTCTTCACTCCCTTTTGACCTAGTTGGCTCTTAATCATCCTTCTATATCTTATTCTCCATAGTCACTTCCCAGGGAAGCTTTCCCAGAGTTTTCTCTCCAGGTTAAAATCTCTTTTTATATTCTCTCATTGCATCATGTCCTACCCTCTCTAGCACTGATCACCCATGGAATTTAACATTTAGTTGTATGATTTTGTTTTTAATGGCTGTCTCTGTCACTAGAAAGCAAGCTCATGAGGACAGGGTCCATAAATGTTTTGCTTGTATCCCTACATGTAGAACAGTGACTGCAGAAGGAATGGGCTCCTTGCAAATACTGGTTGTATGAATGAATAAGCATATTCCCAGTTTATTTAATTTCTTTAATGTTATCTAGGGTGGATATTAGAGGAATGCTGAGCAAAAATATTCAACAAGACAGATAACAACACCTAATATTTAATGAGAGTATTTTATATACCTATACATTGCAAGCATGCACATTACAGTTTATTTTCATACAACCTTTAAAAGGAAATATCAAAATTTTCCTTATTTTGTCCAAAGTCATTCAGCTCAGAAGTGGCAGAGTTGAAATTCAATCCTAGGTCTTTTTTGGCTCCACAGCTTGAGATCTTAACCACTGGGACACATTGCTTCAGTCTTCTAGCTTAAAGTTTAGACTGATCTCACTTTTGTGTCTAGTGGAATTATGTCCCTCTAGACTTTCTTATTTTTTCCATTTCTAGCTTTTAGGTTTTCAGATTATCTTCTAAGTTTGTGTAGTAAACAGAGTTAACTAATAGACCTTGTGTCCCATAACTTTGCTTTGAGATTATTCACCTCCAAAAGATCTCTTTGATGGCACATTGCCACCTAAGGAAGTGGTTTCATAGAATGTCATCATTACTCAAAATTCTGTAAATCCTGGAGAGCAATTACAAATTAATACCTAGTCTATAAAATGGGATATTTTCTCAGTGTTTATTAGTTTTCATCATAGGGCTGGTAAACTAACACATTCATGCTGTGTGATAGTTGATAACATATCTGCCAATGTAATATTCAGTCATAGCAAATACTTTAAGCAAAGAAAATAATTTTGGATATCAATTATCAAGGAGTGGTTTGTAAAGACATTGGTATTACTTTTCATAGGATGAAATTGACTAGTTATTGACTTAGACTATCAACCATTCCGTTAAAGACTATTTTATAGATACAGCCTTCAAAATCTCATGTGAGCTTATTGAGCAAGAACTTCATGTGAGGCGCTATAACGAATGCTTTACATATTTTGGGAGGAAGTTGTTAAAGTAGTTTGTCTGTGATACATTCACTTCCTTTATGGGGGAAAAGAGTAGAAGGCAGTTGATAGATTTAGTTCCCTAGTCAATGGACTCCAGACAAATAGACTGATGATATTTGTTAGGAGGAAGAGTCCTTAACTATAACATGTTCTTAGTGGGATGTCTTTGGCTAAGTGATTTTTAAAAAGTGAATAAACCCAGAATTTATGGCTCGTTGGACAATGTCACATAAGCAAAATAACTTTCTAGCATATCAAATGAAGATGTTTTATAACTTAAATGTTGCTCACCGCATCAAATTAAAAATTTACGAAACCTCACTTGGAAATAACCTCATCTGTTATTCTGGGCCAGAAAGCACAGATTTGGCATGAGAAGAAAGAATCTAGGGGACTATGCAATCTTCCTCAGACCTCTCTTTGCTTTATCTGTGCCTCTTTATTGCCTGTATTTTTTAAATGATTAGCAAAACTTGACACTAGATAGTATTTCTGATTCATGTAAGTTGGACTGGACAATTTGATTCTGTATGATAACACACTTATTATTATCTATTTAATTCTCACAACCTCTAAGTTAGATATTACAGTTATATACCACATAATGATGTTTTGGTCAATGATGGACCGGATATACAATGATCGTCCTATAAGATTATAATGGAGCTGAAAAATTTCTATCATCTATTGACTTTGTAGCTGTCTTAAAGTTGTAGCACAAGGCATTACAGTTGCCTACAGTGTTCAGTAAACAAACATGCTGTACAGGCTTATAGCTTAGGAGCAATAGGCCATACCATATAGTCCAGGTGTGTAGTAGGCTATACCACTGAGGTTTGTGTAAGTGCACTCTGATGTTCGCACAACAACAAAATCGCCCACTGACATATTTCTCAGAATGTATCCTTATTAGATGATGCATGACCGTATTTATTCCATTTTATAAATGAGGAGACTGAAACTTAGGGAAGTTAAGAAATGTACCAAAGTTACACAGCTTGTTACTGGGGGTGCACAGTCATGTCCATTTGTTTCCAAAGTTCTCATTCTTTCTATTACACATTTTACTAGTTTAAATATGTTATAAATTTAAGTTTTAAATGTTATTGCTTCTGGAAAGAAGCCAGATGATTCAAAAGTAGAGATGATGGGCTTGTAAGTCATTTTCATTGCCAAATCATCTCTGCGATGTAAAAATTGCTACGGCAGTGGCTAGAAACTGGTTTTACAGACTGCATTTGGAAGTGTACTATGAAATAATACATAGTAAAACCTCAAGTGGCTGTCTCAGAGGGCATGTTTAATAGCGGGAGGGTATCAAAGAATTAGTGCAGAGGGGAGATGCCCTCTCACCTAAATCTCTCATGGCTTAAAGGCCTTCAAGGGTGTGAATTTGAAAGCGCCCGAGGCAGAGATACAGTCTAGATAGGAAAGTCATTTCAGAACAAAATGGGCAGCAAGGATTTTGGAGAGCAGTTTCAGCATTTCCCAATCCTGCACTATAATATGAAAACAATAGCAGTAACAAAATAAGTTATGTAAATATAGGCAAAGAGAAAAATTCTTCAATATGTGAACTCTGAGCAGTTATAGTTAAAAGGCTGGAGAGGCTCTACAATTGAGATAAAATTGATAGTTTTCATGCAAGGACATAGAAGCTTAGCTGCAAATTATGTGGAATGAGGAACACTGTAAAAAGGAAATGCTCTAAAGAAAACTAGGTTCTAGTGCTAAAAAGAACAAGAACAGACAATTCTCAAAAGAAGAAAGGCAAATGGATAATAAAACATAAAGAAATCCAACCTTTTAAATAATAGTTTTGTACCATTGGGGAAAGCTAAGGCAAAGCCTAAACAGAAAAAAAATGAATGGTTGGGTTGCTTTTAGCAGTGTTTTTCAGCTTTCTGTTTACAAGTTTTATGCACCTTTCATTATATTTATTTCTAAGCAGTCTTTTTCTTTTATTTATTATTATTATTTATGCCTACAGCACCTGGTCTTCCTAGGTGGTCATCCATTCTATTACTAACCAGGCCCAACCCTGCTTCCGAGATCAGACCTCAGGCTTGTTCAGGGTGGCATAACAATAGACCAGGGACTGTGGCTCCACTGGGGTGTGAACCTTCTGTGTGTAAAGCAGATGTACTAACCGCTACACTATGAAACCACGTCCTAAGCAGTTTGTTCTTGATGCTAATAATGTAAATGGAACTGTTTCTTTAGAAAGTTTCACTTTCTAATTGTATGTCACATATGAAAATACAATTGATTTTTATGTATTCACATTGCATTTTGTAACCTTGTTAAATTCATATATTTTATTCTAGTAGCATTTTTTAAATAAATGTTTTTTAAATAAATGGTCTCTTATGCATATAATCATGTTATCTGCAAATATAGGGTTTTGTTGTTGTTGTTGTTTCTTCCTGTTATGTATTTACTTTTTTCTTTTTATAATTTTTATTTCTAGTCTTACTGTTTTGGCTACGACTCTAGTACTATATGGAGTCGGAGTGATGAGAGCAGATTTTCTTGCCTGTTTCTTCTCTTAAATTGGAAGAATGTAGTCATTAACTATTAAGTGTAATAGTAACAGTAGATTTTTTAAAATAAATGTCTTTAATCAGATTAAGGATGTTTTCTTCTAGTCCAAGTTTACTAGAATTTTTATCATAAATGAGCAATAATTTCTGTCAAATGTTTTTCTTGCATCTACTGAGATGCTCATGTGGGGTTTCCTCCTCTATTTTATTAATATGGTGAATTACATACATTGATATTTATGTTATACCATCTTAGGTTCCTGATATAAACCCCACTTAGTCATAATTCCTTTTACATATTGCTGAATTAATTTTCCTAATTTTTTATTAAGAACTTTTGAGTCTGTGTTAATAAAGAATATTGACCTGTATTTCTTGTGATATCTTTGGTTTTGGTATGAGGGTAACAGTGAACTTATAGAATAAATTGAGAAATGTTTTCTTCACTTCTGTTTTCTGAAAGATTTGTGTAGGATTCGTTTTTTTCCTTAATTAATGGTTTGATGAAATCACTAATGAAGCCATCTGAGTCTGAAGTTTTCTCCAAGAATTTAATTTCTTTGATTGATATAAACATATTAAAGATTTTTAAGCTTCTAATTGACTTAGTTTTACCTGAGGCTACAATACTCTCAAGAGGAAATTTTTCTCAAATTCCTGCTTGCCTTTGATCATTTTCCGGAACTTTCAATTTTTATTTTAAATAATCTTGCCTGGTTTTCATAATTGTGGGAGGAGGTACCTGACCTTCTCAAGTCCTGATTACTCAATATTCCCGGGTAAGCTCCTGATCACCTTGAATTACCTATACTGAAACATCTACCAGTAGATTGAGCAAGGAAAAAAATCTATCATCTTAATACAGAATGGAATGAGATACCTTGGTGAAATTCAGTGAGGACTAGTGAAAAGGAGGTAGACTAGATGTCTTTTTACTGCTCTCATCAGATTTCCCACAATACAAAGACATTATCCAGGGAAGAGAAGCGAGTAGGAAAGACCATTAAGAAAAAAGCAGTCCTGAAAGGTAATTTTAAGTTTGAATTGTTGACATAAGAAACATCTAAACCTGTAGAAAATTTTTATAAGAGTTTATTTGAGCTGAAATATTGACATATGCTGGAGAGCAAGATCTCAAATGTTCCAGAGAATCAGTTTTACAGTTTTTTTGTTTGTTTATTTTGCATTTGAAATTAAGGTGGGGATATAAGGAAGCTTATGTGAGGGTGGAAGGAAGCAAAGTGGGGATTGTATTATAGGATAGTTAACAAGATTATGTGCTCTCTTGAGGATGATTATGGCTTATTTCAAAGGTGTATTAGCCTAGATGCATACAAACAATAGACAGAGATTGCTAAAGGCAAAGATAAACCTTTTACTAAAAAAATCACATGCTTGGGGCATGACTACCCACCTTGACTTGCCCGCAGTTAGGAACTTATGATCAGACCACCCTGTGAGGTTACTTTCCATAGAACCTGTTTTTTTTCATCCACAGAACTAAGTGAATTTAAGTATTAAGTTGACTAAATCATTACACAAAGGCAACTTTAAAACCATAAATTGAGTAACCTAGTGGAGAAAAAATTAAACAAATTTGTCATTGCAGTCATTACCGAGTTTTTAATTTGTTTTGTTCTTACTTCTGAGTAGAAAGAAGAGACTGTGAATAAATTGAGTTTCATTGTACAGAATTTTAAAAATTTATGTCCTGTGCAAATTGGAAACTAGATTTATTTCCCACCTCAGCCACCACCCAGTCTGCCAAGACTGAACAGAGAGAACAGTAGCGTAAAACCTAAAGCTGAGGTTTTTCTCTAGTTTAAATCATGCAAAGAAGTTAGGGAACAAAGTCTTATTTGTGGACAGCCAAGGTATTTCTGAAGGGGAGCAGGAATGAGACTTGAGGAAGGGATTAAAGGCTAGGCAGAAAGGTGTAGTAAAGAATTCAACCTTGCTCAAAAAGAGGTCTGGCCTTTGCCCTTGGCTTCTGGGAAGTCATCTCTAAGCTCCTGAAATATTTTATCTTTGTTTACCTGGGGGCCTTGGGTCGCCCTCTGTAGTCTAACAATGTGATTTCGAGTGAGGGCTTTGGATCACATGATATCTGTTGACTCGAAGACTGAGATTAATGATGTGGGAAATCAATCAGTCAATTAGTCAGTCAGTCAGTCAGTCAGTCAATCAATCAATCAATCAATCATGTCTGTATGATGGAGCCCTAATAAGAGCTCTGAACACGGAGAATTTGATCAACCTCTCTGGTGTGGATAAGAAAGGCGATCTGTAATAAATCTAACCAAAAGTAACCTCACAGGGTGATCTAATTATAAATTCTTATTTGGGCAGGTCACAGCTGGTAGCACCCCAGGCCTGTAAAAGGTTTATCTTTGCCTTAAGCAAGCCCTTCCACTGTTCTTGTGTATCTAGGTTAATATACCTTTGAAATATCAGAAGTAATCCTCTTTTCTAGACCCCTCAGAGGTATAACCATCCTCAATAGAGCATATGATCCTGTAAACTATCCTGTCATCCACCTCCATGTAATCTGCTTTAGGTTCCCTCCTTAATTCCAAATGTATAAAAGAAAATGTAAAACTGTCTTTCTCCAGAGCATTTGAGATCTTGCTTCCTGGCAAGTAGTCAGTTTGCTTCAAATAAAATCTTATAATTTTTTTCTACAAATTTGGACATTTCTTACTTTAACACTGGTTAGGAATACTCTATGCATATTGTCACATATAAATGCTGATATGCTGGGATAATGTGTCCTGACTCCATAGGGAGAGAACAATGAAAACTCCACAAGTTGTACTTACCCAGAGTTTACTCTTCCCTTGGCTGATTTTAACATGTATCCCTTCCTTGTAATAAACCATAACTAAGTATAACTGCTTACAGTGAGTTTTATGAGTCCTAGCAAATCATCAGTCTTGAGTGTGATTTTGCAAAGCCTTTGTTTGAACTTGCAGCTGGTGTCAGAAAAGAGGGTGGCCCATTGTGGGAACTGTGGTGTTCCATTTAACTTTTCATTTGTCAAACTGATGTGGAGGACACCAGAAGAAAGATATAGATTAGTAGTAGAGGGTGATTTTGTTGGATGACACACTCCTTTAAAATTTTAAGTCTTAAAGGGTTTTCTCTTGTTCTTATAAGATGGTATTATCTAGAGTCTCAATATTTCTCCTCTGCCATTATAAAACTTCTAAAATCTTCAATAAAAATTTAAAATAAATACAAAACTTTTTTCTGTTAACATAGTTCTTGCTAAAGTTTGGTCAGATCAGGCCAAGTGAGTATGCTTCCCAAAGGGGAAGCAAGGCCAGATTCCCTCTATTACTTTTCACATTCTCCTGGTGAAAGGAGTGAAGATGAATTGGCTCCTTGAGGTGGAACATGATACAGAAAGTTATTAGAGGCAAGAGGTGGAAGTTATACTTCAAAAGTGGGAGAAGAGAGCCATCCTATTTTTAATTTAACTTTTATATAAGGTCAAAATAATTTGAAGGTTCTAGTTTTATTTTTATTACAAATTTCAAAATAATTCTAAAATTAACATTATGTTTTGCAACTCTTTATAGGGAAGAGAATAAATTCTTTTGCTCTCCTTACAGTGGTAATATTTGTATATTTTTCTCTTTCTAAATTAATGGCTCAATTTTTATATCTCTCCACATTCTAGCAAGTTAAATATATATATCTCTTAATCTTACTAAAAGTAAATATATTAGCATCAGGCTAAATTATGAATTGTGATAGCATATAGTTCTGAGTGAAAAAGTTAATTAACTCATTTCCCATGTATTGATGAAAAACAGCAGGAGATATACTGGGATAAACAGAAATGTATTATGCATAAGAAAATAATGTGGATGACTTATCAAGGCTCTGATGAGCCAGCTACCCACATTATTTTTCAATAACTGCCCTCAAACTCTCTCCCTGTTTTCAAATTTGCAATTCCTATCTCACAATAGGCCTCTTTAAGGGAGGATGCCCTGATCTGCACTGAGAGACAAGGACCTCTACATCACTCAAGAGGCATTGTGCTGAGTGGTATTAGATGATAAATGTATTTCTCTCCAATATATAGATATCCCGTTTCCTCCATTGCACTGAAAGCTAACTGAAGGTAGAATTTATTTCTGTCTTTACATGAGAGAGCCTAGTGTAGTCTTATTCAATAAGTACTTGTTGAATGAATGGTTGAATAAATTTAGAGAGACCTTATTAACGAGATTTCTCTAATTATAAGGAAATTAAAAACAAGAGTGTGTGAAGAATGCTTTTAAAAGAGACAGTATTTTAGTATGCTCTATGTCCTCAGCACAGCAAAATTAATTGGTTCAATCAGTGCAGGCATAATCTTTATTAATGGCATTGTAAGAGACACTGACTCGACTCTGCTCTCAAAAATTCTTTGATAAAATTGGAGAGTATAAGCCTACGCAAATAATGAGAATAAAAAGTAAACATGGTTTGCTCTCAATGAATTTTTCAGGAAAAAGTTTCTAGGGTAAAAAAATATAAAACATTAAGCCGCATTTTCAATAGCTGCTAGATAAGAAACGATCATAGAAAGTAACAGTACCAGTATGCCCATGCTTCTAAAACCAAGTCCTGAAATGTTTGAAAGCTATTACCCAGCTTAAATTCAATTATTTTCCTACCTTAACTTATGATTTAAGTGTTTCAACAAACTTATACCAGTTTGTAAATTTTTTTTCTATTCATTTGTCATTTTCACAAATTATGTGCTCTGTGTAAATTATACTTTTGTATATCTTGAATATTCTAGATATACTTTTGTATGTCTTGAATATTCTAGAAAATTATGCTTTTAACTTCCTCCCATGACATGCTGAGAACTTTTATAGATATTCCATGAGTGCAGAGTGAGGTGACCCCAAGAATGCAAAGATAAAGGAGACAAGGTTGTCTTCTGAGAAATAAACAACTTAAACCAGCATGTGATGGAAGGAGACACCATGTCTCCTAGTCCCAGAACAGCTCCTTGACTAGTGACAGCTAAACTGGCTCAATCCAAAATATTTATATCTAAATAAGAAAGTATCAACAGCACTTGGGGTACAAGCAAAGAAAATGAAGCAGTGTTTGAATTTAGGAAACTTGAGAATTCTGGAGTTGTGCTCTGCTGTGAGGTTAGCATATTTCATTTAGTCAAATCATCCTTAGGAATGTCCGCCTCATTTTGCCTTATTTCTTGCTAATACAGCCACATTCTGATTAATATTTTGGGGAAAGAGATGCTGTAAGTAGTGTAATTGATAGTTTTAGTCACTGATAAAGGGTTACCAGCCTCATTGTGAAAGAAATATTTGCATTCTGGTTTACATATAAGGCTAGAGTGAGGTTTGGCTAACAATGGTCCATTGACCAGAGACTGAATATCAAGAGGTGCTGAAAAGTCTGGTTTTAGAGTGTGTAATATTGAGGACCAGATGTTAGAATCTGACAGTATCAGCAGGTTCTCACCACCCAGTGAGGCCTTATAGGCTGTCAGTGAGCCCTCTCCTGGTGACTCACCTTCAATTTCTTCCTCGTGGCCTTTCTTCCACATAAAACTTTTAGCCGCACCTTTATAACCACTAGGTTAGTTATTAAGCTACAGAGCATTCTGCGAAAGAAGTAGGTCATAATTATTAGTAAACAATACTTGTGTGTATAAGTGAAAAAATGATTTATTGTTGGAAAATAGAGATTAAGACATTAGGTTGCACAGAAAGCCAATCACAGACATTATTTAATAATTTCATATTTATGGCCTTTTCAATGAATTTCCCCACTCCCCTCCATAGAATGGCATACCAAAGACACTTTCCTGTAAACTTCCAGAATGATAGCTCATGTTTAATGCATTCAGAAACCCCCAAATACACATTTGAACGTTGTTGGTGATTCTAGATCTTATCTCCTTCCAATCTTATGGTACTTAATGTTGATTAATAGAACATTTAAGAATGTATAAAGCAATTTCTTCCAAAAAATGAAGTTAGGTTATCCAATAATTATTCTTAGGAATTTTTTTTATTTTAGTGTTTTCTGCTGGATCTAAGACAGGAAAATAGGTAACTCATTTTTTGTTTTATTTCTAAAATTCACTGAAAGACTGAAAATTATTAATGTAGGTATGGCAAAAGAATAAAATTTATGCCACTAAACTCACAATTACTAAATATGTCATCAATCTTGTAATTTTATGAAAGCATAAAAATATAAAGTGTCCCTTTTCTAAGTCTTTTAAAAATTATAGAGTGGTATATTTAGGGAAAGTATCAGAACACATTTACTATCATGCCTTAGAATTTAAATATTTTTCATACTTATTTTAATAGCACTTGCTTATATTTGAGTAGTGATAGATCATTTACGTTTCCAAAACGAAGGAAGATGATGAGTAATGAATGCAGAAATGAGTAAGGTTACTTGACAGCAGCAAGATACAACCCTTATTTTAAGATGACAGTTTACTCAAAGAGAAGGACGTTTCAAGGAATAGTGTCTGTCATATTGTTCAGATGAGAAATTGGATTGATCTCTTTGGTTTGTCATAGAAATTTAAATACTTGTTTATGAAATGGTTTAAAATTTGTCAAGTTGTTAGAGGAATTGCATATAACTCATAAGTAAGCTTTCCATAAGTAAGCTTCAAATAGACGTTCTCTAAACCTTATGACTATCCAAGGAATTATGGAAATATTATTGCATTTCAATTTTATTATTTTACTTTTGAATGAATATTTTCTTTTTGTTATTTTTGCAAGTAAAATGAAAATGCATTTTAAATTTTGTTTCTCTTCATTTCCAACCTCCTCTCTAGATTTTGGATGAGTTCCGATGAAATTTTAGTAAATTAAATGATGATATTTTGGTCCTAGTGTAATTATATTTATGGACTATAAGACTTAAAAATATATTAGAATGGAATTTTTCAGTTTTTGAGAAAGTTTTAATTGCATAACAAAATTCTAACACTGACAAAGACCTTTGAAACTATTTTAATCCCCTTATGTAAGAGAGGAGGAAACAAAATCTCATACAAGTTTAGCATGTCTTATTAACTCAAAATAGTAATAGTTTCATGATTGACTTAGATTGTCTGAGTAAGTCATGACAATTTTGTCAGCATATTTGTAAAAATATACTCCTTAATATCCAAATATAGTATATTATGAGATATTTAATTTTCCTTACAAATTCTTTACTAAATGTTACTTCAAGGAGTTTCCTTACCATTTCACCATCAGAGGCCATTTAATGAGCTACGTTTGATGATTTATCATGCTGTCTACATTTCAAGGTCTTGGGGAGAAACAGCTTCCAGGCTCTAGGGCTCATTACCTAAAACACCTCTTGTGGATAAGAACTATTCTATAACAATGGAATTAACTCACTCAGCCTCAACACAGAATCAAATAGATGGGCACCAGAGTATTACACTGATTACTCTGTAGGCTTGGTCACCAGACGTGTTCCAAACCACGATTAGAGCTTGGCCACAGCTGAACTGCATGTGTTCTAGCCTCAGCTCAGGGATCTCAAGCAAGTTATAGAGCATTTTGGTGTCTACGTTTTCCCATTTTTAAAATGAGATTAATAAGTAGCTACTTCACATGTATTCTATAAATGAATATAAGTGAATATGTATGATTTAGGCTAATTTACATATTGGGTATAGTATAAGCACTCAGGAAATGTTAGCTTGCATTATCATTATTATTACTATTATCTAACTTTTATTATAAAACTTCACAGATAAGTTACCTATTCTCTGTAGAAAATCTGTCCTACCCCCAATCAGAAAAATCATAGTCTCTCAGACAAATACCTTTACAGGATTCAAATCAATAAATTAATAAAAGAAAAATGCAAAAATATAAAGTTATAGCTATGAAGAATTTATACCATGAAACAGAATATACAAAATAAAATATGTATTTTCTTACTTTACTAAAAGTAATTGTTCTAGATCAAATTTTCTTCTACTAGCTTATATCATAGGTCCTAGGCAAGCAGTTTACTAAAAAGCTAAACTCTGCAAAATGTATTGGCTTAACCCAGAGTGATGACTTTTTTCTTTTTTTAATATTTATCACATATAATCTCATTAGTTGTCCATCCAAAATTAATGTGGTTGTGTCCATTTGGATGAAATAAGAGGTAATTTCTTCTGTAAGCTACCACATGCTCTGAACATGCAAACTACATATAACTTTTGAATGTTGAATTGTTACTAAAACAGTTTGCTATTTAATGAAAACTCTAGGTTTTCTATTGAAATGGAAGTAATAGGCGGATCTTAACCTTAGAAAAAAAGGCAGAGTTTTGATTTAGACAGTTTTACATAAGATGATTAATAATTACAAAAGAGAGCACTGAATCTGATATTGTATTAAAGATAGATTAATGGACCAAGTTATTCAAAATTAATAGAAAGAAGAGAAGAAAGATGTTTGTATATCCAAATGAGAGTAGGTGTTAAATTGAGAGAGACTCTCACGGTATCTTATATCTATGTACTTCATGTCCTAGAGATCCAGCTGACTTGAGAAGAAGTTGCTGGATTTGATACTCACAACTGAAGCAAAAATAAATCAAAGAATTTTTCACCTTTTATAACTTTAATTTTGCTGACTTCATGGAAATGTCCTTTTTGTTCTGAATCGAGTTTAACAAGTGGGAAAATATTTACTTTAAATTCTGTCATATTAGTCTCATTAAGAAGCTTTAAACCACCACAAAAGAAAAAGGATGATGATTGAAGATGTATTCAAACTGTTAATTGTCAAGCATAGTAATTCACCATGCAACTTAATATTCTGATGAAAAATGCACGAACACCTCCTTTGCTGTTTCAGGTCAGTCCAAGATCCTATTGAAAACTGTCAAAAGGAAATGATCTTTTTCACAAATTGGCCTTGCTTGGAAATAATCTCTTTCTTTAAATTTTATAAGCCTCCCTAAATTTTGGGTCATCAGATGCCCCCTATTTGAAATATTATCAAATATAATTAAAAAGCTCTACATATAAGAAGTACTAATTGAATCCCTGAATTCAATTTTAATTATAAGTAATAGATAATAAAAATAATCTCCATTGAGCTTTTTAAAAAGTTTTGTTATAGTATAATTTACATAGAATAAAAGTCATCTGTTATAGTGTACAGTCCTAAAAATTTTTTCAAATGCACGTAGTTGCATAACTATCACCATTGATTATGTAGAACAGTCCTTACCCCTTCAAAATTCTCTCATTTTTCTTTTGAGTCGACTTCTTCTTCCTCTTCCATTGCCTGATAACCACTGAATTGTTTGTGTCCCTATAATTTTGCCTTTTCCAGATTGTTACATAATGGAATCATCGAATATGTAGTGTTCTGAATCTGACATCTTTCATTTAGGATAATACAATGGAGCTACATCCATGTTATTGCATGTATTAGTAATCCATTCCTTTCTCTTGCTGATTAGTACTCCATTGTATGGATGCAGTACAGTCCATTATTCATTTGGCTTTGAATGAATTCCATTGGATATATATTTTTCTAACATTTTCGAATTATATAAATTTAAATTAAAATAACATAGAGATATAGAAATGTGACTTATGAAGAGGAAACCTTTGCTAAACTTGCTCTATACTTTTCTCTCTTTATCCTAAGGATGAACAATATCTCTGCCCCAACTCAGCAAGCTAAGTAGTGTTTAAGAGAATACTGAACACTACTCTAAATTCTTTCCTCTTTGCTCTTTCTGAATTATTCTCAAAATTAAAAATACAAACTGGGGACATAGTCAATTAACCATAATCCTGGCTTTATAGACCACATGCAATTAGCCCTTATGATTAAAAATATTTAAAGGCTATTGAAATAAAACTGGTAAAGCCTGGTAGACTTATTGGATAAGGCATTTAAGAAAATTTCTGTTTAATCATTAGGTGACCACTAGGTAAACTGGGTAGATTTTAGTGGCCTTCCTTACATGACAAAAATTACAGTCATTACAGAATTAGTCCAGGAAAGTCAGTAAACAAACTACATTAATAAACAACAACCAAAATAAACACTGGGGAGGGTGGTAATCTTATTTCCAGAGTTGTCACACTGTATTATTTAAAATGTGCAGTTTTCCCATGAACCATATCATGGTTGCTTTTTTTCCTAAGAAAAAAATACAAATAAATAAAATGTCCAGTTTTCAACAAAAAAAATTGAGACACAAAAGAGAAATAGAGAAGGGAAAAGGGCAGTCAACAGGAGTTATTCCTGTGAAAGAATAAGGATTGGACCTACTAGAAAAAGACACCAAATCAGCTATTATAAATATGCTCTAAAGACTAAAGAAAACCATTTCTAATAAATTAAAAGAACATACGAAAAACATCTATTACAAAATAGAGAATATCAGTAGAGAAAGAAATTATTAAAAAGAACTAACTACAATTTATGAAGTTGAAAAGTACAATACCTGCCATGAAAATTTCACTAGAGAGACTCAGTAGCAGATTTTGAGCAATCAGAAGAAAGAGTCAGCAAAGGTCAATTGATATTTTGTCAGTCTGAACAACAACAACAATAACAACAACAACAACAACAACAACAAGCAAGAATAAAGACAAAAGAACAGGAGCCTCAGAGACCTATGAGTATATCAAAATAATGGATGTCTCAAAAGGAGAGTGAATATTTAAATAAATAACAGCTAAAATCTTCTCAAATTGATAAAAAACACTAGACTACATGTCCAAAAATCTCAACAAAATCCAAGAAGTATAAACTAAAAGAGATATACATCTAGACACATATCAAGTTGTCAAAGACAAAGACAAAGAAGACAGAGAATGTTAAAAGCAACTCATCACATATAAAGGGTACTAAAAGTGATTAGGCTGAAAGGAAAGGATACTAAATAGTAATTTGAGTCCATGTAAAATATAGAATGCTGGTAATGGTACCTACATAATTAAATGTATAAGACCATAAAAATGTACTTTTGTTTGTATAACTTTTCACTTCTGATCTAAAAGACAATTACATAAAGCAATAATTACAAAACTATTTGATAGGCTTATAATATACAAAATTTAATTTGTATGACCGTAATAGTACAAAGGAGGAGGGAAGGGAATGGAGCTATATTGGGACAAAGTTTATGTATACTATTGAAATTAAGTTAATATTATCCAAACTAAGTTGTTTTAAATTAATATATGAATTGTAATCTTAAGAGAAACTTCTAAGAAAATAGTTTTAAAAATACATTGATAAAATAAACAATAAGGGAATTAAAGTGGAAGACTAGAGAATATCTAGCACAAAGAAACAGTATTGAACAAAGAAATGTATAAAAAAGATACAACATAAAAAATGGTGGCTATAAATACTACTTTATCAGTAATTACATTAATATATAAATAGACTAAAACTCCAATCTAAGTTTTTAGTTTTTCTAGCGCTGTGGGAGAAAATATAGCCACTACTTAAAAGGTTGCAAGGGATAGTGTCCCCAGGGGACACCCAGGATTCCTGTAAAGAAAAAAGATGAAGAAAAGCAAAGTAAGATGGTTTCAAAAGTTCAGAAGGAGTGGAAGAATAGTATAAAACTGGAATGAGCAGAGTCTTGCGGTATTAGAGTATGAAAGATGAAGAAGGATCTGGAAGTTCAGGGGTTCTTGAGGTGTCCTCTGTAATTGAGGTAAAAGGCATGAGATTGGTCTTACTAGATGGACTCATGCTGTAAGTATTGGTGGAGGGGGTGGTTGTTTGTGGCTTCATCATGAATTTGGTTAATTTGGTCTAGAAATAGGCATTTGAGAGTCATGAACATATATAAGGATGATATTCAAGGTCACAGAGGCTAGAAAAGTTGCAGAGGGTAAGCATAAACAAAGAGACAAAAATTGAGGACTGAACCCTGGGCATTTCAACAAAGTAAGATGAAGGGGGTTTGACAAATAGCAAAAGAAAAAGAACAGCTACTGGGGCAAGACGATAACCAGGAATAAGTGGTAGTCCAGAGGCTAAGTGAGGAATATAATTCAAAAAAAATAAGTAGTCAACTGCATAAAACTACTAATAGGTCAAGTAAAATGAGGACTTAGAACTTATCACTGGTTTTGATAATATGAAAATTTTTATAAGAGAATGTCATTGAAGTTGGGGGAATGAACAAAAGACTAATTAGGAACAATCAGAGAGAATAGGAAAAAAACTGTTGAAAGTAGCAATATTAAGAGAGTTGAGTGAAAAACATGGTTTTCATCAATTTGTTCAAATAATTTTTTATCCAAAATTAATCCATGTATTAAACTAGCTAATAGAAATCTGATTTTTTAGCCTGGTCTCAGCCCAAAACAAAATCTGAAAAAAAGGCTTACTGTCTTATTCATTTAGAGCTATTAAAAGATACCATGGACTGGGTGGCTTAAACAACAAACATTTATTTCTCAGTTCTGAAGGCTGAGAAATCAAAAAGGCACTGGCAGATACAATGTCTGATGAGAGCTCATTTCCTGACTTGTAGACTTCCACCTTCTCACCATATTCTCACACAGTTGAGAAAGAGAGAAAGGGAGGGGATGGGATAGGAGAGGGGAAGTAAGCTCTTTATGTTTCTCTTTCTGAGGGTATTAATCCCATTACGACCTCTCAAAGGCCCTCTATCCAAATACAGCCATATTGGAAATTAGGGTTTTATTATATGTATTTTTGGAGCACACAAACATTCAATCCATAGCACTTGCATACAGGGTGTATTTAAGAATGTGATCTCAGGGAACAAGAGTATAAGAGAGGGAAGAAAGAACAGATAGAGGAAAAGCCAATTAAATACAAGGATGAGTTTTCTAGTTTGCTGTGGGTGTCTGGCATTCAATTCTACTAGGATTTTGAGAATCCATATAATCCCTATATATAAAGTGCCCACTCTCACCACTTCTATTTTACATAGTCTTGAAAGTCCTTACCAGAGATATTAGGCAAGAAAAAGAAATAAAAAGCATCAAAATCAGAAAGAACTAAAATTATCTGTTTGTAGGTGATATGATTTTACATGTAAAAACCCTAAAGATAACACATACACACACACATATACACAAACTCACACTGTCAGAAGTAGTAAATGAATTTGACAGAGGTGTAGGACACAAAAATTATGTACAAAAATTAATAGCATTCTTGTATACTAATATCAAATTACCTGAAAAGGAAATTAAGGAAACAATAAAATATTTGGGAATAAACTTAATCAAGGATGTGAAAGAACTATACATTGAAAACTGCAAATCATTCATGAAAGAAATTAAGGAGACACAAATAAATGGAAAGACATCCCATATTTACAGATTAGAAGACAATATTGCTCAAATATCTATACTACCCAGAGTGATCTATAGATTCAATAAAATTCCTATAAAAGTCTCAATGGCATTTTTTATAGAAATATAAAAACAATCTTAAAACTCATATAGAATCACAAAAGACCCTGAATAATAAAAGCAATTTTGAGAAAGAATAACAAAGCTGGAGGCATCAAACTTCTTATATCAAAAAATACTGCAAGGCTATAATAATCAAAACAGTATGGTATAGGCATAAAAACAGGTGTGTAGACCAGTGGAATAGACTAGAGAGACCAGAAATACACCCACGCATAAACTGTCAACTGATCTTTGACAACATGACAAGAAGACACAGTGAAAAAAGGATAGCATCTTCAATAAATGGTATTAGAAAAACTGGCTATCTACATGCAAAAGAACGAATTTAGATCTTTATGTTATACCATTCATAAAAATCAACTCAAAATGGATTAAAGATTTAAACATAAACCTGAAATCATAAAACACTTAGACAAAAACATAGAGAAAAACTTCTGGACACTGGATTTCGGAATAAGACATCAAAAGCACATCCAACAAAAGCAAAAATAGACAAATAAAACTACTTAAAAAGCGTTTGCCATTAAAAGTAACAATCAACAGAGTTAAAGGCAACCTATAGAAAGGGAGAAAATATCTGCAAACCATATATCTGATAAAGGGTTAGTATTAAAAAAAATGTATATACATATATGGAACTCCTAGCAATCAATAGCAAAACAAAAACCTTATTAAAAAATGGCAAAGGAAATGAATAGACTTTCTCCAAAAAAATACATGCAAATGTCCATTAGGTGTATGAAAAGGTGTTCAAAATCAATAATAATTAGGGAAATTCAAATCAAAACCACAGTGAGATATCATCTCATGTCTGTAAGGATGACTATCATCAAAAAAAAAAAAAGAAAAGTTGGTGAAGTTGGAGAGAAAAGAGAACCATTTACTTCTGGGAATATATCCAAAGGAATTAAAATCAGGATTTTGAAGAGAAATTAGCGCTCCCATTATTCACAATAGCTAAGACACAGAAGCAAATGAAACATTCATCAATGTATAAATGAATAAATAAAATGTGATATATATGTACAATGGAATATTATCCAGCCTTCAAACAGAAGGAAATCTGCCATTTGCAACCATATGGATGATCCTGGAAGACATTATGGTAAGCGAAATAAGGTAAACACAGAAGGACAAATCCTACATGACACGACTTATATGATAAATCTCAAGTAGTAAAACTTATAGAAGCAGAGAGTAGAATATTGTTTCCAGGGGCTGGAGATATTAGTCAAAGGGTACAAATTTTCCATAATACAAGATGAATAAATCCTAAAGATCTACTATACAGCGTAGTGTCTGCAGTTAACAATACTGTGTTGTATACTTAAAAGTTTGCTAAGAAAGTAGATCTTATATTGTGATCTTATCACATGTACAAAATAATAAGAAATTAGAAGATGGGAGAAAATTTTTGGAGGTGATGGATAGGTTTATGGCATAGATTGTGGTGATGGTTTTATGGGTGTATACAGTACTTATCTCCAAACTCATCAAGTTGTGTACATATCGCTTTTCACTGTAAAGTTTAATGAAAAACTTTTCTAACATTTAATGTACATATTTTAGATGTTAATTGCTGCTACTCAAGGCAAGAATGCAGAAAGTGTTATAGAATTTTCAGAAAGATTTAACATCAAAATAGCCATTGTAGAAGCTTAGAATGATGTATTTGCACAGTGCGTGGCAGAAAATTTTCCCTAACTTATCAAGATTTTTAAGGATTTGAAGCTTTCAAGCAATTTTTTTTTTAATAAATCAAAGCAAGTTGTGTTGATCTAGCAAAATAGGTTGGATTTTAAGTAGTAGAAAATAAAGATGTTAAAGCAATTGCAGTCTTGCCCTAATGATCTAACTACATGAGAC
Organism: Eidolon dupreanum; assembly: GCA_028627145.1. Taxonomy (NCBI): domain Eukaryota; kingdom Metazoa; phylum Chordata; class Mammalia; order Chiroptera; family Pteropodidae; genus Eidolon; species Eidolon dupreanum. The sequence continues at coordinate 51,478,537 of CM053503.1, read as the reverse complement.
ATGCAATAACTTATCACCAATGGGCAAATGGAGGCAGAAGATGAAAATGGAGATGAATAAAAAGCCAGAAGGACAGCTAACAGACTTCACAGCTGTCAGGTGTTTTAATTTAAGTGTCCAAGAACAGTTGCAATGGCTTGAAGATAACAACTATAATGCCAAATGTAGTTGAATGGTTATGTGCGGCATCTAGATAAATTTGGAAACATACAGGCATCTTCTGTATGAGAGGAAAAGGCTAGAGAAGAGCAGAAATTGGATCTATTTTTTAATCCAGAAGACACATGAAGAGGACAATGAGCTGCACCTGTTCACATCTGGTGTTATAACTTTCTGGCCGATTTCAGATTACTCTCTTTCAACCACTTCACAAAACACAAGATACAACCCTACAGAGGTCTACTTCGACAAGCAAACTTCAGGTCTTTTTAAAGGTAAAGTGCCATATTAACTGTAGTATTTATGTATGTCTTAAGCATCTTACTTGTATAAAACTGTGGTACTTTGCATTAGGTTCCTATCATCTTTATGTGCCACTGAGGAAGAAGAACTTGAGATCTGTAACCTTGCATTCTGAGAGGCCCTCCCTAAGGTTTTTCTGCATTGTGATATTCTGGAATACATATGTCATGTTATAGCAAAGCTTACATTGACAGGGAGCTTGGGAGAGAGATTTGAAATACAGATGTAGATTTGGCAGTCATAAGCATATTAATAGTAATAGAAGCCAGGGACTGAATGAGATAGCCCTCCAAAAGTGAACAGAAAACAAAAAGTTTGAGGGAGGAGGTAGGACCAACTCAGGGAACACAGACATCATTGATACAGGCTGAGAAATAGGAGATTACCAAGAAAACTGGAGATGCAGCAGCCAGAGAGAGGGGGATATCATATGTGATGTCATAAAAGCCATTTTGGCTCTGTTGTTCAGTCTCAGAAGAATCCTTTGTAAGTTATACATATATACTCAGAAATGCAGATAGCCTGAAATTAATTTTTTTTAATAACATCTTCCCATCATTAAAGTACTTCACATTATAAAACATAATTAAAAAGACAAGATTCACTGGCTATAGGAGAGATAAAAGCAGAGATGAAAATGAGAGTAGAGAGATATATATGAAATAGGATCTTGCAGGATTGTAGAATAGTCAGGGGAGATCAGTCAGCTGGCCTGAGAGGACTCCCAGAGTAGACACTTGGTTGAGGAAAGTGAAGCTTTGCCTTCAGGCAAGAAAGATTATAAATCTTATTTTTTTATTGGCAGCTTTAGGTGTTCTTTACATACAGGAAAACACATCCATTTTGAGAGTACGATTGTATGCATTTTGACCAACAGAATAAGTAGCATCACACGACATAAGACAATTCTATAATCTTCCCTTCAGTCTCAGGTGCCACTAAATCTAAATTTAAAGTATTTTAAATTTATTTTTAAGAATTTCCTATGAATGGAATAATACAGTATTTATTATTTTGCATCTGGTTTCTTTTGTTTAGCATGTTTTTGAAATTTTTTTTTCTAAATATTTCTGAGATATGCCACAATTTGTTTATACATTAATTTATTGAAAGACATTTGGGTATTTCAAGTTTAGGGCTATTATGAATAAAGCTGAAAAGAACATTTATGTATGAGTCTTCATGTGAAAATGTTCTCATTTCACTTAGGTAAATACCTAGGAATGGAATTTCTAATTTGTATGGTAAGGAGATGTTTAATTTTGTAAGAAATGACCAAAATGTTTCCCAAAGTGGTTGTAACATTTTACATTACCACCAGCAAGATATGAGAGTTCCAGTTGCTCCATATTTTTGGTATTGTCCATGGTTTTAATTTTAGCCATTCTAGTGGGAGGAGTGGCATATCATTGTGGCTTTAATGTGCATTTCCCAAATGGCTAATGATAACAAGCATCTTTCCATATGCTTATTGGCCATTCAAATATCTTTTGTGTAGTTTCAGTTCAAACTTTTCATCTATTTTTTAAACTGTATTGCTGGTGTTTTTATTACTGAATTGTAAGATTTCTTTATGTGTTCTAGATACAAATTCTCTGTAAGTGGTATATATTGTGAATATTTTTTCCAAGGGCTTATCTTTTTATATTTTTAGTGGTTTCTTTTGAAGGGCAGTAGATGTTGGTTTGGGGAGGGGAGTGTATGAAGTCCAATTTATCAATACATTTTTTTTTTAAGTTTTTCCTTTGTGTTTCCTCTGTAAGAAAATTTTGCCAATTCTAAGGTCACAAAATTTTCTCCTATTTCCTTTCCTAGGAGTTTTAGAGTTTTAGCTTTATATTTAGGTATATGATTTACTTTCAGTTAATTTTGGGGTATAATGTGAGGTAAGAATCAATTTTTTAAATGTATATCGACATCCAGCTGTTCCAGTTGCCTTAAAACTTTATTCTTTCCCATTGTATTGCATTGATATCTTTGTCTCAGACCATATATTTGTGGATCTATTTTTGATTTTTCTAATCTGTTCCATTGATCTATGTATCCACTTTTATGCCAATACCATGCTATTTTGATTACTATAGTTTTATAGTAAGTCTTAAAATCAAATGATATAAGTGTATCAACTTTGCTCTTTTACAAACTTCTTTTGACTGTTCTAAGTCCTTGCATTTCCATAAACATTTTAGGAAAAAAATTTCAATGTTTACAAATAATTCTTGGTAGATTTTTTTTTGGGGGGGGGAGTTGCTGAATATACAGATTGTAGATTGATTATAGAATTGCTACTTTAACTCTATTGAGTCTTCCAATTCATGAACAGAATACACCTACCCATCCATTTAAATATTCTTTAATTTCCCTTAACAGTGTTTATAGTTTTGTTTTACACTTCTTATATGTATTTTGACAAATTTATCCCTCAGTATCTCATGATTCTGGATACTCTTGTAAATGGTTTATTACTAGTGTATTGAAACAAAATAGAATCAAAAAGTGTTCTTCTCTGTGGATGGTGGGAACCTGAATGATTCCTGCCTGGTGTCCACCTGGAATTGTTTAGCCTACAGCTTTCCAGTATTCGTTCTTTTTCTGAAAGGATACTTACCCAAACCAGTGGAGTTCACTCCATGCATGTGCTGATTGATTTTTTGCCAAAGACTAAAGGGGTCCCATATGCAGATTACTACTCTTTTGGGGTACTCTGCCCCAAAATTATAACCACCTTGGCCTCCCCAAATGCCAACCTCTCTTCTCCTCATATGTGACTAACAGGATCCATTTGCATTTCCTGTCCCTGCAACACAGTCTAGAAGTTACTTTAAAGTAGAAAGCCTGGGCAATAAATGGTAAGGTTCATGTCACTTGTTTCCCTTCCTTTCTGGATCACAGTTTTATATTGCCTGTTGCCCAAAAATAATTATTTCTTATGTTTTGCCCAGTTTTCAAATTGTTTACTACAGAGAAGTAATCTTGAGCTATTGCTCCCTCATGGCTAGAACACAAAATCTTTTAATTTTTCTTTATATTGTGGAATTTAAAAACATTTAATGTTTAAAAGTTACATATAAGCACTTTTCCAGCAGAAGAAAACCAAGTGTGTCCTAGAGCAAATTAAGACTGAAACATCGCTAGAGGCAAAAATGACAAAACTGAAGCTATCCCACTTCAGTCACATCATAAGAAATCAGGGTTCTTTGCAAAAAACAATAATGCAAGGAAAAATAGAAGGCAACAGGAAAAGAGGAAGACCAAATATGAAATGAAATGAAATGAAATAAATGCATAAAGGAAACCATAGGCATGGGTCTACAGGAGTTGAGCAGGGCTATTAAGGACAGGACATTGTAGACATAACTCATTCATAAGGTCACCAGGAATCTGAGCCTACTTAATGGCAAATAACACACACACACCCACCCACCCACACACACACACACACACACACACACACACAGAAGAGAGCTTAGTATCTAGCTATAAAGAATACATAGTTAAAATAGGAAGCTACCAGATGTTTCATTGTTAATAACACCCACCTGTAACAACAATAAATTGAATTTTAAAAAATTGATTTGAGGATGTACTCAGTGCTCCAAATTATTAGTATTAACTTTGTATATCTAAGAGCCTTTCCAGTGCAGAGACCTAATCTTATCGGTGCCCAGAGTTAGAGTTGGAGTCACATGAGACTTTTAGATAAGCAAGAATGCTAAATACATGCTCTGGATGAAAACTTAACTTTGGTTCAAATCTCATCTCCACAAATTGTCAGTATTCCATTTGAAATGGTTTTTTAATCTCTTTGAGTTTCTGTTTTCTATTAGTGATATGAAGATAATAATGACTAATTTACAGGGTTGTCATGAGGATTACATAATTACATAAAATTATGTAATAACAAGAGGCAGGGCAGCGTGGTGGTGAAAAGCAGGAACTCTGAAGTAAGACTTGTTTGAGTTCAAATCCTGCCTCTCCTACTTATTACCTGTGTGAACTTGGGTGAATCACTTAAATTTTTTATTGCTCAGTTTATTTAAACAGAAAATATGAATAATAATAGTCCCTATCTCACCAAGTTGATTTGAGGATTAAACCAATCAAGAGATGTGACGTGCTTAGACTGGTATATACTAAGTTCTATATAAGTATGATTATGATGAGGAAAAGTTCTTAATCCAATATTCCACACACAGGAGATTCTTTAAAAAAATTGAAGTCTATTTACTCTAGAACTCAAAACCTAAACTTATAAGGAACCACCACAATGATTGAAAAGATTGTGGCAGGAAGAGGAAAATATGCAGGTATTAGAAAAAACGTTTTCAAAAACTTAGCTTGCAAAAATTTCTCAAGACCTTACTTCCTTAAAAATCACTGCTATAAAGTTATGATCATTATCATTTATTGAGTCATTGAATAGTATATAGTCAATGGGCTTTGAGATCAGTTAGATCATGGTTGGGATCAGCTCACTATTAGTAACTCAAAAAGTGGTAGCTATTACAATGAAAAAGGTGTCAAGGATACCTGGCTTGTCTAGCTTCTTCTTTCTCTTTTGTGGATAAACTACATAGAAATAAGGTTTAACCTTAGAAGGTCACATGGTGCACTTGTGTTCAGAGTATGGGGAATTATTTGGAAGAATCTAAGTTTTCATGTCCCACATTAGATTGTAAGCTCTTTGAAGCCACAGTTTATGGTCTGGTTCTTCCCTCCCCCCCCACTATTGCATTTGCAAAACCTAAACAATGACTGACACATAGTAGATGTTCAATAAATTATTTTGACTAAATAAATAAATGAATAAAAAGATACAGGTAGATTTTACTTTGAGGTCAGGGCAACTTCTTCCTGGAAAATGCTTGGGTAGACACTTCCCACTAGTATGTACCTTTTTGACTATTTTTTTCTTGCTTCCACTGCTATCATAGCTCTTTTCTGATTAAGATATTATTCCTTTAAATATCTTAATATATTCAGACTGATTATATCTTACTTGGCCTAGTACTTATGCAATATATTTAAGAAGAGTTTGTAAATGTGTACCATGATCAGTTCCCAGTTAATCGTAAATTAACCTTCAGAAAACAAATAAAATGTTCTACCTTCAATAGAATTAACTGATTTTTTCCTGCTTGTACAGTATTTGTATATTTTGGTTATGCCTTGAAATGTATTAACTAGTTTCTAAATAAAATTCTTTCACATTTTCCCCTTGACACTGCCATATACAAAATGGGCTATATATAACAAAAAATTTTTGTTTTTCATTTTAAGCACTGTAAAGTTTGTAACAAAATTACATTACCAAAAACTGATATAGAAGAGATCTTTGGAAACATGATGGAATGAATTACGTCCCCAGATCTCTCCTCTTTTAACAAAAAAATCTGAATATCTAAAACTCAATAAAAACACCCAAACTGCACATCAGCACATCTCAGTGTGGGATCTGAGCATAAGAGCTACCACATCAGAACCTGGGTGTTGGAAAGTTGACTGGGAGAAATAAAGAAGCTGCCTTTGGAGCCACTGGAGCTCCCTGTAGGAGGAGGCAGGGGGAGAAAGTGTGACAAGTTCCCTGAACAGCCCTGCCTGGAAAAGCCATGAGCCCCTCGTCATCAGGGCAGGAGGTAGAGAAGCGGAATGGCAAAAAACAAACAAACAAACAAACAAACAAAAACCCAGATGATTTATACCAGCAAAACCAAGGCTGAGCCACAGCCCTCAACTCCCAATCCAAGAGGGCCCCTCTCCCCATACCCTCTGAGACTGAAAACCGCGGAGCCCCAGAGGAATCTGAGCAAACACTGCTGAAACTATTGCTAACACTGACAAGGACTGAAACTGGGGGTAGCGAGTGTGATTAAACATCTATAAGAAAATTAAAAGGCATTATTAAGGCTTTACATAAAGCAGGGATCTAAGAGCTTAGACATCAACTACTGGAAACCAAAAGAAAAGCATCTTCTTTGCAGCAGGCTAAAGAGAGATCTTTATATAATAAATCTCTTTTTTCTGGAAAACAGCAGAATATATATCCATTAATGCCTAGGTAGAGAAATAGACCATTACACACCATAGACACCTAAGATGACAAAGTATCTCAGAAGAAAAGAGAAAAATCTCCAGAAAATAAGCTTACAGACATAGAATTATACAATTTAAATGACAGAGATTTCAGGATGGTACTTCTGAAAAAATCCAGTGAGTTCCGAAATGAGTCATATCAACAATTTCAGGAATTGAAAAAATTCCTGAAATGAGCAGAGCAAAGAGATGGATGAACAGAGCAAAGAGATTGAAACCCTCAAAAAGATCAGAATAGATCTTCTGGAGATTAAAAACTCACTGCAAGAGTTGAAAAATGAAATAGCAAGCTTGGGAAATATAGTCGACCAAATGGAGGAAAGGATCAGTGACATCGAAGACAGAAATCCAGAAATAAATCAGAAGGAAGAAGAGAGAAATCAAAGAATGAAAAATAATAAAGAGAAATTCAAGAACTAGCTGATACCATCAGGAGAGGAAACATAAGAACAATAGGCATTCTCAAAGACGAGGAAAAGAAGCAGGGACTAGAAGGCATTTTCAGACAAATAGTTGATGAAAATTTCTCAGATCTAAGGAAAGAGATGGAACTTAAAATTCAAGAAGTTAACAGAACACCCAGTTATCTCAAGCCAAAAAGGTCTTCACCAAGACACATTATATTAAAATTATCAACAATAAATGACAAAGACAGAATTCTCATTGCAGCCAGGGAGAAGAAGACAGTAACTTATAAAGGAAAACCCATTAGATTATCATTGGATTTCTCAGCACAAACCTTACAAGCCAGAAAGGTGGAATCAAATATTTAAACTATTAAGTGAAAGGAACTACTAGCTTAGAATAAGATATCCAGCTAAGCACTCCTTTAGATATGAAGGAGAAATTAAGACCTTTCCAGACATACAAAAATTGAGGGTATGCTCCACTACGAGGTCTGCACTATGAGAAATATTGAAAAAGTCGGCTCATCTAAAACAAAATGGCAAAAAACAAAACAAAACAAAACAAAAACCCATAATTTGGAGTAAAGTGACTATCAGGCAAAAAGAAGCAGAGGAGTGCAACCCTTACTAAGAGCAGGGCATTATAAGCTTACATAATAATAAGAGAATTGTTATAACAAGATAGTAATGAACGTTCAACATACATAGGGACAAACTGAGATAACAACGAAAAGGGAAGAATTCAAAGATTCAAATTTGCAAAGGAAAATGGAGATAAGGCACACGAAAAGAAAATGGACGACTGTATATATATAACTATCCTTTACATATTTGTAATGGTAATCACACACAGAAGATTCAGAACTGAAGTATATAACAAAAAACAAGAAGAACCAGAGGGAAAACCCACAAAAGCCAACCCAAATAAAGAAAACAGAAACACAAGGACAAGGGAGCAATGGAAACATCGAGCTACCAAAAAGCAAAAGATAAAATGGCTATAAGGAGACCTCATATTTCAATAATCACCCTAAATGTAAATAAACTGAACTCACCAATAAAAAGGCACAGAGTTGTAGAATGGATTAAAAAACAAAACCCAACCATATGCTGCCTCCAGGAGACACATCTCAGCTCCAAAGACAAATATAGACTCAGAATGAACGTGTGGAAAACAGTATTTACAAGCAAATGGCATTCTGAGAAAAGCAGGAGTAGTGGTACTAATATCAAATGAACTAGACTTCAAAATAAAAAAGGTAAAGAAAGATATCGAGGGACACTTCATAATGATAAAGAGAATCATGCACCAAGAAGACATAACACTTTTTAATATCTATGCTCCCAACCAGGGAACCCTGAAATATGTAAAGCAATCACTAAGATAACTAAAGGGAGAAACAGACCAAAACACTATCATAGTAGGGGATCTAAATATCCCACTGTCAGATATAGACAGATCATCCAAACAGAAAATCAATGAGGAAATAACATCCTTAAATGATACATTAGACCAACTGGACATAATTGACATATACGGAGCCTTCCATCCCAAAACAGCTGCTTATACATTCTTCTCTAGTGCACATGGAACATTCTCAAGAATTGACCACATACTGGGACACAGAGATAGCCTCAGCAAATATAAGAGGGTTGAAATCATACTAACCATATTCTCTGATCATAATACTTTGAAACTAGAGATCAACTGCAGAAAGAAAGCAGGAAGAACCACAAATACATGGAGATTAAACAACATTCTACTGAAGAATAACTTGATTACAGAAGAAATAAAAAGGGAGAGCAAGATATACATAGAAGCAAATGATAATGATAGTACAACATATCAAAACTTTTGGGACATGGCAAAAATGGCCGTAAGAGGACAGTTTATATCATTACAGGCCTATCTATCTCCAAAAATAAGAATAAGCCCAAATAAACAACCTAACGCTTCATCTTAAAAAACTAGAAAAGAAAGAACAAATGAAGCCTAAAATCAGCAGAAGGAAAGAAATCATCAAAATCAGAGCCAAAATAAATGAAATTGAAAACAAAATTAAAAAAATAGAAAAAATAAATGCAACAAAGAGCTGGTTCTTCAAGAAGGTTAATAAAATTGACAAACTCCAGGCTAAACTCACTCAAGAAAAAAGAGAAAGGACACAAATAAACAAAATCAGGGATGAAAGAGGGGAAATTACAACTGACATCGCAGAAATACAAAGAATCATACAAGAATACTATGAAAAAGTATATAACACCAAATTTAATAACCTAGAAGAGCTGGACCAGTACTTAGAAAAATACAACCTTCCTAGACTGAATCAAGAAGAACTAGAAAATTGAAATAGACTGATCAGTAGTATGGAAATTGAAATAATCATCAAAAACCTATCAAAAAGTAAAAGTCCAGGGCCAGATGGCTTCACCAGTGAATTCTACTAAACATTCAAAGAAGATTTAATAACAATTCTCCTCAAAATCTTCCAAAAAACTGGAGGAGGCAATACTTTCCAACTTGTTTTATGAGGCCAATATTATCCTGATACCAAAACCTGGTAAAGATAACACAAAAAAAGAAAACTACAGACAAATATCTCCCATGAACACAGATGCAAAAATCCTAAATAAGATACTAGTGGACTGAACACGACAACATATTAAAAAGATTATATACCATGATCAAGTGGGCTTCATCCTAGGGCCACAAGGATGGTTCAACATATACAAATTGATTAATGTGATACACCACATAAACAAATTAAAAAATAAGAATCATATGATCATATCAATAGATGCAGAAAAAGCCTTCAACAAGATACAGTATCCATTTATGATCAAAACACTTCACAAATTAGTATAGAAGGAAAGTACCTTAACATAATAAAGGCCATCTATGACAAACCCTCAGCCAACATTATACTTAATGATGAAAAACTAAAAACCTTCCCTCTAAGATCAGGAACAAGGCAAGGCTGTCCACTATTGCCACTCTTATTCAATATAAATTGGAGGTCCCAGTCAGTGATTTCAGGCAAGAGAAAGATATAAAAGGCATCCAAATAGGAAATGAAGAAGTCAAACTGTCACTATTTGCGGATGACATGATTCTCTATGTAGAAAACACTAAAGACTCCACAAGAACACTACTAGAAACAATAAGCAAATGCAGGAAAGTCTCTGAATACAAAATCAATGTGCAAAAATTCATAGCATTTCCATACTCTAATAATGAAGAGTCAGAAAAAGAAGTGGAAAAATAATTCCTTTTGCTATTGCACCAAAAAGAATAAAATATCTAAGAAAAAATTTAACTAAATATATGAAGGACCTGAATATAAGACCTGAAACAATAAAATGCATAGAAGAAAACATAGGAATGAAACTCAAGGACCTTGGACTTAAGGAGCATTTTATGAATTTGACCTCAAAAGCAAGGGAAGTAAAAACTAAAATAAATGAATGGGACTACATCATACTAAAAAGCTTCTGCTCAGCAAAAGAAATCATCAACAAGGTAAAGAGACTACCATCCAAATGGGAAAATATATTTGCAAGCAACACCTCCGATAAGGGCCTAATATCCAAAATATACAAATAACGCATACAACTCAATAACAACAACAAAAAAAACGATCCAATCAAGAAATGGGCAGAGGACCTGAACAGACACTTCCTGCTAGAAGACATACAAATGGCCAACAACTATATGAAAAGATGCTCAGCATCGCTAGCTATTAGGAAAATGCAAATGAAAATCACAAGAGATACCATCTCACACCTGTTAGAATAGCTATAATCAACAGGACAAGTAATAACAAATGCTGGAGAGGATGCAGAGAAAAAAAAATCCTCATACGCTGCTGGTGGGACTGCAAATTGGTACAGCACTATGGAAAACAGTATGGAGCTTCTTCAAAAAACTAAGAATTGATCTACCATATGATCCAGCAATCCTTCCACTGCGTATTTACCCCAAAGACTTGAAAACCCATATCTGAAAATATATTTGCACACTGATGTTCATAGCAGCATTATTCACAGTGGCCAGGACATGGAAGCAACCGAAGTGTCCTACGATAGATGATTGGCTAAAGAAGCTGTGGTCCATATATACAATGGAATATTACTCAGCCATAAGAAGAGATGAAATACTGCCATTTGCAACAACATGGACAGATCTCGAGATAATCATGCTAAACGAAAAAGTTGAAAATCACATGATATCACTTATATGTGAGATATAAACCTAAAAGCAACAAATGAACAGGACAAACAAACAGAGGCTCATGGACTAGTAGTTACCAAAGAGTAAGGGGTGGGGTAGGAGGGGGTGGGTAGATGGTTAAAGAGGGTCAAATATATGGTAGCTGAAGGAAACTGGACTTTAGGTGGTAAATACACAATAGAATATAGAGAGGTCAAATTACAATGTACACCTGAAAATTATATAATTATATTAACCAATGTTACCCCAATAAACATAATTTAAAACAAAAACAAAAACAAACAAAATTGACATAAACATCTCAATTCAAATTTTTCAAGATAAAAATAAATATTCGCTATGTCATTCGTTATTAATCTTTAACTTTAAATGTAGTGAGGTCGAATTGGCCAATATCTCTTTAGAACAAATTAATGTCAGTAACAATGTAGGGTAGGGGACCTCATTTAACCTCAATCACAGATGGCTAATACATGGTTAACAGTGACTGCTAGCAAGACCAGCAAATAACAGTGTAAGAACAGAAAACCTGAAAACATTTATCTCAAAGATATATGCACCCCGATGTTCATAGCAGCATTATTCATGGTGGCCAGGACGTGAAAGGAACCGAGAATCTACGATAGATGATTAAATAAAAAAGATGTGATACATATATACAATGGAATACTACTCAGCCATAAGAAAAGATGAAATATTGCCATTTGCGACAACATGAATGGATCTTGAGATAATCACGCTAAGCGAAATAATCCACACAGAAAAAATTGAAAACCGCATGCTATCTTTTATATGTGGGATATAAATCTAACAGCAACAAACAAACATGACAAACAGTGACTCACGGACATACACGAACAGTGGATTCGTGGTTACCAGAGAGAAGGGAAAATGGGGGAGGTAGATAGAGGTAAAAAAGGTCAAATATTTGGTGACGGAAGGAAATTTAACTGGGTGGTGAACACACAATGCAATATACATATGATGTATTATTGAATTGTACACTTGAAACTTATTTGATTTTATTAACCAATGTCACCCCAATAATTTTAATAAAAAAATAACTATGTAATTATTGAAGAGAAAGCCTTGAAGCTAACATAACTGATTCATATTTATAAATCTATATTTAATACTGTTTATGGCAGCATAAATCAAAGAAAAAGCAATGTTATTTAAATGTTATCGAGATGTTTAAATGTAACTGAAACTGCAAGCTAGTGGCTTTTAAGCATCAAAATTAGAAAGTTCCCAAACAAGAAAATTTCAGATTCCTAACTCTAGCAAAACTAACTTGGAAAAATATTTGTATTGTGTCGTAGAAGGCTTCACAGGTTGAAAATGCTATTTTGTGCTAACCATAAACCTTCCTTGTCCCTGCTCCCCAGACCTCTCCACACACATAGACACATTAGACTTCTGCTGAATATGTCAAAGTATAACGGAAAGAAGGAACATATGGCAAATATTGAATATTTACTGGGTTAAATATTTGCTGAATACTGAACCAATTACTCTCCCCAGATTGTAATTTAACAGATATTTATTAGGATCCTATGAGAGAGTCAGTGTGTTAAGGTCTGTGGCACAGAAAAGTGACACAGATTCAGATATTGCCCTCAAGTGCTTGCAGTCTAGTAAAGGTCGATGACATACATGTTGAGTAAAACAATAACAAACTTTTAACATTGGATCTTAAGAACAAGGTGCCTGATAACAAATTGTGTGAGTTCTAAGTAGAGAGATTATTTGAAGTGAGGTATGGTAGAATTAGAAAAGAGTTCATAGAGGGATGGCAAGGATTGAAATTTGAAGTGAACTTAGAAAAATATCAGGAAGGAATAGCAACCTTCTATGGTAGCTAACTCCAGCATTTTCTCCCAGTCTGAACACAATAATTGACATCATCATTTGCTCTTTTTTGAATCTCTTTCCTTTTTCCTGCTGTCTCATTGGTGTTTTAAACTCCCAAAATAATAGTAAGTATTATTTTTTGTGTGATTTTTCACTCATCAAAATTATTTTGAGTTTCCTCCATATAGGTATATGTATCAAGAATTCATTTTTAAATTGTCGAACAGTATTCTCTTGTATGGATACACTGCAGTTTGCTTCTCTATTCACTTGCTGATGAACATTTGAGTAGTTACCAATTTTGAGTTACTATAAATAAAGCTACTATGAACATTCATGTATGAATATGATATGATGACCATGAATGTCATCATAGGGACATTTGCTTTTATTACTCTCGGCGAAATATCTACAGGTGGAATAGCTGGATCATGGTGTAGGTACATGCTTAACTTGTTAAGAAGCTGCCATATTGCTTCCTACATGCTTACCTTGTTAAGAAGCTTACCAAATTACACTATTTTATATTTCTACCAGTTATGCATGAGAGTTCCAGTTTCTCCACATTCTCACCAAAACTTGATATGGTCAATCTTTTTAATTCATGGTGTATAGGGTTGTTTCATTATAGATGTAATGTGCATTTTCCAATTAGATAATGATGTGTATCTTTTCATGTGCTTTTTTGTTACCCACACATATTCTTTGATGAAGTGTTCAAATATTTTGCCCATTTTATTATCATATTATTAATCATATTATTTTGAGTTTTGAGAGCTCATTATATATTCAAAACATAAGTCCTTTATCAGATATATGCTTTGCAAATTATTTTTTCTTAATCTGTGGGATATCTCCTCACTCAGTAATGTTTTATGGTTTTCATTGTACATGGATTCTCCATTTTTTGACAGATTTATCCCTAAATATTTAATTTTTTTCTTCAATTGCACTAGTCACATTTCAAGTGCACAACAGTTATATATAGCTAGTGGCTTCCATATTGGAGAGTACAAATGTAGGATATTTTCATTACTACAGAAATTTCTACTGTACAGAGCTGCTCTGGAGTGTACATATGTGTTTAATGCACTCCTGTATACACATTTTACACATACACACACAGCACTGAAAAAAATATTTATTGACTATTTTGTAGTATTATTTAACATGGCTTTGTAAAAGTTATCACATGAAATGAGATGTTTTTTAAAAAGAACAAGAGCAAAACAAACCTGGAACATAGTCTAGTGTCCAGTTTCCTGTTTGGGGTCATTTAGTTATTTTTAAATTGTATTCATCTCCTTTGCTTAAGAAGAAAATTAAATTGACCTAAAAGTTTCAAGGAATTATTTGATCATCAAACTAAAAAAGATTATCCTTGCTTATGTTTTTAAAGCAGCAAACCCAAAGTTATCGGACTGCAACATGGAATAGGCATAATGAGAAAAAGTTATTTAATAAATATTTTTTAGATATTAAGAACACCCATTTCATTTTCAGCTCAATACTATAGAGAATAATTATATGAGAACATTACATATCTCTTTGATAACAAAAGACATTGTGTACACTTTTTCTTACTAATCCATTCTTTTCTTCATACAACTCCAACATCTACCCACATACAACTACTATATGTTACCTCCTTTCTTCTACATATAAGAAGAAAGATCTGCCCTTGGATTATTCATCTTCAGAAGCCCCTTCTAAGGAAATATCACCTGGTACTCTCCCCAGCACCTGCTTACTTACGTTTATTGCCCTTAGTTGAATTTTAACAGGTTACAGCTAATAAGCAACAAAATCACTCACCCAGAATTTCCATAAAACAAAGAGCTACGTTTTTTGTGAAACTATTTAACATCAATCATTTTAAAGAAATAAATTTAATAAGCTACAATAATTAAATAGCTTTGTGGTACTTTTGCCCTTTCAACTAAATAACATGGACTGAAATTGTGAAAACTTTTTCTATTGTCTCTCTTACATGAATGGTATAGCGCCACAGTCTTTATTTCATACAAATGAACAGATAAATGAGTGAATGACTGAATTAACGAATGAAAGGATGAACAAATGAACAAAAAAAGAACCCAGTTAATCCAATGCTTCAATCTCCTCCACTGCATTCCCAGACTCTACTAAAATATCCACCAAAGACAGAGAATTTATTGCCTATTGAGAAGCTGGTTCATTTTGCATATGTGAAGTGCTATAGATAGCTCCCTATGTGGACCTGAAATTATTTTCATTATGCTTTCCAACTACAGAGTACTAGTGTAATTCTCTAGGTTCACAAATGACAAATCTAATCCTGCCTGCTCCAGTATCCTTCAATTATTTGAAAATCTAGTATAAAACACTCCACCTACTCTGTTTCTCTTTCTCTCTCTCTCTTTCTCTCTCTCTCTCTCTCTGTCTCTCTCTCTCTCTGTCTCTCTGTCTCTCTGTCTCTTTCTTTCTTCCCTTCACACACATATCTATGCAACTACCAAATCTTTTATTTATTTTTATTGTCTTTCCACTGTTTTCATCCTTCCTCTGAATGACCAACTTTAGTTCTTTCACTATCCCTTGAGCACAGGTTTATTGTGAGTCTTTAGAAGTGTAGTGCATAGAGATAAAACACAATTCTGGAAATGGTTGCATCGGAGCAGGTTAAGGCAGAATTATTCACTCTCCACTCTGTTTTTATATTAAACTAGCTCTTTTTTGAGATTGCTCTTTTTTTGGCCCCCACATCATGGTTCTGACAGATACTATCTAGGGAGCTCTGACTCGTATCTCCTGAGGGAGCATACCTTCTGTTCTGTTCTCATCAAAACCATAAAACGGACTTATAAACTCACTTGGAGCCCTGTAAACTAAAACTCTCCTGTCTTTCTTACATAAAATGTGGTGAAGTCACGTCTCCCTTATCTGTGTGTATTGAATCATAGAATTTTAGGGCCACTTAAGAAAAGTGAGATCCAAGAGAAAGTGACCTGCTAATTGCCACACAGCTAGATATTGACAGAGCTGGGGCTAGAAGAGCACAGAGTCCCTTATGTCTGGTACTGTCTTCTTTCCACATATATCTTCCGACTGTATTTTGAACTAGTGGGAGGCCCGCATATGTCTCTATTACATTTTATCAAAGGAACTTTATCCTTATCAGAGTCATTTGCATATGTTTTGTCACAGCAATAGTTAAAATTTCTCAATCTTAAAATATACACAAAACACTGCCTCATTTGAATCACACTTTGTGGCTTATAGTACACTTGTCAGCCATCATCGCTTATTATCCTGAGTTCCCTCCCAGGTCATCTTAACTGCAGATTTTATAAGAATTTCATCTATGTCCTCACTGAAATCATTATTAAAACTATTGAACTGGATGTAATCAAAGTTGGAGGTCTTCAGCAAGATTCTAGAAAACTTCAAAGATACATTAATCCATTAATAATAATGATTTGGATTTGGTTGATCAACCAATTATGAATCCTTTAAACCACCCTCTCCTCTCATTCCTGCCCCACCCATCATGCCACCTCCATTATTCCATAAAGAATCTCAAGAATCTGTCAAGCATCCTGCTTAAATCTAGTGACACTGCTCATTTTATTATAACATCCTTAGGAGTAAAAGACAATTAGGTTTTTCTGATGTTGTAGTCAATTGTAGTAGTTAAAGGACTTTATCTAAAGCCTTGCTACTCAGAGTGTGGTCCTAAGACCAGTGTCATTAGTATCACTTCAGAGTGTGTTAGAAATACAGGATCTGATCTGAGAGCTCCATCCCACAGGTACTGAAGACAGAATCTTTATTTCAACAAGATCCCCAAGTTGTTCAGAGACTAGATATCATACTTAATTTCTTTATTGTCTTATCTTGTATGTCAACAAGAAACTACCATCAGATTATTTCAAATGAAAGATACTAATTATAAAGAGCAGGATATGAAATTACATAGGAAAATAGATAGAAATATGTAGTATAATAACAATTCCTTTATTATAATGAAGAACTTCTAAAAAGATGGGGACTAAATGTACAAAAATGTCTGGTTGTCTTTGGATACTAAAATGTGGTTTACATGATAGTAGGTATGACTTGGTTAAACAGAAACAGTCACTGAAGTTCTGCACCATGGAGAAAGTGGGGGATTAGTGGTATTACATGAGAAGTCTTAAAGGCTCCATATATCTGTCCAGTAGGGGAATTCATTTTCAACTTAAGCATCTACGAGGAAGTGGCTCTTCCCGTGAAATGACGGCTCACAGAATCTTATTCATCACTGCCTTAGAGAAGACAAGAGAGTGATGTATTTAGGCCAGAACATATGCTATTTGAAGCTACATAGTTGGACTTCTTAAACAGAAAGTGTATCTATTCCCCAGGAACTATTAGCTAACTACTTAATGTAGTAATTTTGTAGTTTGTTGTGGTGACTCAAGAACCCCTTATCAATAGTCTGATCAACTGCTCACAAAGGGGACTCCTTGCCAGATTACAAACAGAGGCTGATAATAAGTACACTGCCACAGCGAAATGACTCACCCAGTTGAGACTAGCTGGGGACCCAAATGGATGAATATAACCTGAATAAGCAAAATGTAGGTCAGATGGAACTGGGATTCTCTCATAACTACACATAATATCAGAATCTTGCAATATATCTTTTTATTTAGTAGCATGTGATAAGTTCAAAATAATGTATAGTTTGTATCCAAAGCCTGTATTACATCATTCTCAAGAATTCTTTTTGTTGTTTTCTAATTGTTTATGTTAAACAATATATAGATAAATTTACATAGTTAATCTGACCTCACTATACCTTACTGTCATGACCTTGAGTAAGTAAAACCAAGCAAATGCACCTTTTACAGAATTCTCTTTAACTATTAAACAAAGATTGTTAGACTTAAAGAAATACAAGTAATTTACTGATTTTCTCTTACTTTCACTTTCCTGAATAGCCTTCATCTTCTAAAATGAGTTCATATTGCTTTAATTTTATTATTAATTAATTTATCTTTAAAATTATGGTAAGACATCTAATATGAGATCTACCTTCTTGACAAATTTTTAAGTGTACAATATGGTATTGTTAACTATAGGTACTGCGGTGTACAGGAGAGCTCTAAAACTTATTCATCTTGTGTTACCGAAACTATGCCATGAACAGCAATTCCCCATTTTCCCCTCCCCCAACTCCTGACAACCACCGTTCTACTCTAAATGAGTTTGACTATTTTAGATATCCCATATAGTGATATCATGTGCTAGTTCTTCTTCTAGGTCTGGTTTATTTCACTTATATCATATAAGTGGTATGATGTGTTATTTCTCCTTCTAGGTCTGGTTTATTCCACTTAGCAAAATGTCTTCCAGGTTCATCCAAGGTGTTGCTTATGACAGGCTTTCCTTCTTTTTTTAATGACTTAATAAAATTCTATTGTATTATATACCATATTTTCTTTATTCATTCATCTGTTGATGGGCATTTAGGTTGTTTCCATATCTTGACTATTATGAATAATGAGGCAATGAACATGGGAGTGTAGATATCTCTGAGATCCTGATTTCAGTTATTCTGGATATATGCTCAGAAATGAGATTGCTGGTCATATGGTCACCTTATTTTTAATTTTTTGTCCAACCTCCACGCTGTTTTCCATAGCAGCTGCACCATTTCAAAACATTCCCACCAATAGTGTACAAGGGTTCCAATTTCTCCACGTCCTTACCAAAACTTATTATCTTTTTTTAAAAAAAAACAACAATGAAACTTACATTTAAAAGTTCTGCCATAGGGGAACCTATAGATTAAAAGAAACTTAAGAGATATATTAACCAGACATAAATAAAAACATTATTTGAATACTGATTCAAATAAGCAATAAAAATTCGTAACATCTATAAAATATTTAAAAATTTTAACATAGTCTGGATTTTTCATGATATTATGACATATTTATTATAGTATAATATGTCTGTACATTTATTTTTAAGTAAATATCATTAAAAAGCATATACTAAAATGTTGATGAATATCTAGGATCTGGCTTAGAAATAATATGGGAAAGAAAGAGGGCAAAGATATAGGTGAAACAGGATTGCCCATGAGTTGAACTACTAATAGGTATTTGGGAATTAATTATACTCTTCTGTTTGGTATATGTTTAAAATCTTCCATTAAAAAAGTTAAATAAATTTTTTGTCATAAATTTTCATACCAATTGAATCCTTTTCAAATTGGTTATTTCTATTTGCCTTTTTCAATAATAACCATTATTACTATTTTTTTAAAGTGCAACCTAGTCTTATCAGACTCACTCCCTTAATAATCCGAATCCTGGTTTAACATCCCAACGAATTAAGTCCTCTTGGCTTACAACACAGATATTTTGCCTTGGAAAATTATTATTCAATCTTTTTCTTGGTACATTGCAAAATACAAAAGATCTGTCTTGATATTTCTCTTAGCTTTTCAGAGAACTCACACAAGGTTCTTGCTGTAGAGCTCATTATTCAGATATTTGTCTCAACACTTGCATCTAAAATCTTGTAAACATGGAGAAACAGTACTTTATCCTAAAAATTCTTTCTCACGATGTCCTTCTTTGCCTTACCTCTAATTTGCTTGCTGCCCTTGATCATTTTGAGTACTTCTTGGGAAAATTGCATAAATAGTTTTGAGGTGAAGCAAGACAAAATTGTAAGCCTACTGAGAGATAGGCACCATAAAAGTCAAGAATCTGGTAGCCACGACTTTAAATTTCAAAATTAGTTCCTACTCTTCTACCAGCAAGATTTATTTTTCAACCCACTGCAAACAGTTTTCTGCCTCTTCAAGAGTCTATAGATGACTGACATCCTTCATAATATTCAAATGACATCTCATTCACTCCAAATATATGCTGGAAGAAGGTTAGAGGTAATTAGAAAGACTGGGAGATAAGAAAGGAGAGCATTACTATGACAATGTTTAATATTTTATTTTAAATTAATGTTAGGTTTCTAGGTCATCTTCCAAGATTGCATAAAATTTATTCATGCATTTTGCTTTTTACCACTTAGTGTTACTGAAATGTAAATGCCCTGTAACTCCAAAGATATCTGTTCAGTCATCTTTGACCAAGAATCACTTAGAGATAAAAGTTAATTCAAGTGGCAAAAAAATTCTCAGTTTTCTCTCAGTATAACTTTGTAAATATTCCTTTTGTTACCAAATACCAAATTGTCCACTTAAAAAAAAAATTTAGACCAAAACCAAACAGTAAAATAAAACTAATTATGGGTTTCAGGTATGTGAAAATAAAAATATAATTAAGAATTCTTAGCAAAACAGTAGTGACTAAAATAGGCTAGAGAGAGACAGGTACTGAAATATAATTTTTCACCTGTGGAAACCAGGTTTGAATTTTCATAATCATTAACTTTACCTATTTCTGGTCTTAGCTAGTCTTTTGAAATACCCATTTTGTTTGATGTGGGTTCTAAAATGTGTTTGGGCAATAAGCATGATGAATGTTTACCCTAACAGCATACCAAGCTTACCCTGTGCAAACTTCAATAACCTTTAATGACCTAATTCATTGAAAAGTGTGCTTCTTGTACAGAATTCTTTAGTGATTCCATTGGTAGAAATTTTAAATTAATGTTAGATTGCTTTCTACTTACCTGAGGACTACTTTAACACCATGTGAGCTTTACATTAAGCATCAAACATGATTTCAAATTAGGATACAAAGATTTTTTTTCCCCACTCTTAATCTGTCTCAATATCAATTTGTGTGGACATCTTTGAAATTATTGGTCTGGTTTTCTGTGTGCTCAATGAACTACATCTGTTCATTGTGATAAAGTTCATTGTGCCCTCCATGGCTCTGATTTTGAAATTCTAATTTGGAAAGTTTTATTTATTCAGATTCCATAATGCTGATCTGGCAGTTGTTGGAAGCAGGATTTATACCTTCTCATGTGAGGGTTGTTGAAAACATCAAAATTCATTCTCTTCTCAAAAGGCTCTCCTTACTCCTGTTGGCTTTGGAGTAGTCAGGAAAACAAAACGAAACAAAAACAGGAACAAAAAAACCCCTAGTTTGTTTTTGCTCATCTGTGATTCCCTGCCATATCCCATGTTGATGCATCAGGAATTTTATGGAGTCAATAATATAAATCATTCAGTTTGAAGAAATTGATCGAGGAAACTCCCATCATCAAAATTTCTAGTCAAGCTGGCAGTGTAACATGGAATATGCTGTGACAGTGGCCCAGGCTCCTTCAGGCTTCTGAACACAAGTGTCGTAAGCTCAAAGTATTCTGTGTACACCCACTTGTTAGAAAGAGTGGGGAGCCCTCAAGGGCCTCCTGAAAAGAGCTCGCTTTGAGCGTCTCTGACCTCCACAATCACTGCAAGTCCTGCTTTACATATACTGCTAATACCATTCTTAAGTGTTAAGTATTAAGAACTTAGTGCCCCTAAGACATGTGGTGTTTTACAGCCAAGAAGATCTATTCTTTTTATAATGCAACTGAAATATTCAGATGGTTAACATTTTTTAAACAGCTCAAAACAATATATAATGAAAAGTGAGTTTCCCTTTACCTAGTCTGAAATCTTTCATTTAAAATTAAGCAGAGATAGATAGATGAGTAGATATAGATATATCTGTAGATATTTATAATAAAGCTTATTCATGTAAACAAATATTCTAAAACTGTTAAAAAGAACAAAGTAGATCTCTAGGCACTGACATGTAAATTGTCTCTAGGAAACAATGTAATGTGTAAATACTTTTTTTACCTAATTATTATTATTATTTTTTTACAAATTCCTGTGTATGAGTATACTCTAATTTATTTAACCAATTTTATTCTGATGAGCATTTAGGTATTCCTGATATTTTATGGTTAACACCCTTGTGCAATATCTTTGTATGCTCGTAAAGTATTGGTTTCTGGGTTGGCTCCATAGTGTAGTGGTTAGCACGTCTGCTTTACACGCAGAAGGTCCTCCGTTCGTGCCCCAACTGGAGCCACGGACCATACCCCATACCCTGGGTGCACCAGGCCCCAGGTGCAAGCCGTGAGCGTGTGGGAGGAGATGCCCCACCTTCAGAGATCCAGCTCTTAAGGAGAAATGGCAACATCCATAGGTCAGGGGTGGTCGTCATATATCCAGGGGTGGATATGGTGGGGGTGGTGGGGGGGAGGGAATCAAAAGAGGGGGGAAAAAAGTATTGGTTTCTGGAAGCTTAATCATTGATCAAAAAGCAGAGCATTTTTGATAGATGTGCCAAATTGCTCTCCAAACAGATGAACAGGGTATAAATAGGTCTGATTCTCTCATTCTTACTGGCAATTGGTATTATATGTTTTCATTTTTGTTAATTGATAGGTTAATCATATTATTTATTAGCATTTCTTAATTATAAATGAGTTTAGAAAACATTTTCTATATTTATAAACCATTTGTATTTGTTTGGTGTGAATTCACTTATCTTTTGCCTATTTATCTACCTGGTTGTTTACATTTATTTACTGATTTATAAAGCTCTTCAGATTTCATATGTTATAGATATTTGCTGTGGTTAAGGAAATTAGCACTAAATGTTTTCCCCTTTGTAGTTAAACTTAGTTTGTGGCTTTTTTTCCCTTAGTGGTTAAGAAAAAATTTTAATTACCATGTAGTTATATCTCCCCATCTTACCCTCTGTGGCTTCTAAGTTTTTGTATCTTGCTCAGAAAAGTCTTATCCAATCCAACATTATGGAAATATTTTCCATTGACAGGAGATTCCACCCTATCATATATTGAATTCCAAAATGATTTCATCTTCATTTCTGAATTTTCTATTCTATTGATTAAATTAATTTTCATGAACAAAGTATTTTCTAATTAATGCTTGAATATCTATCATCAATTGCTATACAATAAATCATTTCAAAACTTAAAATGATAGTTCATTGTTAATCATGGCTTATAATAATAGTTTATTGCTTGTTATGATTCTGCAAATTGGCAACCTGGGAGGTCCTTCTGCTAATCTTTCCTGGGATCACTTACGTAGAGTGGAGAGTCCAGATGGATTCACTTGCATATCTAGCAGTCGGTGCTGGCTGTTCACTGGGACACTATGGTTCTTCTCTCATGGCTTTTACTTCTTAGTAGGTTATCTTGGGCTTCCTCACATCCTGGTGATCTCAGAGTTCCAAGAAGGTTAGTAGCAAAGCAAAGGCACTTATCAAGTCTCTGATCTCCCAACAACCCCATTCCCATCCACATTTACTCATGTTCCATTGGACAAGTCATATGGCCAAGCTCAGAGGCCATGTTTGAGAGGACTTAGTCTACTCCATTGTAGAATAGCTAAGAATTTGTTGCCTTTTTAATCCACCACAGTGGCTATTAACTCAATTTTATTTCCAATTTTGTATGTTTGTGCTTTCTTTCCCTTATTCTTAATTGACATTCATCGTGGTTTATATATTTTATTGTTTCATGGATTTTCTCATCAGAGAACTTTTTTAGGTAAAGTTATATATATATTTCTATATTGTATAACATAATACACTATGTATTATATATTTATATAAAATTACATATTATATGTAATACATACTTAATATATGTATGTGTGTATATTCTATCCTCTAAGAACGCTGCTTTAGCTTAATTCTATTGACTATTTTTATTCTTGTTATTTTCTAAATATTCTACATTTCTAATTCTGATTTCTATTTTCAATGGGGTTAGTTACGAGATAATTTTTATATTTTTAAATTTTTGTTTTTTTAATAACAGAGATTAAACTTTATTCTACATTGAAATCTTAGCAATTATTGATTGATTGTGACCTAATTTATGACCTATTTCTATAAATTGGAGACATTAATAAAAAAGTGTTATTCTATATTTTCAAGTTATAGCCTTTGACATGGATATGTGTATAATTGGTAAGGGAAATCTTATGTATATGTAGACATTTTTGCCTATATAACATTTTCATAACACGATCTTTAATATTTTATAGATAACGGTTTGGATAATTAATGAGGGAATTTGTGTACATATAATAGTGGTCATAGATTAATCTACAAATATTACTTCAGTAATTTTTAAATTTAAATATAGACCAAAGTATAACTTCTGATTTTAATTAACAAGTGATAATAAAAATGCAATACAAAATTTCCCTTTCTTAATAATTCCATTCAAAATAAGTCAAAATTAAAATTGCTGAATATTTAGAAAATAATGAGACTGATAATAGAATGAATAAGATCAGGCTAAAGCAGTCTCAGAAGATGGACATACATATATCCATGTCCATATATATGTACATGCCATTTCTTTTATTAATTTTGTTGTATCGATTTTTACTTATATTTTGTTTACTTAATTTGTATTTCTATTCATTCTAGTATTTCTGTAGATTTTGCCTTAGTGATTTTGTTAGTGTCATTTCATTAACAGACAACCTTAAGATCTAATTTTTATTATACATTGTACCCTTTATCATTATAAATTCCCTTATTCATCTTTTTCACTGATCTTTGCCTTGGATTCACACTTTTCTGATATTGATATTATACACTCTTTTTTTTTGGTCAGGATGGCAATTTCCTGGTATGTGTTTGCTATGATAGTCTTTATCTGTGAAGCTCAAAACTTGATTTTTCCCCCCAGAATAAATAACCATAATGTTGTGAAATACACTGGCATTGGAGTCTGATATAATGTTTCAAGTCTAAAAATTAAAAATTTCTCTCATCCCAGAGACATTTTCTTGTATCATATATTTGAATATTTTCTCTTCTATTTATGGGGTTCTCTACTTTCCAAAGATTATGTATCATTATTTTGGTTCTTCGAAATCTGACCGGCACATTTATTGTTTTTTTGTTTGTTTATTTTTTTAATCTAATGGTCTTTTGCATTTTCATACACTGAAGCCTTCTTTCACATCATATACTATATTTTTAGCTATATATTTTGCTTATTGTTTCTAATTTGTGCTGGATATATAATAATGTTGATGATCCTTATTTTGTTTCCTTAGGTCTACACTGTTCTTTCTATTTCATTCTGCTGTTTTGCATTGTAAGGGAAGAAAATTTATTTTTGACCCTCTTACGGTCCCTGAATGGATCTGATAATTAAACTGATAATAAAATTAACAAGAGAAAGCATACAAACTTATTTAATATAACTTATATGTGACACAAACACCTTCATAAGAAAATGAAGACTAAAAGAAACAGACATGAGTATGTTTATGCTAGGTTTGATGAAGAGTAGACAGTCAAACAGGAATATGATAGGTCAAGGAGTATGAGGTAATTATAGTAAATTGGGGGAAATTTAGCAAGGCCTGTTTGGATTTTTCTGTTTTCCTTTGTTTTTGGATATAAGGATGCTCCACCTGGTATAGAAAGAGTATCTCTCATGTGAGGGTTTTAATGCCTGTTTCAAAGAAGAAGAGTAGAGAGAAGGTCAGAGTGACTTTCCTGCTTCTGCCATTTTCTCAAATTATTTCATCTTAAAATAGTCAGTATGCCAAGATACCATATCTTGGGGTGGTATGTCTTGAACCACACCGGTATCTAATGTTTAAATGTTCATTTTATTGACTTTAGCTCTCAGTTATTTATTTCAAAACATTAAGCACTTGTAGAAAACTTATTTTTCTTCCTGGGGCATGTTTTCCTCCAGACTAAATTCTTCACCTATATTTTTCTTGATATGTTTTTTACTTTCTTTGGATGATGTGGCTCAGCTGTGATTGTGATAGAAAACCTTCGTGAAAATTGAGATACCATAGAAAGATTTAAAATTCTTGTTTTTTTTCTCTTAACCCAAGTCTATATTAGAAGATACTCATGTATCCCATAGTACCCTGTGCTTACCACTACCTTACAACTTATATTTTATCATGATTATTTATTTGTCTATATTTCCCATTAGATTATTGCTGTTCAGAGAATAGTTCCAATCACTCTGTATCACAGTCACCCCTAGACTTATTGAAGATAGAAGTGCTTTGGTCCCTTTCCACATTACTGAATCTAAATTAGTGAGGGGGAATCTTAGGACTCTGCGTTTTAAACTCAAATCTTAGTAAGTTCTTCTGCATAAACTCTGAGCTCCTTAAAGTTATTTTGCTCATCATAGCTTTAATTAGTTCCAAACAATAAAGAAGGAGCTCAAGATATCAGTATAGGATAAATGCCAAAGAAGATGACATTAGTAGTTAAATTCTAATTTTTTGTCTTGTTTTGTTTTTACCATTGCCTACTCTAGTGAAACAGAGTAATGTTTTAAGACGTCTTCTCATGAGTTTTTTTTTCAATGCTTTTCTATTGCCAAGATCTTAAAAAAATTATTTTGATGAAACATAAGAAATCATCTCATGCAATGAAAACTGTACTGAAATAACTTGGTGTGGAATGTCATTTAGTGATTGATAATTATTTGTTTCCAGAAGCATCATCAGCAATAATTGTTGATAAACTATGACAGATTTAGTTTTGTCGAATACCTTTACCCATAGTTGGAATAGAAAAGCGTTGACTGCAATAACCATAATGTTGTGAAATACACTGGCATTGGAGTCTGACAGACATATGTTTGAGTATCATTTTTATCTCTTGTTATCTGAAACTCAGTACTTTTTTCAGGAGCTGTTATGATGATACAATGAGATCACAAATGTAAATAATTAAGCATTGGGCATGTACTTATAATTTATAATATTTTTTTTAAATTATAAATAATTTGAGAATAAGGTATAATTATGTCTGGAACCACTGTAGTTTAATTGTTATAGCTAAAAGAAAAGATTTGAGTACAAAATATTAGATTAATATTTTCTAATACATAGAAAAGTATTTTAAAAATTATAAATAGGACCTATGTAATGAACACTTAGAAAAGTGGATAAAATTATAATAGAGGTTAAATACAAATTTACCAATCAAAATGTTTTTAATTAAAAGGATTCTAGGAATTAGCATGAGGTTCATTCCAAGTGCCTGAGCAGTGATCATGGAGGGAAGGATGGTGCGGCTTAACTTGGCAGAAGATCCTGTTTTTTTCAACAAGAAGAATCAGAACATCAATCAAAGCAATTTATGGGATATGTCAAAAGTTCAGAAGCACAGGACTACTGAAGTCCCATTAGCTTGAGCAAACATGACAATGAAAGTCTTGTGAAAGAGCCAAGAGAGGCTCTAGAGACAAGCTCCACATCAATATGAAGATAAAACTCTGCTGTCTTTTATTTCAGTTTGGCTGGGAATTTGGTTCCTGGCTAATCTACATTAAATATGAATCAAATATAAAATTTAAGATTAATTATGATGGATTGTGTGATGAAATTAGAACATCCAATAAAACTTTTCATCTGTGGTCAAATTTATCTAAGCTATCTTCCATGAAATTTAGCCTTCTTAATTTCACATTTTCAAAATTTCTATTGGATATGCTTTGACCAATCTCACCTCACAATTAGATTTTAAAGCCAAAGCAATTACATAGCCCCATTTGATTAGATTATTATTTTATTCTCTTAAGGAAAAGTAAATATTCTTAGATTTCAGTTGAATTTGTATAGAGACTAGATCCAGATAAAATTTATTTTTTCCAACATGTTAATTTCATTCCCTTAGAGAATACCAGATATCATTATATTGGTCACTCTTTCACATGTTTGCTGTGTTCTGTAATGCTGTTCTGACTTTTCATCTTCCATTAACATTTATTCTAGAAAGTACATCAATCCTTTGTGAAATATCTCCTACACAGAGAACTTTTTCTCTTCCCATCCTCTCCCCACTCTACTTCTTGTTATACCTGGTTTACCTGGAAAAATGACTTGCCAACTAAGCACTGCAACAAATATATATGTATAAAAAAGGTCGGAAAAGAAAATTTATCAAAATGTGATATTGGATATCTCTAGATGATGAGTTGAAGGATGATTTCTTTTTTTTATACTTTTCAGTCTTTCTTTTTTCTTTTTCTTTTTTTCTTTTTTTATTTTTTAGGCAAGGCAACCCTTGGTTGACCTCACAGATTGCGAGGACTTTGTCAGTTTACAATCCTTTATTTTTTATTTTTTACACCTACAGCACCTGGTCTTCCTAGGTGGTCTCCCATCCAAGTACTAACCAGGCCCAACCCTGCTTAGCTTCTGAGATCAGATGAGATCCGGCTTGTTCAGGGTGGCATGGCTGTAGACTTTCAGTCTTTCTTAATTTGTCTACAGTGATAAAATATTATTTTCCATATTGAAAAAATGCTTTAATAATCTAGTAGTTTCATGATGAGTTGCTAGCCATAGACAGAAGCAGGGTTAGCTACAGGGATATGAATCAAGGCTGTGTATTGTGTTTGAAAAAGGTAAGGAGACTGTGTTCATTCTATCTTTTATGCTACAAATACACATGAGGGACCCAAAGATTAAAATGTGGTCAGTGCATATGCATAAGCAAGGAGTAAGATTAGCATTTCTATTGTTCCTGCAATATGAACATTAGGGTCACTAAGTTTTTCTTGAGTGAGTCTTGCTTCATTAACCAGAAAAATAGATTTATTTTATTTTTACATTTTATTATGTGGTTGATATTTTAAACATTTATTCCTTCAAGTAATGCCAAGTACCACTGATTATGTATATTTTTACTCAGAGAGCAAGAACTGGCTCAATGGAACTGAATGCCCTGGACATCAATTACTAACGACAGAATTCAATTACTTTTTAAAAGACTTTACTGCAGCTTCCATGCAATAAAGAATGGAAAACTGTACTGTACCTTCACAGCCAAGTTTCTAGAAACATCAGATGTGTGATTATGCTAACTGCTGGGCCTCATGACTTTGGCAAAGATTTTGGCAAGAAAATACTTTGAAAGCATCATAACCAGAATAAATGTACATATTGGGTTATAATTCAGGAATAGTGTAACAAACATTGCATTTTTAAAATCATGCATCTAATAAATGCATAACATTGATTCTCAATTGTATAGGCTTCATTCTAATGGCTTGTAAATGCCATAGTTTCTCAAAGTGGTTTCTCTTAGTCTTTGAATCTGCAGATGGATCATTGATGCAGCTCCTCCTCTACTGAGTAGGAGCTGGTATTGGTGGACCGAGATTAATTATGTAGGGTTATAATTTTCTATATTTAAAAAATTCTGTTGATAGATGTATAGATACAAGAAACGGCTCATAAGATTTCATTCACAAGTGATACAGTTTCACAGATCTTGCCATAGGCTGTAACATGCCAAATTTGTTTCATTTAAAAGAGATGATAGCTTCTGTTTCCCTCAGCTCCACTAGAACTATATACCAAGTGCATGACACTTGCCAGAATTTACCTACACTAAACTCATTACCATATATTTAGAATTTAATAAACTTGTCCCCAAATCACGCAATTGTTAAGAGGAAACACCTCAGAATTCAAGCCTATTAATTTCAAAATCTATGCTCTTTCAAAAAATTAGCTTCATAATTTCTTATTCACTATCTCAATATTCAGATAATTCTTATAAGGTTGTGGGGAGCAGAAGAAGGGTCACTTTCACAAGAACTAAAATCGAGGGCATAATTTGGTTTCTTTTAGGGAGAAGGGATCATCACTCATTTAATTCCCTCAGTTCTTGATGCCAGTGGAGAAAATGGTCTTAATGTAAATAAAGTCCATGTTTGTGGTAGTCATATGAAATTGTTCTTAAATATTTATTCATTAAAATAAAATCTCCAAGTAACATACAACCATGAAATAAAACCAATTGTTGAGAAGTTAACTGGATTATTTTCCTACAATGCAGTTTAGTAGATATTGTTATTAGCTTCATTTTACAAAAAAAGGAAACTGAGGCATAGAGTGAGTTAAGCAGGTTAACCATAGTAAGTGCTAGATCTGGGTTTAAACCCAGGTGCCCCCTCTACTGATTCCCATGGATGATGATGAGAACTGACCGAAGTTTTAACTGCATGGAAACTCTAACTTTCATATAAACTTTAAAATATGCCATGTTAAGGAATTTATGTCACAGCACACTTTAAATATGCAAATGAATAAATTACATACACAATCCTTTAATTGGGGCTACATGTAAATAATGATTAAAACATTATATAGTTATATAAATATTATCTAATATTTATATACAAGTGTAGAGCTCCTGCTTTGAAAATGTTTCACAATTTATTATCTTGAATTTCTGGTATTTCTTATTCCAAGTTTCTTTAATTAATTCTAATTTTATAGGTAGAACAGAAAACATAAGGCAAAATCAATATGTAATGATTTTTTGGAAAACTTGATTCTGAATAATCAGAATTAGGTTAGAGTAGATTCTAAGGATACGGCGTGCATGCATATTGCCAATTGGTAGTAAAAGTAGAGATATATTCTGAAATGACCTGGAGGAGTAAACAGCTCACAGAAATGGATTAATCTCAAGTTCAAAACTGTGCTCAGGAAGGATAGTATTGACATTAAATATCTAATAGTGACTACTTCTCTAACATTTTGGTTAGTTTTGAAACACATCACATAAATTTTTATGCATGATATTTGCTTTCCTGATTTAAGTTTTTTAAGACAAGTCTGAAAATTAATTTCTATTTTCTGAGCCAGGTAAACTGATAGTAAGGGAAGCAGACAGATGAGATCAGCTGGATATTTAAGACAGACAGATGAGATCAGCTGTGTATTTACTTTGTAGTTACCCTCAACCTGTGTCTTGGGTCTTGAGATATCTGTATGCTCTCTACACTAAATCATATTCTCACGTGACTGAACTGTATGGAGAGGTACTCCTTTATAAACAACCTGTCCAAATTGCTATAATGGAACCAATGGAACAAAAGTAGAAGTTCCTTTGGTTGTAGAAACCTCTTCTAAATCTTTTTTTTCACCCCAACATAACAAGGGATATAAAACATCTCACCATTTTCAGTAGATAAACAGAACAGAGAGATCATGAGAAATGAGAGGACCTTGTAGATGTACAAAATCCTGAAGGGAAGATATATGTGTTTTTTAAATCCCACCAAAGGGATTGGATACACTGGCCAGCTTATTTTGGAAAATGACTCAGTGGTAAAGAGATTTCTAAGTAGGCAAATTCTGTACATTCAGTGAACAGTCTGTAAATATTCATAAAAGATAACCATGTCAGCGATTATTGCCACTAATACAAGTTATTGCATCCTCAAGATTATTTTTAAATTTATCACTACAATCATTCTAAAGAATTGTGTTGTTTCTGTTCCACGTTAGACCATTTTGTTTTTACATTTCTGAGGGCCTTATAAGATAAAAACCTATAAAACTATTAAAAGATAATTTCTATTTCTTCTTGTTGAATTCTTACCTATACTAGAGATCTGGAGACACAAGTGGTGTTTTTTAATTGTTCTACATTCATTGCCAAAGAAAATTGTTTTAGTCAGTTTAGGCTACTATAAAAATATGCCATAGATTTAGTGACTTAAACAACAAACATTTACTTCTAACAGTTCTGGAGGCTGGAAAGTCCAAAATCAAGGTACTGGCAGATTCAATTTCTGACAATGGCCCCTTCCTGGTTTGCAGATGGCTGCCTTCTTGCTATTTTCTTACAAGTCTGAGAGATGGCGCTATTCTCCCTCTTCTTATAAAAGACACTAATCTGGTAATGGGAGCTCCACCCTTATGAGCTCATTTAAACTGAATTGCCTCTCAAAGGCCCCACCTCCAAATAGCATCACATTAGGCTTCAACTTATGAATTTTGGAGTAACACAAATATGTAGTCCATGGCAATAATTATATCAAAAATTCAATAATAATAATAATAATAAATAATTATTTGCCTATAAAATGTCATGGATAAAGAAGTTTCTATTTGAAACTCTGTCATAGTCTCTCTTATCATTTATGATAGCACTTTTCATAAGGCCTCAACCAGGGAATATGAAAGGAGGAAAAACTCTTAAAGAAAGATATTCAGAACTGTGAAACTAGGAGTATTATAATGCATTCTGTAGTTTGATTCTAATGAGGTCCTTGGAATCTTTAGCAAAGTTCCACATTATGAAGGTGATTGCCTTTTCAGTGAGGTCCTTTTGAAATTCAAGAAAGTAAACGACTGTTAAGTCTACCTAAGATGGACTAGAGATCATATAATTCTGAAGAACTTTTTCTAATAAATCAGAATTACCTCTCTTGTTTTTTCTTACTTCTTTTTTCCTCTCTCTTCTTTTTCTTGCCTGTTTTAACTTTTTCAAGGAGATGATATAACTGATGAATACCACCTCCTTGTTGTGTAAGACTCCAGGATGAAATTGCAAAGGTATCCAAAGATATATTCACTAGTGATGTTACATTTTTTAGAAGGGAACACAAGGAAATTACTTCAATTTAATTGCTTCATAGAAAGAAAAGGTGTATGTTCTTACTGTCTCAGATTGGATGTAAGCAGTTTCTATTAAGAACAGGTAAAATCAAGGGATATAGGCAACAAGGCACATGACCATGTAACCTAATATTTTATAAACTGAGCAGAGGTTTATAAACACCTCAATTAGTTCTCTCCCAAAGGTAGTAGAATATTCAAGATCATTTCAAATGCTCTTCAGACTTAAATGAGGGTTGAAACAGCAGAGAAAAATGTTAAGTACTTCCATTTAGCCAATATTTTCATTTCTCTATATAGCAGCAAAAAAAATATGCATACATCATTTCAAGATTTCCTCAGAGACATTTTCTTTTTTGACCTATATAAAATAGCTTAGATCACATAGAACAAACTTTCCTATCTAAGACTTGAGAAACTCAACAAAAGGTTAATTAGAGGAGACAAATGCTATAACTTCCTCAGACAACAAACTTCCAGTGATAATGCAGGTGGTATGTGCTCGGTTCTCTTGTCCTTTGAGCAAGAGCCTTGATTTTATGCCCAGATATTTCCTTCATTATAATTATAAAATTTATAATACCATTATAAAATTATGTAAAAATTAAGTATCTTCTATGCTCTAAAAGGTATTTTACATAATCCAAATTTTCTAATTTTGCGATTGCTACATTGTAAATAATTTCCTAAATCTGCTTAAATAATTACTGAAACTATAAATCCTGTTCCTACATAAAGAAGAAAAAAATCATGGACTAAAATCAAACATACATTTCTTGTTTTGTTGCATTTTCAACATAGGCTTGTTTTTAATTTTCCTTACCTTAATCTAAGTGTCTCATTTAGTGATTTGATAGAAGTTCTTTTAATCTAAAATTAAGAAGTACTCATGATGCATGGGACAAGGATGAAATTAAAAGATGCTCTCTCTGGCTATATATATGATTAGAAATTTATTTGGATGTTATATAGAATTCATTAATAATTCATTTATTCAAAAGTACCTAGTAAGCATCTATTGTATGCAGGTACTATTCTAGGCACTAAGAATACACTAATGACCCAGATCCCTATTCTCAGAGAGAGAGACACCCAATAAGTGAATAAATATATATGTTCGATAGTGAGAATTTTAATGAAGAAAAATAAAGCAAATGAGGGGCTAAAAAGCTCACTGGGAGTGAGTTTTTTATATAGGAGTGGTTAAGAAAAGGTCTTGGGTTAAAGTTACATGTGAGCAAAACCCTGAATAAAGTAAAGGGAAAACCTGTATGGCAATTTGTGGAAAGAGTGATCTTGGCAGTTGGAACAGGTGAGTGCAATTCCTGAGGAGAGGATGCACATGACACGTTTGAGAAAGAGCAAAGAGGTAGTGTGGGAAGTGGAGTGAAGAAAGTGATAGGAGATGAAATCAGAAAGGTAGCCTTCAGGATGGCCCCACTAATACCTGTCTCTGATAAACACACCATATACTATCCCTTCTGACACTGAATAGAGTGATGTATGTAAATGATAGGATGTTGTGGAAATAATGATGTATGACTTCCAATAGAAGACATAAAAGCTTCCACCTTGTTCACTGTTGGATCACTCACTCGGGGGAAAGTAAGCTATCATGTTATAACAACAATCAATAGTCTCAAGGAGAGGTCTATGTGGCAAGGAACTGAGGTCTCTTGTCAGGAGCCAGCTTTAACTTGCCAGCCATGTGAGTGACCCTCAGACAACTGCAGTCCCAGGTGACAGCTTAACTTCATTCAACTCTTGAGATACCCTGAGTCAGACCCACCCAGCTTATTCTCTCCATTATTCCTGACTCACAGAAATTGTGTGCCCTAAGAAATGGTTATTGTTGTTTAAAGGCAGAAGTTTGGGGAGTAATCTGTTATGTAGCAATCGATAACTTATACAATAGAGTTTTGCAGACCATAGGAAGGACTTTATGTTCTAAGTGGGAAGACATTGGAAGGACTTGATCTGACTTAAATTTTTAAATATCACTTTGCTATGGATAATAGACTACAAGGAGAAAGGGATAGAAGTAGAGAGACCATGTAGAAAGTTTCTGTAATAACCCAGTCAAAGATGATTGTAACACAGATTAGGATATAGAAGCAGTGGATGTGGTCAAAGGGGCCAGATTTTGGATATATTTTGAAAGTAGAGTGGAAAAAATTACTGTAGAGTGGTTCTGATTTTACTACTATAACTTACATGTATAAAAATAATTTCTCCAAAAGTTCAAAATACAGAATTCTTCATAAAACAGATCACTCATAATTCATCTATCATAAACCTCTCATTATCTTTATCTTATTTTTCATAAATTGTAAGTCAGTAAATTATAAAAGAAGTTAACGATAATTGCTGCCTATTAGAGTGTCTGTTAGAAAAGTCATCACTGATTCTGTACATCAATACCCTAACTCCCGCAGTGGAAGATTATCATTCTGTTCCCTTTTTTCTTTTTGAGTGGCTCCTATTCCTGTTAGGTGCTGAGATAAAAATGGTTGCTAAATCTAGTCTCTGCCATCATGAAGTTCAGAGAACAGTGAAGGAGAAACACATTAAACAAATAATCACACAAATTAATGTAAAACTACAAACTACAACACTAGTTCCATCATTTAAGGACATTTGGGACAAGTTAATTCCTCTTTTACATGATGACTCTCAAAATATTTGAAATCTCAAGTCCCTGATTCTCCTTAAGTAGAAACAATTATTCCCAACATTCTTCTCATGATGTGGTTTGAAAATTATAATTATGAGTCACTCCAATAAACTTACAACCTTCTTGATATGCAATGACTCGAATAGAATTTATTAATTCAAATGTGATCCAACTAAAACGGTTTATGTCTATATTAGTTGGAAGCATCTGGGGAAGACAAGGACTCATGAAAACAAGATGATAGCCTTGGAAGAAGCATGGTAAAGGCTCAAGTTCACTACTTTTACTCTTTAAAATTAATCTACCCCTGATGCGGACTCCTTTATCAGTTGAAAATTGACTTTCTGCCCTAAAGGAGGAAAGTCTGGCACAGTATTTGAGATGTTCCAGGGAAAAATGATGATTAATGTACATGGGTGCTTAACACTCTTTGAAATGCTCCGAAGTACATAAACCTATTTAAGCCTCACAACAACCTATGAGGAATTATTTTACAGATGAAGAATCTGAAGCATAAAAAGATTAACTTGTTCAAGATTACACAGTTAGTGAAGGTTTCAACAGAGGCACTCTCTTTCAAAGGCCATGCTTGTGACCACCAAAATATGCTGCCTCTTTTGAACAACCCTCTTTTTGTACTCCTCACTGTGTATGATACCTCACATATAATCGAAGTCCAATAAATATCTGTTGGTTTGACAGATAAATGAGGATGTGTGCATCAGAGAATGCATAGATGAAATAAATCTCAGCTGAGGGACTACAAGCTTTATTTAATAAGAAAAAAAATCCCACGAATTTTCCTATTATAGACTCCATGAAGCAGAACAGTGTCACTTCACTATAACCAATCCATCTCCAATTTTATTACCATATGCTTTCTGTGAAGCTTCCACAATTAAAATAGAACCCAAATTGGCTAAGCACCATAAACAATATGTGCAGCTTTTAAAAAAAACTCCAAAATACAAGGCAACATTAGGATAAATGGAACAAGAATACTCTGAACGAAGCATAGAAAATTGCCTTCACTCTTTCATTACTGTTTGTTTGTTTTGTTTTGTTTTGTCAAAAGTAGTTCTTTAAATACTCATCATTTACATTTCTAGTAAAAGATACAGTGTTTGTTAAATTCTGACTTGAATGAAGGTGAATGGGAGGATAGGGAGCTTTATCAGCAATATCTTCCCTTCTGGTATAATTTTCTCTTCATTACATTGCAAAATTAAGTCTAAGATTATCAGTGATTTTTCTAGCATTTTATAATGCTTGATAATGGACTACACTGCTGTTATTATTGCTGGTCTTATTTTCATATTCTGCTGTTATGTTCATTGAATGTGATTCTATTGGAAGTGTTTTTGACAAATAAAGAATTTCCCCCATGTATCTTTTATACTGTGCTGCTCTGAGAACACATTTCTTTCTTTTTTATTATTAAAGTATAGTTTACATACAATATCATATTGGTTTCAGGTATACAACATAATGATTCAACATTTATATACCTTATGATGTGATTACCACACTAAGTCTAGTAACCATCTGTCACCACGCCACGTTATTATAATAAAATTGACTCTATTCCTTGTGCTGTATACCACATCTCCAATGCTTATTTATTTTATAATTGGAAGTATGTACCTTTTTTTCCCCTTCACCTATTTCACCCATTCCCTGACCCCTTTCCCCTCTGGCAACCATCAGTTTATTCTGTTTCTATCAGTCTGTTTTTGTTTTTTCATTTGTTTTGTTTTGTTTGTTCATTTGTTTTTTCTCTTTATATTTTGCACATAAATGAAATCATATGGTAGTTGTCTTTGTTTGAGTTTTTTTTTTACTAGGCATAGCACCCTCTAGTTTATCTGTGTTGTCATAAATGACAAGGTCTCATTCTATTGCTGAGTAGTATTATGCATATTATGTATGTATATATTACATCTACTTTGTTCACCTATTAATAAACAGGTAGGTTGCTTCCATATCTTGGCTGTTGTAAATAATGCTGTAATGAATATAGAAATGTATACAACTTTTCGAATTAGTGTTATTTTCTTGGAATAAATACCAACAAGTGGCATTGCTGGGTTGTATAGAAGTTCTATTGTTAATTTTTTGAGGAATCTCCATACTGTTTTCCAAAGTGGCTACACCAATTTACAATCCAACCAACAATGCACAACTTTTCTTCACATTCTCACCAACACTTATTATTTGTTGACTTTTTAATAATAGCCATTCTGACAGGTGTGAGGTTGTATCTCATTGTGGTTTTGATTTGCATTTCTCTGATTAGCAATGCTGAGCATCTTTTTATATGTCTGCTGGCCATCTGTAAGTCTTCTTTTGAGAAATGCCCCTTCCAGTCCTCTATTTTTAAAATCAGATTGTTTGATTTTGATGTCGAGTTTTATGTATTCTGTACATATTTTGAATATTAACTCCTTATCTAACATATTTGCAAATATCTTCTTCCATTCAGTAGGTTGTATTTTTGTTTCATTAATGGTTTCCTTTGCTGTGCAGTTTTTAGTTTGATGCAGTCCGATATGTTTATTTTTGCTTTTGTATCCCTTGCCTAAGGAGACATATCAAAAATATATTGCTTAGACCAACATCAAAGACTTTGCTAGATATGTTTTCCAGAAATTTTATGATTTCAGGTCTTACATTTAAGTTTTTTATCCATTTTGAGTTTATTTTTTGTATATGGTATAAGAGAGTGGTCCAGTTTTATTCATTTATTTGTATATAATTTTTGTATATATCTATACAGTTTTCCCAACACCACTCATTGAAGAAACTAATTTCTCCAACATATATTCTTATTTCCTTTGTCGATTAATCGACCATAGATTTAAGGGTTTATTTTTGGTCCCTCTACTCTGTTCCATTAATCTATGTGTCTATTTTTATGCCAGTACTGCACTGTTTTGATTATTGTAGCTTTGTAGCATAGTTTGAAATCAGGTAGTGTGATACCTCCAACTTTGTTCTTCTTTCTCAAGACTTCTTTGGTTATTTAGGGTCTTTTGTGGTTCCATACAAATTTTAGGATTGTTTTTTCTAGTTCTGAGAAAAAAACGTCATTGGTATTTTGATGCGGACTGCATTTAATGTGTACTTTGCTTTGGGTAGTATGGAAGTTTGAACGATATTAAATTTCCGATTATCAAGGAAGATATACCATTTATTTGTGTCCTCTTTAATTTCTTTCTTTAATGTCTTATTGTTTTCAGAGTACAGGTCTTTCACCTCCTTGGTTAAATTTTCTCCTAGGAATTTTATTTTATTTTTTGCCGATGCTTTTAAATGAGATTGCTTTCTTAATCTCTTTCTGATCTTTTGTTATTAGTGTATAGAAATATAACAGATTTCTGTATATTAGTTTTGTATCCTGCAACTTTACTGAATTTATTTATTAGTTTTAATAGTTTTTTGGTGAAGTGTTTGGGGTTTTTTGTATATAGTATTATGTCATCTGCAAATAGTAACAGTTTTACTTTTTCCTTTCCAATTTGGAAGCCCTTTACTTATTTCCTTTTTTCTGATTTCTGTGACTAGGACTTTCAATACTATATTGAATAAAAGTGCAGAGTGCCCTTGTCTTTTTCCTGATCTTAGAAGAAAAGCTTTCAGCTTTTCACTATTGAATATAATCTTTATTGTGAGCTTATCATATCTGGCCTTTATTATGTTGAGATATGTTCCCTTTCCAATTTATTGAGAGTTTTTATAATAAATTGATGATGAATTTTGCCAAAAGTTTTTTCTGTATCTATTGAGATGATCATATGATTTTTATTTTTAGTTTTGTGGATGTGGTGCAACACATTGATTGATATGCAGGTATTAAATTATCCTTGCATCCCTGGAATAAGTCCCATTTGATCATGGTAGGACATCCATTTATGTGTTGTTGAATTTAGTTTGCTAATATTTTGGTGAGGATTTTTTTATATATGTTCACCAGGGTTATTGGCCTATAATTTTCTTTTTTTGGAGTGTCTTTGTCTGGTTTTGGTATCAGGGTAATACTGGTCTTGTAGAATGAGTTTATAAGCGTTCTTTCCTCTTCAATTGTTTGGTATAGTTTGAGAAAAATAGGTGGTAATTCTATTTTAAATGTTTGATAGAATTCATCTGCAAAGCTATCTGGTCCTGAACTTCAGTTGTTGGGAGTTTCTGATTACTGCTTTACTTTTATTACTAGTAATCAGTCATTCAGATTTTCTATTTCTTCCTGGGTCATTCTTGGAAAGTTATATGTTTCTAAAAATTTATCCATTTCTTCTAGGTTGTCCATTTGTTGGCATAATTGTTAGTAGTATTCTTTACTGATCCTTTGTGTTTTTGTGATATTTGTTGTAACTTTTCTTTTATTTCTGATTTTACTTATTTTGGCTCTTTCTTTTTTCCTTGATGAGTCTGGCTAAAGGTTTTTCAATTTTGTTTATCCTTTTAATGGACCAGTTCTTAGTTTCATTGATCTTTTCTATGTTTTTAGTCTCTATTTTATTCATTTCCACTCTGGTCTCTATTATTTCTTTCCTTCTACTTACTTTGGGTTTTGTTTTTTCTTTTCCCTAGTTCCTTTAGATGTAAAGTTAGTTTATTTATTTGGGATTTTTCTTGTTTCTTGAATATGCCTATATAGCTATGAACTTTCCTCTTAGAACTGCTTTTGCAGTTCTCATATGTTTTGGAAAGTTATGTTTTTAGTTTCATTTGTCTGAAGTTATTTTTTGATATTCTGTTTGATTTCTTATTTGATTCATTGGTTATTTAGTAGAATGTCCATATGACTATGTGTTTTTTTAGTTTTTTTGTGGTCGATTTCCACTTTCTTTCCTACTATTTGTGGAAAAGATGCTTAATATGGTCCCAATGTTCTTGAGTTTATTAAGACTTGTTTTGTGGCTAATATGTAGTCATTCTTAGAGAATGTTCTATGTGCACTTAAAAAGAATGTGTACTCTGCAGTTTTTGAATAAAATGTTTTATAAATATCTATTATGTCAATCTGGTTTAATGTGATGTTTAAGGCCATTGTTTTCTTATTGACATTCTGTCTGGATGATCTACTTACTGATGTGAGTAGAGTATTAAAATCTTCTACCATTATTGCATATATTATATATACTGTCAACTCTTCTCTTTACGTCTGTTAAAATGTGCTTTATATACTTAGGTGCTCCTATATTGAGTGCATAGATATTTTCAATTGTTATATTCTTGGATTGACCTCTTTATCATTATGTAATGTTCTTTGTCTCTTTTTAAAGTATTTGTTTTAAAGTCTATTTTGTCTGGTACGGGTATTGCCACCTCAGCTTTCTTTTTGTTTCTACTTGAATAAAATATCTTTTTCCATCCCTTTACTTTCTTGTAGGCATATGGATGGGTCTTGTTTTTAGTCCATTCAGCCACCTTATGTCTTTCAATTGGAGCATTTAGCCCGTTTCCATGTAAATTAATTATTGATAGGTAGGTACTTATTGGTATTTTGTTCATTTTTTTTTGTAGTTCTTTGTTCCTTCTTCTCTTGATATCTTTCTTTTGAGTTTGTTGGTTTTCTTTAGTGTTTTATTTCGGTTCCTTTCTCTATTTTTTGTGAATTTTTGTAGGTTTTTGGTTTATGGTTGTCATGAGGTTTATACATATTCATCTATACTTGTAGCAGTTTATTTTAAGCTGATAGCCATTTAACCTGAAATTCATTCTAAAAGCACTACATTTTTACTCCTCACTCCAAGCTTTGTGTTTTTGATGTCATATTTCAGATCTTTTATTTTGTGTTTTCCCTATTTATTATAGTTAATCTTGCTTTTTAACCTTTATACTAGCTTTTTAAGAGGTCGATCTGCTGTGTTTATTATATATTTGCCTTTAATTGTGAAATTTTTTCTTGCATGTATTTTCTTATTTCTGGTTATGACCTTTTCTTTTCTGTTTAAAGAAAATTCTTTAACATTTCTTGTAAAACCGCTTCAGTGGTGCTGCTCTACTTTAGATTTTGTTTGCCTGAGAAATGCTTTATTTCTCTTTCGATTCTAAATGATAACCTTGCAAGATAGAATATTCTAGGTTGTAGGTTCCTTTCTTTCAGCACTCTAAATATATTCTGCCACTCCATTCTAGCCTGTAAACTTTCTGCTGAGAAATCAGCTGATGGCCTTGTGGGTTTCCCTTATATGGGTTTCCCTTATAGTTGTTTTCCTCTCACTGCCTTTAAGATCATCTCTATCTTTAACTTTTGTAATTTTAACTACAATTTATCTTGCTGTGGGCCTCTTTGGGTTCACCTTGTTTGGAACTTTCTGTGATTTCTGGGTCTGGATGTCTGTTTCCCAAGACTAGGAAAGTTTTAAGTCATTACTTCTTCAAATAAACTTCTGCCCCTTTCTCTCTTCTTCTCCTTATAGGATTTCTATAATGCAAATATTAGTGTGCTTGATGTTGTCCCAGGGGTCACTTAAAACATTCTTTGTTTTTAAAATTCTTTTTTCTTTTTTGCTCTTCTAATTGGGTGATTTCCACTATTTTACCTCCTAGGTCACTAATCTATTCTTCTATATTATCTATTCTGCTATTGATTCCTTCTATTGTATTTTTCATTTCAGTTATGGTATTCTTCAGCTCTGATTGGTTTATTATAATTTTTATCTGTTGAAGTTCTTTCTGAGTTCCTCTATTCTACTGTCAAGTTTGGTGAGTATTCATATGACCATTTCTTTGAATTTTTTTTTTCACCCACAGCGCCTGATCTTTCTAGGTGGTCTCCCATCCAAGTACTGACCAGGCTCAACCCTGCTTAGCTTCTGAGATCAAACAGGATTGGGCTCTTTGAATTCTTTATCAGGCAAATTACTCATCACTGTTCCATTCAGTTTTTTTGTTTGTTTGTTTGTTTGTTTGTTTTGGGGGGGTGTTCTTGTTCCTTAATTTTTAACATATTTCTCTATCTTCTCATTTTATTTGCCTTTCTGTATTTGTTCCTATGAATTAGATGAGACAGCTATCTCTCCCAATCTTGAAAAAGTGGCTTTGTTTAGAAGCAGCCTCTGTGTAGACTGTGTGTCAGGTGGTTTTGGCAGGCTAGTTGGAGTCAAGGTGAGCTTATGTGGTTGGTGCCTGGGGCACTGACTAGTGGAGAATAGTGGGCTCAGGACAGAGTGCCCTGTTATGTATGGCATGCAGTAGCTCCCTGTTGATCCAACTATCCATGGCTGGAGTGGGGTCTGGGTGGGGCAGCCTGGTATGCTTGTCTTGCTATGCTCTGTGATCCTACTGGACTGAGCTCCAGGTAAAGCCGCCCAGTGCCCTTGCTTTTAAAGACACATCCTGCTAATCTGGTTGTCCATGGCTGGAGTGGGATCTGGGCAAAGCAGTCTGTGCATGCACACCACAGCACCTTATTGGTCTGCTGGAATGAGTTCCAGGTGAGGTGGTCTGGTGTGCACATGCACATAATGGCATTCTGTTGATTTGGTTGTGCACTGTGCACCTCAGCACCATCTTGGTCCCACTAAAGTGAGCTCTAGGGCAGAGGGAGTGGGCTGCAAAAGTCTTGCAGGTCAGCCAGAGCACCTGGATAGAACTCTCACCCACACTATCTGGATGGAGGGGGACATAAACAATGACACTCATTGGCACTTTTACTCCCAGAGAACTCTCATAGTTCCTCAATCTTTGTCTCACTCTCACTCTCACTCTCACTCTCACTCTCACTCTCACTCTCTCATTTGTTTTGCAGAAGCTGTTTAATCCCTCAGTTGTCTCTTAGGAGTAATTTCTCTAAATATAAGTGTATATTTGGTGTGTTTATGGGAGGGGACAAGTTCTGTGTCCTACTATGTCACCATCTTGGACCTGCCTTTCCAAGAACACATTTCTTTTTAATGTAGCAATTCTAATCTCAGCAAATATTATCCAACTGGACTTAAGGGGAAAAAATTTCTGCTTATTCTGAATTAAATTTAATTTTTACTTAATGTAAGAAGAAAACTTATAAGGAAAAAAAT
This sequence comes from Eidolon dupreanum, assembly GCA_028627145.1. NCBI lineage: Eukaryota > Metazoa > Chordata > Mammalia > Chiroptera > Pteropodidae > Eidolon > Eidolon dupreanum. The sequence continues at coordinate 51,435,381 of CM053503.1, read as the reverse complement.
CTGGCATTTCCTTAAGCATTTAAGTTTTCATCTAAGGATTATTTACCTAGTCACTAAATGTATGGCAGATTGTTTGAACATGTTGAAATTTTAGGGGTTGGCAAATTTTTAAATAACTGAAGGCTGTACCATGCCCTTGATAAAAATTACTTTGTACAGAGCATCTGTGTTGATTAACTGTTGAGAAATCATTTGCATGTTTTGTGGATTTTGGCTTCCAGCCTGCTCAGCTTAGGCCTTGTCCAGTCATCTAGTCATATTTTCACAACAATTCAAGTGATAGGATCTTTTCTAGTATCATTTAACATGTCTTACAGCTGTCCCTCTTAGCCTTTCTATTCACCCAGACAGAGAGGAAAGGGCAAATTTTTTCTCAGTTGAACTCAAGCAAAAACACTAGAGTTTCTTTATTTTTAGTTTCAGGTCTCACCTATGTCATATAGACTCTTCATTTCACTCTCTCTTTAAAGACTGATGGTTCAGTGCCCCAATCTTTAAGTCAAAGTGGTTTTCTATGGTCATTCTTCCTTTCCTTCATTTATTTACTTGTTTATTCAATAAAATTTTATTGAGTGCCAATATGGACCCAGTTCTATAACACAAAAATAAATAATTGCTTGGCAGTCTAATGGGAATGAGGAATATATAAACAGGAATTAGAATGTCATGTGCAAAGTGATATTATAGAGATAAGTATAAGGGCATGAGATCTCAGATGAGAGAGTAATGGGGTTAGGGAACATTGGGAGGGAGGACTAGAAACTATTTAATTTTTTATTCTAACATATTTTGATTTTGAAGGACTTTTCAATGTTTTTGATTCATTTCTATCAAATAGTCAGCAAATATTTGTTGTAGGCTTATAGTATATGAGACTGTATGCAGGGAATTACATGCTATGCATTAAGTAGCTTAAAGTCACCTACTGCTTCCTCCAACATATCAATATAAATGTGTTGGTAGACTTGTTGATTTTATTGGATTAATTTAGCCTGTTAGGTAAATGTTCTGTTAATTCAAAGTACAAATTTCTTATCAAGGATCCTTCTATCATCTCAAAGAATTCCCTCTCCTTCCTTCCCATGATGATGTCTGGGTTCAAAGAGAAGACTATTTCTGGCAAGGCTTTAGGAAAAGGGGATCCTCCTCCTTTTCTGTGGTTCTCACTGGCCTCTGGTTGAGGTTTAATTAATCTCTCCTCATCTCTCTCTGGAGGCCTTAATGGATCTCCTGCTAAAGTTCTGCATCTGATGGAATTCCTGGTGTGTTCTCTCTGTAAGGTGAGGGAACTCCAGCTTTCTGGCTGACTCACCTTGTCTTCCCCATGGCTCTCACTGGCACTCAGATGTTCCCAGCCTCAGGTTCATCCTCTATCCAACCCTTGGCTTAGGCTGCTCATGTTCTGAGCTGCTGCCATCAAGCCACCTCACAGTCTCAGCCACTGGAGCACACTACATCAGCTGTCCCTTTCTCATGTCATGCAGAAGCATTCACAGGTCTTATATCATTGGTCTTATTTCTGGAAGCACACCAATTTAAGAAAAGCCTGTTTGGAGAAAGACCAATTTGCATATTTCTTAAATTAATTTTTTGTTAACCATTTTTAGTTTTCACACAATGAAATCACTGTGATAAATTTTTATTTTGTGTCTGTCTGCCCCAGCTCCTTGTTTTTTGGAGTTGAAGACTGAGAAATGGAAAGGGGAGACAGAAGGGTGGGGGTGACGAGAAAATTGAGGAACAAAAGAAAACCACGTTCAGAAAATTATGGAGATCTTATATCAATACAGATATATGCAAATATGTATGAATATACTGAGTCTTATACATTTGTTAGAATATAGCACAGGATATGTCAAAGTATTTTAAATGCCATCAGAGTTTCTGATTATCTCAAACTTTTTTGATCATGGACATTTTATCTTGCAGAATTTTTTGAAGAACTATTGTTCTATGAAATGCTTTACGAGAACTGTTTCAGAGAATAAAAGTGAGGGAGTGCTTTCTTTCCTTTACTATTGAAGTCCTTTAGTAAAACTATAGAGCAACTTTGCTGTTTGCCTAAAAATTTATTTTTCCTATACCCAGAGTACTCCTTGGATTTAATACTTATTAAAATTAGCAAAAAACCCTTTTGATATATATGTGTCTGCTCTAGATTGTCAAACCATCACTCTGATCTGACATTCTAGCACCCACTAACATGTTTAGGGATAAAATTTAGAGGAGAAAATTCAAAATCCATCTTGCCTTCACTCTCAATATTAATATCTCACATACTAATACCCTTCTGCAGCATTTCACACGTTCAATAGCATTATCTCTTGAGTTGAAATGTACTATTGATTTGGCCTTTGCCACACTGTGAGTTGGACTGGCAAGAAATTCTTAATTTTTAAGAGGAAACTGTGGTGCAGTCTGACAAAAGTAATTGGCCTAAGTCACACAAGACTAGAGCCAGGACTAGAGCACAGCACTCTTGGCTCATCGTCTGATTCACACCCATTCCCCAATGCTTCCATTACACCTGGGGACAGATGTCTTGTATAGCATTATTATGATTGCCATGTACAATAAATGAAAGCAAGCCTTTAAAAAAAACTTGCCTGGATATTGGAACAGAATTCTTATTTAATTAGTGAAATAAATAATTTATATCTCTTTATTGGTCAATAGGATCAATTTAGTTATTATGTTTTCTCAACCAATGCAATTTATTTAGAAATTCTGAAAAGTAGAGGCAAACAATGTCTGGAATGATTTTGTGGCAATAAGAAAACATGAAACTACACTATTCTGAATATTTAACCATATACCTATGTACAAATACTATCTAAAATAATTAAGCTTAAAAATGAGTAAATTAATTCTACATATTTATTTTAAAGTTATTATACTTTGTGTAATTAAATCTTTTTTCAGGAAGAAGTTCTATCAAAATTAATTCTCCCTTTTCATTTTATATCATCTCCTAGCAGATTCTTTGTTTCATGATTTTCTATTCTGTGTTTCATTTAGAAGAAAAGAAGAGGAAGTTATTACAATCTTCTTTCTGAACAACTGATCTTTTTTCCCCCTTATTTATGTCTGCTTACTCAGAGTAATGAAAGGCCTAATAAAGCAATAAAAATCATCATAGTACAGTAGGGAGAAATGTCACCTTCTCACACAGAAAAACAATTTGCCTTGGCTTTACGTAGAAACTTTCTGACCCCAAATATGGCTTGATAAAATTATTTGCCAGAGAAATTCTCCCAAATTAACTTTTGAACTAAAAAGCTACCAACTGCTTAAAAAGTTGTAGTGTAGAAGGAGGAATAAATTGGGTTGGGCATGTTGTGTATCTGGAATCTAGGACATTAACCATAATCTCAGTTTTATGAAGGAGGAAGATCGGGTAAGATATGAGGGGTTAAGGGAGCTATAGCAGTCTGTGGTGGGTAGAACACATATTGGGTTCAGGTTTCCAACCTACCATTGCCTCTGATCATTTGTGAAGCTTGGAGAAGACTCATCATCTGCCTAGACCTGAGCTGCCTCAGTTGTAAAGGAAGTGCTGTTCCCAGGCTCTGTTGCCCTCTGTTCATTATGACTGGGGTTAGGTCCTGACATGGGTGGCCAGGAATAATCCTCATCCCAGGCAGCAGAGATGTATGCTTCATTATGCCAGCACTCCCAAATTTATCCTCAAGACCATGTTTTCACTTTTCTCCTTCCCCACCAGCCTACCTGGCCATCTGTGATGGCCTCCTAACAGGTATTTCTACACTTATTCTCTTCCTACTCCATCTATCTGCACATAAAAATAGAGTAATTATTTTAAAAGTCATATATAATATTACGTCTCTCTCTTGTTAAAATTCTTTCAACCTTTTCTCTTTCTTGTAGATTAAAACCTGACTATCTTTAATGTGACCTATGAGACAAGTGAGTCCTAAAGCAAATGAAGCCTGAAACATCACTGGAGGCAAAAATGACAAAACTGAAGCTATCCTACTCCAGGCACATCATGAGAAGGGAGGGTGCTTTGGAAAAGACAGTGATGCTGGGGAAAATAGAGGCAGCAGGAAAAGAGAAACATCAAATTTAAGATGGATTAACTCCGTAGGCATGGGTCAATAGGAGCTGAGCAGAGCTTTTGAGGACAGGACATTGTGGACATCACTCATTCATGGGGAAGGAATAAGTGAACTCAACAGCACAGAACACCCATGGAATTGCAATGATTTGTCTCTGCCTGGTTCTCCAGCTTCATCTTGATATAGTGCTACATTCTTACTGACTTTCTTTTTAATCTCACAAATAATCCTCTTTCTTTTCTCAAGAGTTTCCACTGCTTGTTGTCTCTTCCCTACTTAATATCTGTCTACTTGACTGGAACATAAGCTTTCTCATGGCAAAATCTTCTATATCCCCCAACTCCTCACACAGTGTTTTACAAATGGTAAGTATCTGTAAAACTTTTTGGATATATCACTAACAAAGCTATTTTGGCTATTATCTAGTTTTAATTTTGTGGCCAAATTTGATGAATGTGTCATCCCTGTAACTGAGCTTCTGTCTTAACAACTTCCCTAGTTCATCACTTATATTCATCATCACAATTCTCTGCCTTTGCATATAAAAAAGAAAAAGAAGTTGGGTAAAATTAAAGAACTACTTTTACAATACAGGGAATTCATTTCACAATAGGATTTATAACACAGTTCTCCTAGAGTAATTTATGTACTTTATTTAAATTATTATTTGATTTTCCAAAATTCAATTTACACAATATTCTTTGGAAACAAGTCATTGTATGTTTGATCTAGAAGCAATTTGATAACTCATTGGCATCCTCAGTTTCAAGTGAAAGAATCAGTGCCCAGAAGGGTCCAGAGTGTTGGTGGTCTGCCCAATTTTGCCCTGAGTTGATCAGTGGACAATGTACTAAGAAAAAGCTATATTTAATGAATATGCTTAATCTATAAATTCCGTTTTAAAATAATTTGAGTTGACATACACAAGCACAACCAGTGGAGTTCATATAACAGGTCAGTATTGAATAGATGCTTGTTAAACATTTGTTGAGTTAATGAGTAATAAAAGGAAGTGAAAAGTTGGGAACTGAAAGGTAAGAATTAGTTTGTAGAATATCCTCGTTACCCCAGATCAGTTAAATTACAGTGGAACATGCTAAGATTGATGGAAACAAAACAGCTGCCAAGTTTCTTGAAACTTCAAGAGGGGAATAACTATTGTTAACATTTCAGATTAATCATTTTAAATATGAGACTTGGTGGAATCTTTGTCCATCTTTTATTAATCATTAAGTTAAGTTACTATTTTTTTATGTCAAAAAGAAAGTGTTTTAGAATAGATGTAATGAAAAGAAATACTATCAACCTGATCTCTAAATAAGTATGAAATGTCCCACAAAGGCAATATTTCCCATATAGAGTTCTCATTAGAAAGATTTCTTTGCCCATATCAATCCTACTGTGCTTCAGCTCTCGTCTCACATCTGTTCCTCATCTCAAGCCTTTACTTGTAATTTGTATAAAGTGTAATTATTATTTTTATTATTACCATGGCTCCTGTTGTCTCTATCTTATACATAGTGCTTATTACCCATCCCACACATTTTAGAAGTTGCTTGTCTTGTAAAGGACTATTCTCTAATTACATTAGGTTTATATGCCTTTTTCCCCTTAACTGTTAGAGAAATACTTTGAAAACAGGGCAGTACACTGTCTTCTATATTCCCTCCAGTGTCAAGCACAGTTGGCCTTAAATAAAGATTGAGGAATCCAATTAAAGAAATAACAACAGGAAGTGTGACACTCTTTATGTGGGAATGATACAGCTGGAATCATTTTAGAGAGGACATATTATTGAAATTAATGGCCACTCATTGGATATGACCGGAGTTAAGACACTTGTATTAATATATTTTCCAAGAAGTGATGTGCATGTCCTTTTATTATGCAGAAACCAAAATGTTCAGTGATCAATGTGAAGTTTCCTCTTCACTTTATACCAGAATAAACTATGAATACACATAAATTCCTTCACAGGCATACCCTGATTTGGATTGTTTTAGTTATTTATTTTTGTGTAAAACAAATTGCTTTAAACGATTTCACTTTGATCATAATCTTGGGGGCTAAAAATACTGAAAAGGCTCAGCAATTTAGCTTATCTCTAATCCATGAGGTGTTGCCTTTAGCAGCAGGAGCTAGAGGACCCCACATACAAGACAGTTTCTTCACCCACATGTTGGTGCCTTGGTGCTCCTCAGTTCTCTCCCTATCCACATGGTATCCCATCCTCTAGGGTCTCCTCATATGCCTTAGGATTCTCACAGCACAGCAGTCGCAGGGTAGCTAGATGTCTTATAGAGCAGCTGACCTCCAAGAGAGTTCCAAGGAAGAAGAAGTGGAAACTGTCAGTCTCATCAGGTCTGGGCCTGAAACCTAACAGCATCACTTCTGTTGTTTTCTTTGGTAGAAGCAGTCATGGAGCCTGCTTTGATTCAAGGAAAGGGGACATAGACCTCTCCCCTCAGTGAGAAGAAAATTAAAAACTTACACCCCCTTAAAAATCTGCCACATAAGTTTACCATTTTCCTATAAAACTAGGCTTCTGTGAGGAAACTGTCAACTTAATTTATCTTGAACACTTGAGCTTCTGGACATATTTGGAGCTTATGTCCAAATAAATACTCATATTCATCTTAAATTCCCTGGGCTAACATGTAAAATTTTTCTAGAACTGCTTTGAAGTAAGTAAGACCAAGAGGTGCCTCTTCTGCATTGTCCCAACCTACTCTCAAAACATCAGTCTTTCTTGTGTCTTTCTGTTATTTAGCCCAGATTCATAAGCTGCAACTCATGGTCCTTTAGGAATGGACATCAGATGTCCAGATTCCCCTGAAATTGTAACAAAGCTTTGTGTATAGGCGTTTTTCAAGAAAAAGACCTAACAGTTTATCAACGTCTTGGAACATTTTTTATTCCCCAAAAAAGATTAAGAACCACTCTGCTAGAGGATTCTATGCTTATTTTTCTCCTCTTTAACTTTCTGGTTTTGAAATGTATTAATTGTCAATTAATTGACTGCCTGTATTCATAATCCTCTATGAATGCCAGCTTTCTCTAGGTATAACCAAGGTGTAATGCATGCTGAATGTGAACTGAATGTGGATTACTGATGACTAGTTGTGAGATTTTCACCCTCAAATTGCGTAGGTGCTTCTTTCCAGAAACATTTATTGGCTATTACTGAAACAGAATAGTCACAATGTAAGAATGTCTTTTATTCAATTTAATCAACTAGGATAGTAAACAACAATGTGAATAATTTCAACAACAGAAAAAAGAAGTCAGGGCCTCTTTCCTTTCCTTACTTATGCAAAGAAAGGTCTAGATAAAATTCAGCCATCTATTACAATCTGAGATCAAAAGGTAGGTTTTAATTTGCGAACTGAGCACCTGTTGTGTTTGCCAGCTTAGTAACCTCTCCCTCTTTTCAGGAAACAGCACCATTATTTCCTAAGAGGGATCAATTTCATGTGGTTCACATAGACTGTTTACACCTATTCCTCTGCCCACAAAGATGGATATGTAACCAGGCCAAGCCAATCACAGAACCCCATTTTTACTGTCTACTATTATTGGCCTAAAGATGGGCATATAATCCAGCCTGAACAGAATTCTCCCTGGGAAATTTCTATTAGGTCTAGTGAGAAATATACCCCCCCCTTTTTTTTTTTTTTTTTTTTTTTTGCTGAGGTTGCCAAGATAACAGGATATGAATTTTGGGCTACTAAGAACTTGACCAAAATATGAAGAAAGCCAAAAAAATAAAAAATGAGTTGGAGGTCTGGTGACATGTATACCTTTGGATCCAGCTTTGCATGAAACTTTGTGCCTCTGCACTTTTCTTTACTCATTAAAGCAAGTTAGTGTTGAATTTCTGCCCTTGGATAGACAAGTACTTATTAATACAATGGGACCGCTAAAAAGGTTCCATAATGGAATTGGATGAGATTTAATAAGATTTAGACTTTGTATAAACCTTCTGTACACTTACTCACTTAACCTCACAAAACCTCAGTCATGATTTATTTTATGACTCCCCCCAAAAACATAGGTAATGTCATAGAATCGTAAAACATAACAAGTAAAAGAGCACTTGGAGGTCATATTATTGTCAGCAATTACTTTGGGAAGAAAAGACTTTAGCTCACTTGCTTTTGTGAGCTAGACTTAGATATCTAGTAGTTCTAAAAAAGAGAGTTTACTTGGAATAAGCTAAAATTCAATTTCTGAAAAAAAATTTTCCATTGATCCAAGGAGACATCTAGAATTGAAGATAGCCTGTCAGTCAGGAAGTAACACAGTAAGTGAAATAATTCCATGTGGAAAAATTACAAAAGGAAAAGTTGAAAAAAGAAAATTTCAATAGCTAATTCAAAGTAAAATCTCTCTTTTTCTTTCTTTCTTTTTTTTTTCCCCCCTAATGACCACCTCAAATTCTTTCCCTAGTAGGGGCAGCACTCTAACAAAACCAACATATTTGAAAATGAGGGGAAGAGGACATTATTCAGTCATGCCAATATTTTGTTGAAATCCTGCAGCTGCAGATCAATTCACGTACTGAGTAATCATTAGAGATTAGCTGAAAGTTTACTAACTGCTACATTGAAAGGAGACCAATATTAAAAGACAAAGCTGACCAAATATTTAAGAAACAAAGAAGGGAGAGAAATTTTTTTACATAGTTATATTACTATAAGAAATGGGACTTTCCAATGTTTGATTAATAACCAGATGAAATATATAGAGACATGATATAAGAAAGTTTATAAGGAGCAAATTAACTATTGCAACAGCACAGAAAGAAGGAATCAAGCCAAAGTACTCACAGTACAAAGCTCAAGGGACTGTTATAACTGAATAAGCATACTGCTGAATTTTAAGAAGCATCACTGAAAGCACTGAGAGAGAGGGATAAACAGAAGAGCTGTTATGGCAATGGCAAAATTCACATGCATTAGGATTTTTTTTTTCAAGTGCCTTGATGCCCTTGTACATTTATTTTATTCTGTCAGAACAGTGTGGCTTTTCTATATTAGTCTGAATGTTCTTAAGAAAGATATGGACTGACTTATCTCAGTACAGCTTCCCTCATTGTCTACTGCTCTATACCTCGAATAAATGTCACCTGTATGGCCTCTGAAGGCATGTATGTCCCTGCTTTACAAAAAATTAACAATACATTTAATTAAAACAGAGTCTTAAATCAGAATGGTACCTCCATAAGACACTAGCTACAGGGAGTGGGGTGGGGAGTAAAATAAAAAAGAGAGAGAGATGAGGAGAAGAAAGGGAAAGAAAATGAGTAACAGTAGATCAGTGTATATATCCTTATTCCAGTTTGTTCTGTGCTTCAGACTTATTAAAACTTCCCAGAATAAAGAACCCTTGTGTTGTTAGAAGTTTATATAAATGCTTCAGAAAAGATTCTGTCGAGAATTTAAAATTTCAAGGGAAAGGGGGAATACGGATGTTTTTTTTTTTTAATTTGGGTTACTTTTAATTAAAAGTAAAATTTCTTTTTTTAATTAATTAATTTATTTTTAATTCTTTAATGTCACCACATATTTGACCATTTTTACCTCATCTACATCCCCCTCTCCCTTTATCCCTCCCCTCTGGTAACTACTAGTCAAAAGTAAAATTTCTTAAAGCCTGGGACCTTTAATGTTTCACCTAGCATGACACGCACAAGATGAAGGATTGAAAATACTTCCTTGAAATTACAAATCTTGAGAGGGTGGATTCCTCCTTCAGTGGGAATGTGTGGGAGGAGTTTCAGAAATATTTCAGAATCATTTTCAAACTACACAAGACCTCAAAATACTGTCTCTCTTTTTACAGTTTTCCAGAAATTTTACTATGCATAATTATTTTTCTTTTCCATGGAAATCACTGTCCTAAAGCAATTGCTACTAATGGGTAAATGTCAGTTTTCTTGGTGCTTTGGGAATGGAGAAAAGCTGGTTAACTATTGGCTATGCAATCTCATAAAATATATTAAAATACCTAAAACACTTCTCCTGAAAGAGAAGTTCTATAGTTCTTAACAAGAAGCACTTGGAGAATACATCATCAGTTATAAGTTTATACTTTTCATTCATTTCAGTATTTTAAGATAGGATTATTTCCAGATTTTATCCTCTGAGAGAGTTCAATTTATTTATTTTTATTTTTATTTTTTGCAATAAGAACAGTAATACTTTCAGACATCTGAGTCAAAATGAAATGGATGGGGAGAGCAAATAGAAGACTTAATAGTTCATTTTCTTATCTGACACATATTAACAGAGCTTTTCGCACCGCTCCTCATGTGAAATTTGAAAGGATGTTTTTTTTCAGATGCATTTAGAATAACAATGAGAAGAAAGTATATTAATACTATCTCACATCTTGAAAAGTAATGATACATGTAGAAGCATTTTAAAATATCAACTGATGTATTTCTTATTCTCAGTAATTCCTAGTTTTTCCAAGTTGCCCCCACAGCATTTCTCATAGTATGGAAATCACCATACATTGCTCTATGAGTGTTTAGGGAAGGAAATAAGGGGAGGAAAAGAGAGAGGAAATGCAAATCAAACAGTCATTGTTCAGTTTTAATTTTAAAATAGAGCTAAGTTCATTGCAGATAAAAAGTATCAAATCCAAAGAATGTTTGATTTGCAAATGCCAGGATTTTGTAGGAAAAAAATTAGGTATTCTAAAACCTGGGTTTGTCTTTCAAGAGCAAATCCTGGCTGATATAAGGAACAGAGCTTATTACGCCTTGGATCACAGAGTGGAAAAGGATTCTGCATTGAAAGACTGAAGAATTTTCCCACTTAATAAGAAAATTTTCTGGAAGGTGGGAAGAGTTTGAAGAGGGTTCAGAGAAACGATCAACAAAGTTAGGTCTTAGTGTGGGGCACTCCTTTTCGCCCACCACATTTAAGTTTGAAACCACAGGAAAGAAGAAATAGAAACTTCAGATATACTTGGAAATTCAAAAGTAGAAGAGGGTTGCATCCCATTTCCAGCTTGGAATCCTGGAAGGAAGTGGCTTTATAGAGTGGCATTAGACATACTAACAGTGAAAACCATAAGAACATACATGATTTTGCAGTGTGTTTAAACAGAAAGAATCTGAAATATCCCACTGTGCTTGACTTCCTATGAGTATAGAGGAGACTAAAAAAAAAAAAAGTTCCTGCATGCCCAAGGTGGATAAAAGTCACAGAAGACACATAGAAAAAGGTCAGGCATCCAAGCTTCCTGAAAGGTAGGGAACTCCAAAGTATAGAGATTTAAGAGTGAACAGTCAAGACGGAGACAGATGATCTGAATAAGTCTAAAAGGATGGGCAGTATCAACAAGAGAGGAGAAGGACCAAAGAAAGTTAAAACATTGAGTGTATCTCCCTCACACCTCAACCCTGGAGCCATCACCATGCCTTGCCTGTGACAGGAAAACAGTACCAGCTAGAAAACTATTGATCTCAGCATAGGATGGAGAAAAGATAGTCATATTCTAGAAACAACATAAGTCTGCTAAAGTATAAATTTTTAAAAGATAAAATCATGAGTCTCATACAAATATAAAGTAAATACATGCTAAAGTTTTATTCAACTTATTAATTAGTGAGGAAGCTGGGAAGATGTTCAAATTTGTGCAGGGTGAATTTGAAGAAGAGTAATATATAGGCAGTCAGGAATGCTGAACTGAATTTGCTAAAAGATGCAAGATTGATTATTATCCTAAAGAATCATAAAATGCAATGATTGCTATTATCTTTTCTATATGGCAGAAATCAACTACATTTCTATTGAACTACACTCATTTGCATTGTTATGGATAAGAATTCTTTGTATTATTATCAGTTTTCTACAAGTTACCTTTTTAAGAGTTTTAAAGTAGGCTAATCAATAAAAAGTCGACTTAAAGTGCATGCAATGACATGCCTACCACTCAACTGAACGGACTCCCAGATATCCTTTTGCCTATTTTTAAGTCATGGACAATTTTTCCTGACACTTGTGCCATTCCTCCGCTGAAGCTAGTAAGAACTCATGAGAAATGATCTTCTACTGATACTGGAAAATTATGTAAGCCCCCAAAGACATTAGATTACAACAAGCAGAAGTAGAGAAGAAGAGAAATGTGAGGCCCAGGAGGGGAAAAAGAGGCATTAGGCTAAAAAACTAAATATTAAACTAGAATTGACTTGTTACTTGGGGTTAGTCAAGTCAAGTTTCTAATCTTCAACAGAAAGAGCATTTTAGAGCTATGTTATATCTGGTTTTATCAGGATAAAGATGATTACATTTTCCTGGGTTTGCGTTTCCATGTAGTAACAGTTATGCTTGTGGCTGTTCTCCACACTTTGATTCTCTCTTTCTGAAGAGAAAAGGAATATAAATTGTTTGGCTCACTCCTGGGATTTTTTTATTTGGTATATGCCTCTTCTCAAAAGGGGTGTGCTCTAGACTGCCCTGTGTCATGCAGAAAGCTGTCTGCCCATGTAGGAGGTGCCTGTAGCTGGATAAGTCTGTCTCATTTAAGCCCATTGGGGCTGCATATCTGAGCCACCTTCTCTAATCTGAAACATCTGTTATGAAACTAATATTTTGTTTCTCATATATCTGAATCATTCTTATGTCTCAATTATTTCTAAAGACAAGGGAGGCAGAGAAGTATTATTTATTTATCCAAAAACCCAATTACACTTTTACTTAGTCAAGTTTGAGACTGAGAAACTGAAAGCAAAAGATTTTGATACAAGAATTCCAATGTTTAGTTAATAACTGAGGGGCAGAAGACCCCCAGGAAAAAAATAGCTATTCTCCTAAATGTCAAATCACCCCAAATGTTTTTCTATTCTTATTTTGTCTTCTCTGGCATTTAATAATTATAATCATCACCTTTTTAGAATGTCTCTCTTCCTTCAGCTTCTTTGGCATGAAATAAGGAAAGAAATAATAAAATATTATTTGATAAAATTTATTTAGATCGTAGGAAAACAAAAATGACTAAGAGATGGACTTTCTCTCCATGGGTTTCTATGTAATACAAGATGATGCATGAAGTAGACATATAAAAAATAAAGACTTTATACTAAAATGTGTGCAATTAGAGTGGTAAGAGAAGGCTAATTTTGTTCTTGAATGTCTAGTTTTCTATGAATTTTCTTTCTTCTAATCATTTAGTTTCGATATTTTAGTATATAAGCCTTTCCTAGGAAAAAATTAAATGTACATTTTATAAAACTTGTCTTAAAAATACTAAGGGAGCATTATGACAGAGAAAACATTGCAATTTAAAATATAAATGATATTCTACCTCACACATCCTTCTAAGACTCACATCAAACGATCTATTTTTAATCCTTTAAAATACAAGGTAAAAACTGGCAAAAGGTTACATACAATTGGTCTATTTTTAAATGATACTACAATTAATTTTGTTAATTTTAAGCCACTGTCAATTTGTGTAGCACTTCAAGTTAACTCACAAAGTCATAGTTAATAAAAGTATTTTTTACATTTGCATAGTGAAAACAAATATTCTCATACATATGTATTGGTTCAATTATTAAATTTGAAAAGTAAATATGACATCTTAGACCATATTGGGAATGACTATGTCCTCACTGTTCTTCCACTTGTTTATGTGCAATTATATTTCAAAATATTTGTTATTTTGGACTCACTCTCCAATCATTTCACTATGCAAATGTAAAAAATAGTTTTATTTCAGTGATTAAGATGTTTTTGTTACCCAAAGTTGTATTTTCCTCTAATAAACATCATTGAGACTACAAAATTTATTTTGACTAATGCCAAAATATTAAATATTTACACATACATATGAACATCTTAGAAATAATAGCATATATACTACATAATAATAATAATAATATTTCTTAGATGTTCTGTAATTTGGTTTGGACTTCCTTTGATCCAAGAGTTCATTGAGAAGGGTTTTTTTATTTGTTTAGTTTTATTTTATTTAAATCCAATTGGTTAGGTTACTTGGCTTTCTGGTTCTGTTATTAATTTCTGGTTTAAATGCATAATAATCAGAGAATGTTATGTATATTAATTTTATTTTTGTTATTACTATTATATCATATTACTTTAGACCACTCAGTCTGGTGGTCTATGGTGGTTCATATTTCATATATGGGTATATGAAAAGGGTGTATTTTCTGTTGTTAAAATACAGGTTTGATAGATATCAATTAGATATAACTTATTAAACATGTTATTCAATCTTTTATATCTTTAATTTTTATCTCCTTAATTCATGACAGGCTAAGAGAATTTACTTAATTCTCCTATTACTATTATATTTCTGTTAATTTACCTATCTCCTATGTTTGCTTTATGAATTTTTCCTTCTTTTCAGACTTTTGCTGAGTAGAAAGTTTACTGCATTCCATACTTATCTTCAGGTAATTTGGAAGGTATAGATTTTTTCTTCTTTTTTATTGATTTACTTAAATTTTAACAAGTATACTTAATTATAAAAGTTTTTAACAATGCAATATTTTCTATTGCTGAATAAAAAATTACCAAACAGGTAATGACTTAATGCAATATAGTAGCTCTCAATTCTGTAGGTCAGACCTGGCATTGTTCTCTGCTTAGAATCTCACAAGCCAAAGTCAAGATGTTGACCACCCTGGGCTCTTGTTTGGAGGGCAGAGGGAAGAATCAGCTTCCTGGTTTATTCAGGTTGTTGACTGATATCAGTGCCTTGCAGTTGTAGAACTGAGGTCCCCATTTCCTTTCTGGCTGTCAGTGAGGGCTTCTCACTGCTCCTAGAAGCTGCATGCGTTTCTTCTCATGTGGTTCCCTACTTTTTTAAGCCAACAAAAGCACATTGAATCTCTCATGTGTTTATAATCTCTCTGACTTCTACTGCCAACCAGAGAAGTCTTTCTAAATGTAAGAGCCCATGTGACTAGATCAGGCCCAACCTGGATAATATCCCCATCTTAAAGTCAATACTACAATATAACACGACACAATCACGGGAGTGGTAACTGGCATATTCACAGCTTCCAGGAATTAGGGATGGACATCTTTGGAGGACGATTTTAGAAATTCTGCCTATGACACAAAACATCTAAATTTATGCTGTATTTCTGACCTCCCTCTAAACATGTTTATACCCTAGCCCATCAAACCTATTAAAGACTCCATCCCTTATACAATTATTTTTGTTTTCCAGAATGTTATTTTACCTTTTTTATTAAACACATAAATATAAATCTTTCATTGTTCTATAAACAATAACTATTCAAATTTATTGACTTAAGTTTACTGTGTTCTTTTTTTGAGAATTTACTTCTTTTCCTGCTTAAGTACATTCTGTAACAGTTTTCTGAAGAGGGACTGTGGGTAGAAACTCTAAAAGTTTGTGTGCTTGAAAATGTCTTTAATATGCTTCTAAAATCGTTTAGCTCCATATTAGTTTCAGATTGACAAATATTTTCCCTCAGCGTGTTGAAAAAGCATTCTTTCATTGTTTCTCAATCTATTGCTGAATGTAAATTTTCTGTCAGTCTGGTAAAAGAAAGTTTTCATCTGTATTATTTTACCAATTTGACTATTCTGTTAATCTGTATTTATGATAGTTCGTTCTGACATATTCTTTCTTATTAATAACAAGGAAAATAAGTGAGCTATTAAATTTATTTTATGTGAGTCCCTGATAGGAGGATTGAATATAAGACTCATTTCACCAATATGGCTCCAATTATGTTACTAGCTTTGAAACCATAAGAAGGTTGAAGAAACACCCATAAGCAGGATGATCTCTCTGTGGTCATTATTATTCTCAAACTTCATCACTTATTTACTTTGAGGAAAACAAAAGAAAGCTTTTTTTTTTTTTTTTTTTTTTTGGCCAGGGTGTTCATAAATGGTAGAATGTTTCATTGAAATTCAGAAAAAATCTTTAAGCAATATTCTTTTTATTCCACGTATATGTTTTTTCTGTTTCTCGGGGAAAAAGTAGAGAAATTATTTGACAATATTCTTCTTGAAGTAGAACCTTGACATATTTACTTCTCCTCAAATATTAATGGTTTCTCACTTAAAGAAATAGATGATTAAAAGAAAATAATTTGCAATGAAGAGAGTTGCCAGAAGAGACAATAATTAATATAATGCTGCCTTTCCATAGTATGCTGTGTGTGTTTTTTTATTAAATTTATTGGGGTGATATTGGTTAATAAAATTATATAAATTTCAAGTGTATAATTCAATGATACATTATCTGTATATTGCATTGTGTGTTCACCACCCAAAGTCAAATCTCCTGTCACTATATATTTGACCCCCTTTACTTTTATCTACTTCTCCCTTTCCCCTGTTTTCCTTTGGTAACCACTAAACTGTTTTTCGTGTCTTTGAGTTTTTGTTTGTTTGTCTTGTTTGTTTGTTGCTTTCAGTTTAATATGAACAAAACAAGTAGTAACAAGTCTTGGGGAGGTTGTGCAGGGAAAGGAACCCTCATACACTGCTGGCAGTAATGTCAATTGGTACAGTCACTGTGGAAAAAAGTATGGAGCTTCCTCAAAAAATTAAGAATAGAATTACCATACAACCCAGCAATGCCTCTCTGGTTATCTACCCCAAAAATTCAAAAACATAGTACTCTTTTTTGACAAAATAACTTTCTGTATGGTTTTGGCTAACAGGGACAGTCTTATTATGAGGAAACAGTATGACTTGCAATTTCCTAGAGATAAAAAGCATAGTAAGACAAAAATTCCAGGCACAAAATACTTATTAGAATTATTTAAAATGGTATACTTTCCCAAGATCAGTTTCTAGGGAGACATGAAGTTCTGGGTTTAACACCATCACCAAAAGGCATCAGCTACCTATTTGCTTAAATATCCTATATTAGGATCT
This sequence comes from Eidolon dupreanum, assembly GCA_028627145.1. Taxonomy (NCBI): domain Eukaryota; kingdom Metazoa; phylum Chordata; class Mammalia; order Chiroptera; family Pteropodidae; genus Eidolon; species Eidolon dupreanum. Next base: position 51,418,397 of record CM053503.1, on the reverse strand, counting down.
CAAAAAAGGGTAGGAATTTAGAAAACCAGAATTGTAAGAAACAAGGACAATGTTGACAATGGGTAGTAATTTTTGGTATCAAAACATGCAAGAAAATAGGATGAAATTAGAAAAATATTTTTGCATTTTACTTTTGAAAGTACATTAAAAGAAAATGCTCACCTGAGCCTTGGTCTAGTGAAGTCAGACATGTAGGGATGGACTGACCACAGTTTCTCAGTCTCCAGAACCTCCAGAGGTCAAACAGATAGAGTGGCCCAAGGCCCCTACCCTAAACTACATTGTTAGTGTAGCCTATCTGACACTGGGAGAGGGGAAGAAAAGTGGGGAGGAGGAGAAGAAATTATTGTTCAAATAGATATGAAGACTTGTTATGAAACCATAATAATAAGACAGTATAGGTTTGGTCTAGGAATAAACATCCTAGAAAATTCACTAAATAAATTGTGGCATATTCATAGAATGGATAGTAAACTACAGTTAGGATGAATGAATTATAGCCTATGTAACAACATGAATGACTCTGGAAAATACAATATGGAATGGCAAAAAACAAATGACATAGAATTTATATGATATTACTAGATACTAAAAAAATCAAGCAAAACTAAACACTATGTTGTTAGCAGGATATATATACTTTTTTTTTCAAAATGGAAGAACATAAAACATAAAGTATTATCTATGATAGGCAGGAGGGTGAGAGAAGGAAAAACATATAGGTAAATGCAAAGTGTTTTAGTTCTTGAGTAACACTATAAGTTCATGGGTAATGATTCTGTTTGTCTGATTTATAACTTCAGATACATATTACTTATGTTCTTTCATATGTATTAGTAAATGTTACATAATATAAATATACTACTTATTTGCAACTGTAAAAAAAAAGGAGGCTTGGAAGAGAATTGAGAACAGCATATATGGATGGGCTTTTTTGCTATAAGGGATAGAAGAGAAATGGAATAACAACTACGAGATTTATAAGGTGAAGGGAAAATTTTGTTTTAAGATTGGAGATATTATAGAATATTAGTAAACTAATGGGAATAAGCTAGTTGAGAGGGGAAAACTGATGATTCCAGAAGCAAAATCCATATGTAGATTAGGAGGGGAACAGATCCAGTGAACTGGTGAAAAATTTGGGAAATTGACAGTATAAAAGTAGAGGCAAAATATGAGACTATGGCTGCAGTCAAATCAACAGAGGGAGTGGTGTTAATTCTTCTTCTGATTTATATCCATTTCTTATGTGAAATAAGAATGAAGATCATCAAGTGAGAGTGAGGAGGGTAGGGAGTGATGGGTAATTGAAATAAAAGAAGGTGTGGAAGATTCGTTTTGCCAAGCAGGAGACTAAATTAACTTGGTAAATATATTAAGGTTGCTGGGCATTGCAAACCCCTTGAGGTTTGTGACTATAAATGTAAAATGAAACCAGTCAGCACCATTTTGATTTTCCTCAGACAACTTCAGCTGCTCTGATACAGGAACAAAACTGCATTCAACCAACAGTACAATTTTATTTTTGAAGAGGGGGCAAGAAGTATTTTTGAAGAGGGGGCAAAAGAATTAATTAAACTACTGGAATATGGAATCTAAAATAAGGGATAAGCGAGGACCCAGAGAATGATGATGGACAAGAAAAATTGGCAGGTTAAAGGACTGGAGGCTCTTGTGGTATATAAGAATTGTTTATTCAACAAATGATGTTGGAATAACTGGTTATCATTGCAAGGGGGAAGTAGAATTCCTAAATCATTTCTTACACCAAAAGAATTAAAAATGAAGTAAACATCTAAAAGTTAAAAAAATATATAATCTAACAAGAAAAATTGTACAATTTTAATTTTTGGAAAGCCTTTTAAACATGTCAATGAAGAAAATATTTGATAACTATGACTAGAGGAAAACTAAAAATTTCTGTTTTGTGTAAATATGTAAATATGGTAAATATGTGTAAATGTGTGTATATAATTCTTTTCAATCAATAATAAAAAGAGATTTCCAAATAGAAAGCTGATTGAAAGATATGAATAAGCAATATACAAAATAAAACCTACAAAAAGTTAGAAATATTTGAAAAGATATCCAACTTCACTAGAAATTAAATAAATATAAATTAAATTTAAAGACAAATTAAATGATAAAGCCAATGATAAACTCAAGAAAATAGCATAAATACATAAAGATCTATAAATCAAAAAGAAAATTAGAAATACTACAATAGATGCACCAAAAATGCGAGTAGCTAATTTTCAGAAGAAACATAATTAGATGTTTATGAAAATATTTAACTTCATTATTAATCAAATAAATAAACATTAAAACAATCAGGTATTTATTCATTTATCAAATCTGAAAAGATTATCTTTTTTGATGCTATAAACTTTTTATTGAAGTATAGTTGACATATAACAGATTAGTTTCAGGTGAATAATATAATGCCTTAATATTTGCATAGAGATTTTCTTTTTAATGAAGAGAGTCCATGTCCATAAAAGTGTGGAAAATGGGCACTGTCATGCATGGCTGATTAGGCTGTAATTATTATATACTGTATAATAAGAGTGAAATACTGTGATTTGATAATAAGATTAATATTTTATATAATTTTAGACCTGGTAATTCTACTTCTAAAAATTTAACCTTAGGAAATAAACATGGATATGAGTGAAGTGGTATCTATTAGGAGTATTTTGTGTAATGAGCAGGGGAGGGCAGAGAGGGCCAGTGAGAAACCTAGGAGGCCAAAATTTTTCAAAAAAAAAAAATAAAAAGGATAGCATATAAAATAAATAAATTAGGTGCATCAATCGGACGGAGAACTATGAAAACATAAAATTGACAATATAGAGGAATATTCAATGACATGGAGAAAAGTTCACAGTATGTTGTAAATTTGAAAACTCAAATTATAATATATAACATAGCCTAATTTTAGCTTAATGTAAGATACACAAACACTTAAAAAGAATTGGAAAGGCATAAACAAATGAAAATTGTGATTATCTGTGGATGCTGAGAGTAGTACGAAATATTTGAAATTTTCTTCAATCTTTCTGTTTTCAAAGTTTTATACTAGTCTAAGTAGAAAAATATAGCTATTATAAAAGAATACATATAGCTTTTTTTTTTTCTTGTTGTTCATAACCACAGTAAAAATAACATTAAACATGTGTTCCAAATTTTTTTCTGCTCAGGTCTTCTATGGCTGAGTGCACCAACCTATCATTCTTTTATGGTAAAATAAATCCATACAGAATTCAGTTGTGTAAAGCAGCTTTCTAAAATGCTGCATGGCAGGGAGAAAGCCTCATTGAAAGGATAGCTAAATTCTTGACAAGATACACTGGCTTTGCAAATACAAAGTTAAACAGAGATCCTGAAAAACTGTAATAGTCTTCTCTGAGCATCACTTACATATTAGTTCTTTCTATTTAATACTATATTCCTCGCAATAATGAATAAAGAGTGTCACGCATTCATATGATTGCAGGATCTTGGGAAATTGTAATAATGATAGTCTATAGCTATTTTACCCTATTGACTTAGCACGTAATTGGAGAACATTTTCAGATAAAAGTCTGTTCAGAAATACTAAGGTAAAGCTCTAAATATTTCAAGCTTATTCTATTTTACATCCATATCTTGAAGATATTTGGAGCAATTAGACCTTAGAGATTCTCACACATACATTGAAGTTACGGTCCAATAGATTTAACCTTTTCTCACACAACATGTCTGCTTTATCCAGGGATAAATTAATTGTAAATATGTAATTATCACCATGAAAATCCTAATAGAAAGTAAAATGCAACATATTCCTTATTAATCATGGTCCTCCCCGATGATAAGAAAAGAAGCTTTCAGAAAACTTTGAAGCATCTGGCAAGTGTGTGTGTGAGGTGGCAGAGAGAAGTGGTGAGAGGAGTAAATGAAAAACAGAAATAGAATCTATTTCTTCAAAACTAACCTGTTGAACCTCAAGAAGAAAAGGAGAAGCAGAAAACAGTTTATTTTACAAAAATATTATTCACAGTACATAAACAAAACATGATAGTATCATAATTTCTAATGTTAGCATCCTTCAAACAATACGAACCTTTTCTCTTGTGGAAAAAAAAGGGATTAATGAATAAACAGACTCAGTTATGTCAGCCCGATGAAGGAATGTGTCTTGATGATTATCAAATTCTAGATATAATATCAAAGCTACTGAACTATGAACATACAGAATTCAAATAAATATTAATTCATCAAAACAAGTCTCAAACTAAATGTTCCAAATGAGTTTGAATTTTAAAAAAACATTTGAACACCTGAAACTAAAGTAATATTGAATGCCAACTGTAATTGCAAAATTTAAAAAATAAAAACATATGAAAAAATTTAAAAATCATTTAAATTAAATCAATCATATAATTTTTAAATGCAAACTGATTTTCTAAACATATGATATAAATAGTAACAAATTTGGGGATCTTTTCCTTCGGAGTGATTTTTCTACTAATGCTATATCGACTGACTTAGGAAAGATTTTTCTTTATTAAAAACAAGTGACGAAATTTTAATTTTTCATCAACATATATTATTTTGTTGAACATGGTAGCCTCTCTTCAATGCCATAGCTCTAGATTCTAACATGCAAAACTTTTTTTGTCACACAGGAGAATAAAACTCCTAAATTTGGACCAAATACTGTTCTCATTTTTCATTTGACCCTACAGAGAAATAATATAATAAAGACCTGATATTATTCCATGTTTGACATGCAGCATTGTTTAGATTACAGTGATGTGTGTGTGTTTTGTGTGTGTGTGTGTGTGTGTGTGTGTGTGTGTGTGTGTGTGTGTGAAAAACAATCATTCACTGGGTAACTTTAAAAATAAAATATACACTTACCTGTTCAGGGTTAGCAAGGCAGAAGAATGACTAGAACCATTTAAGACCCTCCCAGATATAAATGCTGACTCTCATTTTCACAGAAATACTAGAGAGATGTATGTGATCAAAGGTGGTTCCTCAAGGACTCTTCCCTAATTTATCCAGTCACCATGCACTTTCTAAATTTTACATTCCTTCAGCTTTCAAAAATCAGTTTCTATTAAAATATTTGTTAATTCTTTCTGCAAATATGCGTTAAGTGCTTGTGATATGTACAGGAGGTAGTAGGGCATAGAGGTTAGAAATCAGGCCTCAACTTCGAATGGACTCACAGGTGATTCACCTCAGCCACTTGGCCTTGCTTAACCTAGCTAACCTTTGTTCTATTCATCTGTAAAGTAGAATAATAATAAGTGTATTCCTACATACAGTTTATTTAATTAAAATTAATTTTAAAATAACTTTAAAATAAAGATTAAATAAAATAATAAATTTAAAGCTGTTAGCTCATGAATTAAGAGCTCAGTGGATGTTGGTAAATGTTATTGTTGCTTATTATTATTACTATTACTACTATTGCTATTATTGTCCTGTACTTGTTTACTAAAGAGGAAACCAAAAATACAGATTAAGCAGATCCTACAGAATATCCTAGTCCTAAAGGAGAACATTCTATGCACAGACAGAATGTTAAATAACTAACCAAGTACCCCATATGAGTCAGTAATATCCAGGAACATGAGGCTCACAGGTGGCAGCACAGTGCAATGGTTAAAATTGTAAACTCTGCTGGAATTAATTGTTTCTATTTAAATCTTGGTTCTCTGATCATCTGATGCTGGTTATTTATCCTCTTGGTTCCTCTGTTTCCTCAAATCTAAAATGAAATTATAAGTACATATCTCATAGGGTCATTGGGAGTATTAAATGAAGTAATACTTGTAAAACACTTATGACAGTGCCTGTTACAAAGTGTTTAATAAATATTAGTGATTATTACATGCTTCTTTGTATCCAGGTCAAGACCTAGCATACTGATGTGCCACAGATATTTCTTGATTTCCTACAAGTAATGGTATGACTACAGCCCTGTAATTGTAGTGTTATTAATTTAGAAATAAAGGAGAAGGGATCATTGCAGGTTATAGAAATAAAATGGATGCTCTTGCAGATAGCCAATTTCTTCCAATTTTCTCACTAATTGACAATTTAAGAAAGGAAGACATTGAATAGCATTATAAAACCGTATATAAAGTAATATGGTAAACTAAATGTAACCCATTTACACTGGGGCATCCCTGCCCCTAGGAGAGTAGGTTAAACTCGACTCAAACCCTCAACTTCTTAAGTTTAGTAGTGGTCTCCAAGTGCTCTGGAATTCCAAGTACCTTTACTCGGTGTTCTTCAAACTGTATCCATTGTCCTGTAACATGTTCCTCACTATTCGAAGGGGAAAATAAAAGGATGGAGGTTTTTCATAGTCAGATAACTTTGGGAAACGTTGATAAACAAAATTAAGCAGGTTTCTCAGATTTTTTTTTTTATGTATAAATCTCCAGGAGAGAATGGGTGCATTCACAGCACTTCCCCCAATGTAGTTGACCATGGAACTCTTTTCTCATAGAAAATCTATCAATATCTTCTATTGCACAGAAAGGAATTAAGGATATGCTACTTTAAATGGATGAAAAAAATCTTTGTGGCAAAAGAACAGGTATGATGGAGGATATTTACTTGTTTTTAAAAGGGAGAATTAATATTTTAAATCCCAAGAAATGCCAGGAACTTAACCAGTCATATAGTTCTTGTAACAACTGCATTGTGTTTTATCACTAAGATTTTACAGATGAAGCATTTGAAGGTCGAAGATTAAAACAAAGTCACACAGCTGGTAAGTAAAGAAGGAAGAAGCTTTCACTAATTGAAATACTTCTTTAATATCTGGAATTACAAACTGGGAGAAAGACTGGCAAATAAGAGAGAAAGATGACTACAGGATATGTATGCATCCTTTCATATTTTTTTTTCATCATTTCGCCACCCCCATTTCAAAAAAAGAAAGTATATTAATTGAAATTTACTGAGAGAAAGAGGGGGAAAGTAGTAAGTCTTAGTAATATAAGAAGTACAGAGCAAATACAAATTTCTCTAAGAAAAAGCACAAGATGCCATAGAAAATGTTGACTAAGTTCTTTCTACATTTTAGGACCACAATTCCTTTCCCTTCATTGTGTAATTTCCATGGCAAGTCCAGTCAGATATGTGAACAGTGAATCTGGAGTTCAATGGCCCTGTTTTCCTTGGAATAATGGAACCAGTAAAAATGAAGACACACATTTTTAAAACTATGTGGTTAAAAGAGAGAGTAGGTTCTGGAATCTGCATTGAATATTTTTTTCCTGCTGAAATATATATTACATTATATATTTCATATGTGTTACATATATATTATTCAGTACATATGGGTAATTAGTATTGTTCACTGAATAAGAACATTTTCCAGCTGTGCCCACTGATGTAATCTAATCAGTTATTTCTATAAATTTGATGTAGTTGATTACTGGATCAGAGGTCCTGACACAGATGAATGATTTCCTGAGAGGCCACCACCATCTTTCTGGAATAAGAACACTCAAAGAAACTTTGGTGACACTGTACTGCAGATTCCTTCCCCTTAAGAAATCTAAACACTAGAAGGTATAGGGCCAAGAGCAACAAAATTTCCAGGTTCTGGCCAAGGGACTACTTTTTCAATATCTAGGTATTCTAGGGTCAGACAACATATTTCTCATAAGGAGCACTGATAATGTAATTTGTGACTTATAAGAAGGCCACCTCACCTCTCTGAGTCAGCGACTACTACCTAATTGCTTGAAGGAATTTTCCAGACAAGTGGTCTAGAAACCTTTTACTTATGATCATCTCTGAACTTTTAAAATCTTTTTCCTCTTAAATATCTTGAAGAGCATGAGACACAACAGCATAGCTTGTAGTTTTGAGAACATTTCCCCACATGAACGTTGTCTTACTTGATCTTCACAATCCTTAAAAGTAAGGCAGGTACTTTAATTCCCATTTTAAAGATGTATCAACCAAAGCATATACAGCCAACAATAAAGCAAGACTCCAAAGGTCAAGTCCAGCACACTTAATGTCATAACCCTGGGACTCTGCATGAATGAACGGGGAGGTGAAATGGAATTGTCACTGAGAATTGCACCTCAGAAAATCTTTTTATTTCTTTTACTAAGTTTTACAGATATTTTTCTGAGACAATCAAAATTGATATCACAGTCACAATGCATAAGTATTCTGATCAAAAAGTCATGTTCGTTTATCTACAGAGTAGATAACTATATAAAGTTTCGTGTGTGTGTGTGTGTGTGTGTGTGTGTGTGTGTGTGTGTGTGTGTGTGAGAAATAGCCTGAAAACAGCTCCCCCTCCCAGTCCTTCGAAGCATATCTTCACCAGAATTAGAACGCAGAGCTATTGGTACAGAGTATTTCTGCTTCGTTTCAGCCCCGCAGCTATCCAGAGAAACTAATTAATAAGTAGGTGGTCTTTTCTCTCTTCTTTGGAGCGCCTCTTTTCTGCTGGTAGATTGCCTCTTTCTCACTTTGGACCCTAGGAGCCTGGCGATTTTTTCGCGCGGGTGCCCTGGACAGCGCTGCCTGGGTGGCGGCTCTCTGGCCGCTGCTTTTTTTTCACTAGAAGAGATGTCCCCACGATTCAGCAGTAACCAGAGAAGTCCCCACAGACTACTGTGACCCAATTCCCAACTATCCTCCCTGTGGGAATAAGGCTTTTCCCGAAGAAAGCCCCAGGAATCTAGTTTAGAGAAAACTCCCCAAGTCTCTCCTCCCTACTCCCGCCCACGACGCCGGAGGAAACTGGAAAACCGGGAGACGTTCCTTTTCCCGGCTGTAGACACACGCACAGCGACCGTGAGAGCTACAATGGCACAAGTAAGTGAGTCCTTCTGGTCTGCAAACGTAGGCAGAGTAACAAAGAGAAGGCATCAAAGAAGTCACAGGGGAGAGAATGCCTTTTAAGTCACCCAGTTGTTACCTTGCAGAGGAGGGCGGGCAAAAGCGGGGTGGAGAGAGATGGAATTCCTGTAGCCAAATTGCCCTGGGAATAAAATTAGCCAGACTGACTGCACCGGTATGGGTGGTCTCGCAGCGGAAGGAGAAACGCAGGATGACTGGGGCCGGGGCGCGCGCCAATTTCAAGTGCAAGAGCGCGCACGTCCCGCGGCTGGCACGGGATTTGGAGGTAACGTACTGACCGTGTCTGTTGAAGTCAAATGCGGGGTTAAGGTGGCGATTGAAGAGCTGTGAGGGAATGGTGGAAGCCCAGAAAAGGCATGACACGTCCAGTTCTCTAAGTTTTTTGGCAAAGAAGAGCGCGAAAGCGCCACGATCCCGCCTACTTTCCGGAGGAATCAGCGAATTTCCTAGCCCCACCCCTGCAGCAATGATGCAGAGAACAAATCACCGACGTAAGGAGGGGAAAATAAACAACTCCCAGGGGAGAGGGTAGGGAGGTGGGGAAAATAGGCACTGAGCAATCTTTAACCACTGAGGCGAGAGAGAGAGCGCGTTCTGGGGAAACAACTCCAGCCTAAATAATTGAATTCGAGAGCTCAATGCTTTCAGAGGTTCGGAGCGCACCTCCCCAGCTTCGCCCTAGTTGAGGAAGGGCAGAGTAGGGAGAGCAGCTCATTTAGCGAGTGGAAAGCTGAGCAGGGAGACGCCAGCAGGAGGGAAAGCGGACCCTGTTGAGCGCTGAGTGTGAGAAGGAGAGAACGAAGCCGCAAGGAGCCCACTCCAGCGGAGGCGGGAAAGGACTGAGCCTCCGCGAAGGCCGAGGAGGCCCTGCATGGACAGTATGCGTTTCGCCGGAGGCTCGGATGCAGGGCCCGCCGGCAACTCCAGCCCTTGGTGGCCTCTGGCCACCCGCGGGACCAACGCCAGCCGGGAAACGGAGGCGCTCGGAGAAGGCGACGATCCTCAGAGGGACGAGCGCAACGAGGAGTTGGCCAAGCTAGAGATCGCCGTGCTGGCGGTGACTTTCGTGGTGGCGGTGCTGGGTAACAGTAGTGTGTTGCTGGCGCTGCACCGCACGCCTCGCAAGACGTCCCGCATGCACCTCTTCATCCGCCACCTCAGCCTGGCGGACCTGGCCGTCGCTTTCTTCCAGGTGCTCCCGCAGCTGTGCTGGGACATCACCTACCGTTTCCGGGGACCTGACGTGTTGTGCCGCGTTGTGAAGCACCTTCAGGTGTTCGTCATGTTCGTGTCGGCTTATATGCTGGTGGTCATGACCGCCGACCGCTACATCGCTGTGTGCCACCCGCTGAAGACGCTGCAGCAGCCCGCGCGCCGCTCGCGCCTCATGATCGTTGCAGCCTGGGTGCTGAGCTTCCTGCTGAGCACGCCGCAGTACTTCGTCTTCTCCATGGTCGAGGTGAACAACGTCACCAAGGCCTACGACTGCTGGGCCACCTTCATCCAGCCCTGGGGATCCCGCGCCTACGTGACCTGGATGACCGGAGGTATCTTCGTGGCTCCCGTGGTCATCCTGGGCACCTGCTACGGCTTCATCTGCTACCACATCTGGCGCAACATCCGCGGGAAAACAGCGTCGCGCCAGGGGAAGGGCACTGAGCGCCATGGTGGCGCCTTCCACAATGGGCTCCTGCTCGCGCCCTGTGTCAGCAGCGTGAAAACCATTTCCCGCGCCAAAATCCGCACGGTGAAGATGACTTTCGTGATTGTGACGGCTTACATTGTTTGCTGGGCGCCCTTCTTCATCATTCAGATGTGGTCTGTCTGGGATGAGGGGTTCGCCTGGGTCGGTAGGTATCAGTAGGTATTGGGACAATGGAGAAAAGTGCAGGAATTGGGCCGTGGGGCGGGGCGGGGGGCGGGGGTGGAGAGACTTTTTATAATATCCTCTAGAACAGTAGTTCTTAAACTTATGTGTGCATAAGAATCACACCTTGGGTGAAACTGTCAAAAGGCAAATTCCTGTGGTCCGCACCCCAGACTTTTCGATTCAGTAGCTCTGGAATAGGGTCCAGGAATCTGTATTCGTAGCGTGCAATGAACCCAAGACCGCAAATCCAGAAACTGTACTCTAGAGTCAGCCACACAAATACACAACAGAGTGACTTTTTGCAGATCACTAACCACTGTTTAATACCCTGCTTTCAAGTCAGGTAAATATTTTCACTGTTACGACTGCTTTTTACTAGTTTGTAAAAAAGTATCATAATTAATATAAAAATTTTGTAGAAATGTCTTAAGGGCAAAGGTAAAACTTAGGACATATATCTCTGAAGAATGATTCTTAAGTGAATTCTAATTTGGCATTTAGCTAATGTTTCATTGCTTTTATAATCTTTTAATTTTTTCTGATAATTATTTTAATACTTTCTGGCATTTCAAAGCAGAATTACTGATAAACCAAACTTGTTAAACTAATTACTCTTTCAGCAACAGCTTGACCACATAGCTAGTTACACACCTCTTCATGCAACCCTTGCAGCAGTTTACTGAGAATGTTCCCTACATTTGCGAGTTTGTTTGATTTTAATTCCTTTACAAACTAGAAAAACTAACTTCCCAAGAATTTACCCCCCAAAAGAATTATTTAATATTTTATCTTGAAAAAAATATTTCCTTTTAGTAAGAAGAAATGCTTTTTCAAATCAATTTATTACAGGAATGTTACCAACAACAACTATAGTTGGGAAATAGGTATCTGGAAAGAACTGCCTTCTTTTATTATTTGAGATTGGGGTAGGGAGGATACGTGATAAACTTTAGAAGTTGTAAGTGCAAATAAAATATTTGAGAGTGAACTTAATTCAAACAAATGAAAATTCTTGCATGACCGTAATATTACCAATTAAAAATACAACATAAATGCTATATTTTTGGTTTGCTCTGTCATGTCTTGCTTGATTTTATCAGCCTCTGAATTATTGCCAAACAAATAAAAAATTCAATCTAGTTGTTACTTTATCAGGATTTAGACATAATTACTAAAACCTTCTTCGCTCATGTGTAGATATGTTCAGGACTTCCATTTTTTTTTAAAATCCAATCTTAGTTATGGATCATAATCGCTTTTAAAAGTATAGCATCTTAGCGCAAAGTATGATTAAATAACCTGTAATTTATTCTGGCATAACAAGAGTGAGAAGACCCAGGCTTACATTTAATAATCAAAAGAAAGACAGTGCTTGCTGATTGGTCTTATCTTCAGAAAAGGCATATTATCAGTGCAGTAGTTCTATTGCAAAAGGTTATAGTATGTATGTAGTTTACCAGTGCAAATTAATATAAAATATTTCAAAAGCCTGTTGGAATTTCTTAATTCAGCTGTTTTTAATAATAATATAATTGTTCAAACCACAACCAAAAATGGCTTTTTATAAAATCAAAAGAATTTTCTAATTAACCAAAGAAAAACAACATATATTGCATCCTTCAGAGACTTATTCCAGCTGCCCCATTCAGTATAATTTTCTTATTATAAAACTATTTTTAATACTAAAAAATTTAAAACACTAAACATGGTCCTTAGTGTCATATTTTTGCCTGAGTTATTGGGATGAATACAATTTGGTGTATGTGATTATAGACTTTAGAAATGTCGTTGAAATTGCAGCCCTTCTGTAAATGCTGTATCCATTTGCACATGCTAGTGCTAGTATAAAGGATAAAAATTAAAAAAATTAATATTCTTAACCTCTTGGAAGTCCCACTTATTCTACTTAAATATTTCAACAGTGTTTCAAATGTTTGAATTAATTTCGAGGCATCTTGCTTGAGAAACTATTTATAACCAACTAATTTCCATACACCACCTATTTCTCTGATTGATAAACAAGACTTCATTTTCTGTATTCACTCATAACTTTTTTTTGCTTTCATTAGTCAACAGAAAAATGAGTTTATCCAGTGCTCAGTTACCTTCATTTGACTATTTAAATAACTTCCCCTTATGTTTTTCATAGAGTCAGAAAACCCAGCCATCACCATCACTGCATTATTGGCTTCCTTGAATAGTTGCTGCAACCCCTGGATATACATGTTTTTTAGTGGCCATCTCCTCCAAGACTGTGTCCAAAGCTTCCCGTGCTGCCAAAACATGAAGGAAACATTCAACAAAGAAGATTCTGACAGTGTGAGCAGAAGACAGACTTCTTACACTAACAACCGAAGCCCAACAAACAGTATGGGTTGGAAGGACTCGCCTAAATCTTCCAAGTCCATAAAATTTATTCCTGTTTCAACCTGAGCCCTTTATTCATGCAGCATGACTCTTATAACAGACTTGCTAGCCCATTGGCTGAATTCAGCTGAAATCATGAGATCAAATGAACTATATGAGATAACATAAATCAATTTATTGGATGCAAGACTGTGTTTCTAGTTGTGTTTCACATTGCTATGGTCAAAAGCTATGAATTGTTTTATATGGAATGTTAATAAAAGTATGCTAAATTTTTCAGGCCTAATTCCCAGAAATGTAACAGAAGTTTCTAAAGGAAAAATCATAACCTGGCTTTATAGTTTGTTGTTGTTCTTTTTACTTTTGTTTTCTTTTTATTTCTGATTTAATTAAGGCTTGATTGGTTTAGAAGTAATATAATGTAGGGGCCTTCTTTCTGAACAAAGTGAACTCATCATCAGCCTTAGTGTTTGAAAGGAATTGGAAGAGGGTTCAGAGAAATTGTTTTATCCAATAAAATCAATGTATGCATCAGAAAATGCAGCCTCAAAGAGTGGCCTGGAAATAGAATGCTGCCTTGAGAGGCAAGAGTGTTTGAGGCTGATTGAACAGGGGATGAGAGTTAAGAGTAGAAAGAAGAAAGTTCTATTAGAAGCTATAAATAATCTAAATTTCAAACAGTAACTTTAGAACTGATAGTTCTGTCCTTCAGGTTCCCGTTTTACTGTTTGTGAAAAGCCAATGATTATGTACTAAGATGCTGAAGATTAGAAAAAAATGTCAATTTGCAGATATCTTTTTTCTTTCTACTGCAAGGTCGTTTTAAAGTCAGATTTGTATCAGAAATACTCAGTTGTATTAGGAGAGTAGAAGTAGATTGCCCAAAGTACCGTGTAGATTTTCTCTAGAACACTGTAAACATGTTTTGCCCAGTGTTATAAGGTTTCCTTTGCTACGCTGGATATCAACACACGTGCTCATTACTTCATGTTTGGGGAATCCACATTCATAGGTCAGAATCTGCTAAAGACTGACTCAGGATATAGAATGCTCCCTCACATTTAATTAAAAATAACCGGCTTTCTTTCTGCTCTCTCACCACTCTAATAGTTTCACAGTGAGGACAGGCAGGGTTTGGAGCTGAATGGGGTAGGAGACAGAAAAAAACTGCTCTGCACCTTGTCTGGCTTTCTTCATTATTAAATGCATGACTTCAGGCAAATTACTTAAAAACGCATAAGGTCTCCATTTCCTTGTCTGTGCAATGGAGTTGATAACACTTATCTCACAGGATTGTTGTGAGGACTAAATGAAATCAAATGTATGAAAAGACCTTCATAAACTGTCAAGTGCTATATGAATGTTATCGGTTGTTTTATTATAGTCGTGGGACATTCAGAATTGCACAACTTTTTTCTGTTTACTTTTCAGTAACCAGAATTTGTTGGGATATAAAATCCTAAAATTTAAATATAGCTTTGTTGATTCATTGGAAAGCATTGCCAGCACCACTAAGCGTGACTTCTGTCTAACTAAAGGGTTCCAATCTAAAAATAGAACTTGCTTTTCTTTGAATACAGGTAGATTGAAGCCAGCCAAGAGCATCAATTTCTTTCAGTTCTGAACATAACTTACACAACACCACTTGGCTGTTGTTACTGCATTTTTTATTGACGGAACTTGGTGGTTTTTTTTCTAGCAATTTTGTCTGGCTTCTTTTCCTTCTTAGAGACCATGCAATGACTTGAGGAGAAATCATAAATATTTTGCATCTCTTAAAGGAGATAATAGTTATTTTAATAGTATTATTGACTTTTCTTTATAGATAAGAAACTGAGGACCACATGGCACTGTGAGAACCTGGAACCATCAACTTTACTCCTCTTCATTCTCTTGCCTTTCTAAATTCTTAGGTCTTTTACTCCCTTAATTGATATGCATAAAAAATGTTTGTAAATGTTTTAGAGATTAAGTCCTCAGGTCCTAGAATTCTGGGTTTGTAATATAACAGATATGTTTCTTAAAGGGCACTTTCCAATATGAGCCACCAATTAACTTAATTAATTCTTCATTATTTGAGGCATAACAGCATCTCAGTAACACTGACCTCTGTAACATTGTCAGCCCTTTTGACAACTTCTCTTTGACAGTTCAAAATCTAAAGCTTTTGGGTTAAAACAAAGATGAGCCCCCCTTTTTTTTCTAAATCCAGTTCTGAATAATAACCTTATGGTTCATGTATACATTGTTTAAAACATTGATGTGTACCCACAAGTAAAACAAATCAGTTTGAATCTTATTTCTAGGAATGTCTCTCAAATAAGGTGCCTATCAACTAGCTGTGTTTTTTCCACTGAAATGCATCAGGAGACAAGATATAAAAAAAGGGTTAGGGAAACACCAGAAGATCTAGGGCTAGTTTTGTACTAGTATATGATCTTATTCTCTGTGGTTTAGGCTGAGAAGCCTATGATTGATAAGTAATCTATTGGTAAGGATAAACTGGTGGTATTGTCTGTTGGGCTTCTGATAAATATTAATCGATGATAAAAAGAAACATTTTTAAGCACATTTTAAAGTACATAAAGTGCTTAACAAGTTAATTTTTGGACATATATTTTTAAGGTGTAAAACTACTCAGGCATATTTTATATTGCAATTTTATTTGGAACATAATCGTGGAGAAAATTAGTGAAATTCTTTTGTTAATTATATATTGTCCTACACACAAAATTTCTATCATCATCAAAGAAGACTTCACCCATGTTTGAGGGAAGAGTGTGATTTTTAAGAAAAAAAATCAAGTAGTCCTAATAATATGTAGTAGCCACCCAAACTTATTACAGATCATAGTAATGGACAAACCATTGATGATTAAGTTATTACACAAGTAAATTAATCCAATTATGTTAAAGTTTTATGTTTTTCAGGTTCTGAAACCTACATTTTGTAGGTTTAAATTACAGCTCAGAGTTTACTCTACCACTAAAGCATAAGTAGGAGCCATCTAGAGAGATATCGAGCCTAGTCCTTCACCCCAAATATTAGAGATTAGTCTTGTTTAGGTCCATGTAAACTGGGACCTTATGGATTTTCATACTGGAGGCAACAGCTCTGTCCAGAGTAAGCTCAGGGCAGGGTCATCTGGAATGCTAGTTTAGGAGGTGCAGAAGCAGCCACTCTCCCTCTCCCTCACTCTTCCTCCCTGTGGCCCTGTTAGTACACTCAGTGTCACTGGCAACACTTGGAATCATGCGTAACACAGGACAATAAATATTAGAGAATGATTCTTGATTATAATTTTTGAGCCAAAATTTAAGGACCAGTCATAAGAAAAGTTATGTCCCCAAGGCAGCCTAAATGGGTTGAGTCACACAAATTGTGTGATTCCATTGCATATGTAGGCACTTAAAAAATATTGTTCTAACTCAATTTTTAAGTATAGTAAATTATGAATGAAAAAAATATATGTGCTATAATATATCGGCATCAAAAATATATATTATGGCTAAAAGTTAAACACCATTATTTTTTATTTTATATAATATAAAATCACATCACATCTCTTTACATTAATTTATTTTCTAAATAAAAACAAAGTGTCTATGGCCATGCTATCCTGAACAAGCCCGATCCCGTCTGATCTCAGAAGCTAAGCAGGATTGGGCCTGGTAAGTACTTGGATGGGAGTCCACCTAGGAAGACCAGGTACTGTAGGCATAGAAAATAAAAAAATAAGGGATTGTAAGCTGACAAGGTTCTTGCAATCTGTGAGGTCAACCAAGTGTTGCCTCACTTATAAATAAATAAAATAAATAAATAAATAAATAAATTTATTAATTAATAAATAGTGTTGTCAAGTCAACTAAATATTTTTATGTTTCAGGGTCAAATTAGCAAATATACATAAAAGAAAATCTGAGAATAAATCTGAAAGTGATTAATTAATTAACAATTATTAATAATATAATTAGGATTGCCACTAATGAAGGTAGTTGCCTATATATCACTGTATTTCAGACTTATATTCTATGATGTTTAAGCTCATTATTGTAACAAATTTATTAAGAATTAATGTTGTATATTTAGTATTTCAGTTTTGGAACTAATTTTCAAATGTTCTATAGCCCCTACCTTATGCTATGTTGAAGAATTTCAGTGTGTTTTCTTGGGGCAATTGTATGATTCTGGTTTTGATGGATGTTGAAATGTTTTGTGATTGTACCTAATATTTAGTCCTTTACAGAAAAAATGGCTTATGGTATTATATTGAAATAACTGGTCAATTTATTCTTACTGTATAGTGGCTTGGTTCTATAAATTTTTTTTTAAATCTCATATTTGTTTGAACTAATTCTTTTATAATCTGGCTTAATGATGAACTATATTTTAAGTTAATTGCTGATTTCGAAAAACAAAGAAATGTTTTGTAGCTGGTAGCTATTGATAGCTTTATATTTGAACACAAAGATGTTATATTTATATTCTTTGATGATAGCAAGAACAGATGAAGTTTTATAACTGCCTTTTAAGTGAATTACAGTCATGAAAGCAAATTAATCTTGTTTTCATCTGTATTAAGACAAGTAAAATAATTGGTTACCTGAGGTCATATGTGCCATCCTAACCTAAAAATGTCATCTCTATTTCCTTCCAGACCTTGGTGAGTCTGATTTCTGGGTCCTTAGATCAAAACTTTTCCCATTTCATAAACTATATAAATGTCTAACCAATGTACCATATAATTGAAATGAATAATAAAATAAAATTCAAAATTAGAATTCTTTACCTTATGGGCTAATAAACTGAAATCATATTAACTTTCAATTTATTCTTTTTCCTTTCACAAGTTAAACACTAATAGCATGGACTAAAAGGCTTATTTTGGGTTTGGCTTAAACCCTAGAAGCAGTGAATACCCAGAATGGAAGAAAGAGAGTTTGAAGTCTCTATTTTAAAATACTGTTATTTTAAAACTCATCACTATTTTAAAAGACTTATAAATGTTTAAGAACAAACAGGATTTCTACCAAAACATTTTCACAAGGTCCTATTAATCAGCTAAAATATAAATAATAGTTCTATTGTTTACCAGTAGAGACTCATATGGAGAATATGCTAGTGTAGAATTTATTCATTCATTCATTCTCTATCTTTAACCCTTTGTAATCTCTAGAGTTAAGAATTTCTTCCTTTCTTCTTTTCAAATGCCCTCTAAATATTTGCTATAATACATATCGAAATGATTATAATGTTGGTTTATTGCTCTGTCTTCTCCACAACAATCATGTCATGTTTATCTTAAAAATAGAAAGTATTTCCTCTTCATCTTTGCATATTTATGTAGTAGATACTGTCTATAGTATATGCTTAATTAATGGACTTAATATAGATATTCTAAATAAATACATACATATGACTAGCAGTTGGGAAAACAAGGCAAAGCCTGCACTTTTCCCTAGATTTAAGAGGCATCCTGAGGATTATTATTATGAGGATTATTATGCTTCTGTTGAACTCTCAATCCACAGTTCATTAGTTAACATCGCGTGACTACTTTTTCTTCATTCATTCCCCTGCCACTTTTCTTCCAACAATTCTATGAGCACTGTCTGCCCTGTGTGATGGTGTTCCCCTGAAGGTGGGGGGTTTGGTGGGAATTTAGATTACACCTCAGAAGAAACCATGATTCATACTCACTCTCCTAAAGGTTCATGGCCATCCCTTCTAAGGAGAATTAGTTTTTAATCATTCTTCCCTTTAGGACCTTGCTGTTCCCTATCTTGCTCAAGCCTCCTCTTACTATCAAGAACCGAAAACCTTGTTTTTCCAATTGTCAGAAATTAACATTTCTTCCACTTCGTTTTATAGAACTATTTAACTCTTATTTCTCTAAAACATTCTCACTTAGACTATGCCTTGCAAAACAGTGCACTGTCGTTAAAGATATCTTCTCAAGCAGAAGAGCCATTCTCTGGCTATCATCGATGAATCAAAAACAAGTGTTGGCAAGGATGTGGAGAAAAGGGAACTCTCATACACTATTGGTGGAATTGCAAATTGGTACAGCCACTATGGAAAACAGTCTACAGATTTCTCAAAAATTGAAAATGGGTATACTTTTTGATACAGCAATTGCACTTCTGGGTATTTATCCAAAGAAAACCAAAACAATAATTTGTAAAGATCTATGCACCAGTATGTTCATAGCAGCACTATTTACGATAGCCAAGATATGGGAGCAACCTAAATGCTTATCAACAGATGATTGGATAAAGAAGTTATGGTTCATATATACAATGAAATATTACTCAGCCATTAAAAAAAATGAAATCCTATTATTTGCAACGACATGGATGGACCTAGAGGTTATTATGCTGAGTGAAATAAGTCAGATAGAGAAAGATAAATACCATATGATTTCACTTACATGCAGAATCTAAGGAACAAAAAGAACAAACTAATCAAAAAAAGACTCAAAAATATAGAGGGCAATCTGGTGACAGCCACAGAGGAAGGGGATTTGGGAGACTGGAAGAAAGGGGTGAAGGGTTAAAGAAGTACAAATTAATAGTTGATAGATGGTCATGGGGATGGGGAGCACAACATAGGGAATGTAGCCAGCAGTAATGTAATGGCTAGCTGTAGAGCCAGAGGAGAGAAAGAGCAATCAGGGGGATTGTTTCATAAACTATATAAATGTCTAACCAATGTACTGTATAATTGGAATGAATAATAAAATAAAATTTTTTTAAAAAAGCCATTCTCATTCCAAAAAGAATGTTGTTTTTCCTAGATCAAAAAATTCAAACTGCACTGAGCTTTTTAAGTCACCTATTTTTTTCTTCACTTTTTTTACACTAGTCATGGAACATAGAGTGCCTAAATAGTTCAGATTTTGCCCTTTTCATGCATTTGTGTGACTTTTGCACACTTGATATTTTTCCATGTTGGATCACCTTCTATTCCCATAGGTGCAGTTACAAGATCATCTCAGAATACTCTACCAGATATTCATCCCATCATACTCTTAAAAGAAAATTTTGTAACATTCCTTTCCATAGTAGTCAAGCTTAAGCAAATCCACAGGCTAATGGGATAGATAGAAAAAGAGATTGAGAGATAGCGATGTAGATACTTAAGACTTTAATTTTTAGAGCAGTTTTTAGTTCGCAGAAAAATTAAGTGGAAAGTAGAGAGATTTCACATATACTCCCTATCCTTATACATGAATAGCCTCTTCCATTATCAATATCCCCCACCAGAGTGGTACATTTGTTACAACTGATGAACCTACATGGACACATCATAATCACCCAGAGTCCATACCTTACATTAGGGTTCACTCTTGATAGTATATCTTTTACGGCTTTGGAAAAATGTGTAATGACATGTATCCACCATTATATATAGAATATTTTCAATGCCTAAAAATCCTCTGTGCTCCGCCTTTTCTCTCCGCAACCCCTGGAAACCACTGACCTTTTTATTGTCTCTATAGTTCCATGTATTATATTTTAATATCCAATGTGTCTTTAATGCCCTGGCCCAAGTATTTGCTCCAGCTTACTGAATTATTACTTCACTATAAAACAACATCATATAAAATAGACCCAACAACAATTCTAAAATATTTTAAAACAAATGGGAACATAAGAAAAAAATCCTGCCATATTTAGCCTGTCACTTGGGCCCAGATAGTTGTCAAAACTTGTGCTAAAGGCATTTATAACCCTCTCTTCTTTCTCCTTTCTCTCCTCCTCATACCAACTTAAAAGCATCCTTTTTTTTTTTTTTTTTTTTTTTTTTTTAACCAGGCTTCACCTTCCAGCTGTGGCTCAATATTAGGCAGTAAAACAAAATTTTCCAAAGGAATAGTGCTCCTCTACAATCTGATTGCGAATGATGCATCTTGCCCCTCAAGTCCAGTAGCTTCTCAGTGAGAAATCCCGGGCCCAGAATGTTCCAAAAATTGCTTACTCTTAAGGAGCTCTTCAAAGCAAAAGAACAGCCTATAAACAGTGAAAACCTTTAGAAAAGCCAAACAACCCAAAGACTGTACTTGTAGATAACAAAGAGCTCAGATAAGATTTCTATCTAACATCAATTTTTTAAAAAGAAAAACAGAGAAAATAAACACAAAATATGAACATTTTAGAGGTATTTCAACTGATAACTATCCTTCTATATGCTTCATTTTGTAGAAACACCATTTACTACAGCATCCAAATAATCTGTCCAGCCTCAGACCTAAAACAGTGCAGATAAATGATTTAGCTGCTTGGGGTGGAAACAGAGATCCTAATAACAAAGATACAAGAGGAAAATTTGCCATTTGGAAATTTCTGTAAATATGCATAAGTGGTTTTTTTCCTTCTCTTTCTATTTTTTAATTACCATTTATCTGGCAAAAATCCTGAAGGAACTTCAATAAATGATTACAGTTTAGATGACTATAAAAATCAGCCTCCTAATAATTTTTAAAAATGGCTTACTTACCTAAGCAAAATTAGTAATTTCCTTAAACAAATATATAAGTTGTTCAATAAGAAAAGAGATTTAAAATTTTTAAAATATGTAGAAATCTTTATATTGTCAATGGTTGATTATATACATATTGTAGGAATGAATGTTTTGAGTAGGTGAATAAGGTATTGTTTTGGTGTCAAACATGGGTTAAGTATGTCAGAGTTAATTTATTCCAAAACCATCACTATCTTTTCTGTTTGCATTTTGTGAGTATAAGTCTATGATTTTCAAGGCCTACATGACATTCCAGGAGATATAAAAAGTTTGGGGTCTTTGGAAAATAAAATGCTAATATGATTTATACCTTCATTAGAATAAAGAGCTACCACAATTAGTCTTTGCTATTTAAAATCTTTGGATTATGAATTTTCACATTCTTTCTGAATATTTCAGGCTTAATTAGGTGTTATTTTCTCTCTTATTCAAATGCAGAATATATGTCTGAACATTTCAGGAAGAGGTGAGAAATGGTTTCTCCTCATCTGCAACTTCTTTAACTTTGAAACAGGTCCCTATTTCTAGCCATCTTGTGCATGCCTTTACAATTTGCCTGTTCAACTTTGGATAGAGTAGATGGCAGGGGGATGGAGCTCAAGACAAGTCTCTAAACTACACTGTTTTATTTCTTAATCTGAAAATTCTTTCCCCTTTCTAGTAACTGGCATCAGACATTGATGTCACCACCTTACGCTGGCCCATTTACCCTGTAATGCAGCCCTGCCTTGTAGTCCTTAGCTTTTGCTATCCAACCGGGCTCCAGTCCACTTGTACATGGAGATCAACTCCTTCCAGCTTGGCTTTTCAACACTCGCTAGCATAATTCTCTTCAGCCCACTGATGGTCTCTGCATCCTGGTTCCTCAGACCAGTGCTTCTCAAACTTTATTTTGCAAATAACCCGGGAATCTTATTCAAGTGTAGATCTGATTCATCAGATTATAATTCACTGGGGCTGCCTAGAAGATTCTGGATTTCCAACAGCCTTCCCAGTGATAGCAAGGCTACTGATCTGTGCACCACATTTTGAGTAGTAAGGCCTTAGAGGGTCTTGGAGCTTTTTCCTATATAATGATGAAAAGTATTGCCTAACCATTTTCAAAGTGTCATCCTGGATCAGTCCCATATGTAGCTGTGGGGGGCCATTTGGCCCAGGCCAGGTGTTGTTGTTCTTTGAGTGGGAACTTGTTTTGGTGGAACGAGCTGGATCTTGAGACCACGGGCCCCGGGGCTGAGGGGGAGGTTTCAGGATGTGCTGACTTGGTGTATACATTTGTAGCTAACAAACATCCTTGTTCCTGAGTATATAAGCATGTGAACAAATAAACTCAGAGTCGAGTCTCTGAGCTCATCCCTCTCGACCCCATCTGTGTGTTTCCCTTCTTCTTCTTCTTTTCTTTTCCCGTCCTTCGTTACAGGAGGCCCTGATTCGACTGTTGGCAGGCTCCAACATGTAGCCTCCATCAGTCTGTTATATGTAGCCTCTGTAATGGTAAGGTAAAATGAAATTGCTCAGTCCAGTCACTTCCTGGGAAGTGGTTTCTGAGATTCCTTACCCTGCTTTTTTCACCCCAATGCTACCTTCAGGATTTCCCTTGTAGTCACTAGATTCCAGACCCGAAATACAGGAAAAGAGAATGGACTTGAGAACTCAAAGACTAAGGTAAAAGTAACTTTAGAAAAGAGCCAATGTTTCTTATGAAATGGGGAACACTGCCCTCTGGTACAGAAGATTTTCCCTACCTAACTGCTCATGATCATGATCTATCTCATTAAGTCTAATCACCTAAACCCCTTGTTTCTAAGAGGGACATTTGAATATCTCTCCCATAAAATATCATTCCCCATAGGCAAGATGATTAAGCTGTGCTCCCATAGTACTTAGACATAGTCATCTCACAGTAACATTATAATTCACTGAAAATGTTCCATTGATAAGTGCACATCTTTAACTTTAATATATTTAAATAAAATATTTCCATTTTATTTTTTCTATTTTAGTAATGTAATACATGTATATAATTTTTAAAAAATCAAATGGTATTAAGATGACAAATAATTCAGTTTTACAGAGGTAAGTACCACTATACTTTTAAATAATATAGTTATTCTTTAATTTGTTTATTTACCTAAGTCATTTGTGGACTTCCTGTTGTGAGAGATTCAGCACAGTCCCCTACCTCTTCTCTCTTCCACCTTCTGAATATAGTTATATCAATATTTTAGTTATTTCAATAATCAGTATTACATCATTATGATGTAGAAAGCAAGATTACAAACTCAGAACTTAAAAAGAAACTGATATTTACTCTAAGAACTACACTGGGGAAAGAAGAAAGGACATCCTCATGAGCCAGCATCTGGGCAGCCCCTTTCCTGAGCTCCATTACACATATTATAGCCTTTCTTTCTTACATGAGGACAACTTAAGACCCTAAGACCCCCTCCAAGCGTTACCTTGTGATCATTAGGGTTAGAGGAGCCTCAGATCATTTAGGTAGGGAAAAGGAGACTGCTTAGTCCTCAGACTGGATTCTGTACTATAAAATAATGAGCTTCAAAAAGATTTACAAGAGGTGCTAAAAGCATGTATTTGAATAAAGTCACAGCATTGATTCAGTAAAACATTTAGAATATATGGGAAGTCGCAGTGCTCATCCATGGAAGTAAAACATAAGGATCTCTTTGATAATAGAAACTTAAACTTTCTTTCTCTAATTATTACATGTAGCACTGGTTATTTAACAAGACTCTAATATCTTTATGAGATTGAATCCATCCTGAGAAAAATAAAAAATAGCTACTATTTGTTACATATTTCTAAATCTGAAAGACATTGTCCTCAGTATGATCCTTATAGTTTTATCTTTAATACTTAGAGAAAGCTTATTATTTAAATTTGGAAACTGAGGTTCAGGGCAACTTGCCAAAGATCACAGAGGCACTAAATTCAGAGCAAGAATTTAAAACCAGGCCCACGTGACTTTTGTTTTCTCTTACTGGTGAGATGGTGCTGTTTCAGAGAACTGGGCAATCTGCTATTGGTATCCCAGCTTCTCTATTCTGGATCATTTCCCTCTCATCTACCATAATGTATTTAAACAATTATATTATCAGTTTATACCTCAATATACATCACCTTTCTAATGAAGTATTAACACGGTAATTTTTTTCCTCATGAATGAAATGGATGGCTTTCCCCCCTATTAAAAGTATCTAAGGTCTTAGTGGACTAAATAAACTTTTTTATTTCTGTAGGCATTTCTATAACCATTCCACCGATGTATCAATCCAATTCTTGAACAGAGTTAAATTTCTAAATAGAAATGACTCTACTGGATAAGTTTGCCCATTCTCAAAAGCTCTATTATAAATTTTCTAGCACAGGGCTGGCACCCAGGAGATACATTACATATAAAAGTTTTCATGTCATTTCAGATCTTTATATTGTTAACTGCAAATGTATTACATGGTGTCCTCATATAATAAGTGCTCACTTAACAAACATTTATTGAATACCTACCTATTAAATGCTATAGCGCTCTCTAGGCACTAGTGGTATATTAGCGAACAAGACAGACAATAAGCAAACAAAAACTGTGTCAAAGGAAAATATATAAATTCTACTTAGAAAAGTGATACGGACATAATAGCGAGCAACTAGCATAGAGAACAGGGACCATTTTATACGGCATGATGTGGGAAAGCTCTTCCATAAGATGTTGCTTTAAGCAGAGAGAACTGAAGACAGTGAGGGAGTCTAGTGGGCACCTACGGAATGAATATTGCAGGTAGAGAAAGCAAGAAGAGGTAAGGTATTGAGACAGGAGAATGATGGCCAGCGAGGTGCAAGAAGCTGGAATGGAATGAGTGACCTAGAGAGGAGTACGTGATGATGTCAGAGCTCAGGGCGTGGTATGGAGGTAGGGGATCTGGTGGACTGAAGGGGGACTTGGGGTTTTATTCAATTTAAAATAGAAGAACAATGGAAATGTGCATCAAGGAACAAAAAATCTGATATGTGGTATATGGGATGATTCTGGCAGCTGTGTTGGGAATAGGCCATATAGAAATAAGGACTGCAGCAGAGAAAGCAGGTAAGAGACTTTTGGAAAAAAAAAAAAAAGACAACAACAAAAACAGTGATGATGGCTCAAGCTGAAATGGTAGTGGGGGAGTTTGTGTGAAGTAGTAGGTCCAAGATAAATTTTGAGTGTAACATTGATTGGTTTGCTAATGGACTGGAGGAGAATTTGAGAAGAAGAGACGAGTCATAAATGACCCAGAGTTTTGACATTTGCAAGTGAATTAACAGAGTTTCCATTTACTCTAATGGAGAAAACGAGGGAGGTGCAGGTTGAGAGATCATGAGGTCAGTTTTGGACATATTAAAATTGAGAAACTTAATTAGGCATTTAGGCATCTAAACGTAATACTTGAGACTTCGTGCTAGTCTGCTTCTCAACAAAGACTATTTCAAATCAACAAATATCAACAGATAATGTTATAACATTAGAGACATTAGGAGTAAAGAAAATATTACATAGATAGTTGGGCTCATGAATCTGGAGAACACAGTTGTGGTCAGGGTGGAGGCAAAAATTTGGGAGTCATTAGCATATAGATGGCATTTTAGTCAGGGGACTAGATGAGACCCTCAAGGAAATGAGAGAACTACCTAGGAAAAAAGAGAATATTTGTGAAGCTAGGGACTGATACTCTCCAATATCTGGTTGTCGTGTCTTCCTGGAGTCCCATGCTAAATATATCCAATCATATTTGTGTTGACCAGGCAGAGCCAGATATAAGGCAGAGATTAACCACGGGAGCCACCTTAAACTTCCAATTCCTTTAAAAAGTTAAAGAACAGTACTGTTTTTGAATAAATAGTAAAAAGCTGTAGAATCAGCTTAAGCAACAGGGCTTTATAGCAGTTAGAACTACTGAAAACCCACACTTCACTTCTAGCAGCCTACATCTGCAAAAATACAAATGGTACTAATTTATACCAATTCCAAATAATAAACAATATTCTTTGGAAAATGTTGGAATAGAAAATATTGAGCTAATTTAATCTACTTAAGCATGAAAAAAGGGGATAGAAAAAAATAAAAAAGGAAAACTGAATACTGCATTCCAAATAGTTGAATGTTTTTAAACTAGTACACTACTATTCTTCTGCTTTATTAGTGCATACTGAATGTGTCTAAAAGGCATTAATGAAATAGAACACTAATTCTGAACCTAGTGCTTACTGTGGTGTCAAAATACCTATGAGTGCTTAAAAGTATTTATTTAATCCTTATAAAAACTATATGAGGTAGAAGCTACTACTACCTTACTCTTAGAGATGAGGAGAGTAAGGAATATAGTAGAAGAAACTTGCTTCTAGGAAGATCACAGCCAGGATTTGAACTTAGCAGTAAAGCTACTGATACTTCACTTATAGCACTATGTTATTCTGTCTCACAACAAAGACTTTCAATTTCATACTAAATGTTGCAATTAGAGACTGGTTATTATCAAGACCAATAAGAATTTCTGATGTTACCTTTGCTATTTAATATTGTTCTAAAAGTTTTCAAAAACCAATAAAATCTTAACTAGAAACAAAGGTACAAATATAGAGGATATAGAATTATCGTAGTTTGTCCATTATGTGATTATGTAATATAAAAATTCAAACTATTCCATTGCAAAGGTATTGAAATTAATAAAAGACTATTAGACAAAAACAGGGAACATTTGCTTATACTACCAGTGATAAGAGAAACAATAACGTTGACCCTCGAACAAACTGGGGGTTAGTAGCCCTGACCTCTAAGCAATTGAAAATCTGGGTATAACTTTTGACTCACCAAAAACCTTACTACAGTCCCTAGGTATCCACAGTAGATTGTTTCCATGACCACACACACACCCCCATTGGATACCCAAATCAATGGATGCTCAAGTCCCTTATATAAAATGGTATAAATAAATGCATACTTCCGTGCATTCCCAACCGTATATGTGAAATGCAGTGATATAGAGGGTCAAATGCATATTTATTTTTTTAAAATCCTCATATTAAAGGAATTTGCTCAGTTCAAACACATGTTCAAGAGTCAACTGTATATTGAAAAAAGCAATCTCTTCACAATTTTAAGTCTAGACATAAACAATACAAAATGTTGGAATCTACATAAATAAGAGTGAGTTTTAATGAGATATATAAAATGAGGCTTAAGTAAATGGATGTAATATGTTTTGAGTAGGATGACTGAATGTAAGATGTCAGTTTTTCTTAATGTATAGATTTAACACAATTCCAACAACAGAACATTAATGATAATTTTAAGCCTTACCAAATGTTTGAGAGTCAGTCTGGACACACCCAAATGTTAATAGTGGTTACACCTAGAGAATGGAAGAAGTGGAAAAGTGAGAGTGAGGAAAAACATGAAATTTCAATTTTTCCTATTTATATGTCAATAATTTTTATTCTTTACATTATTATACTTTAAGAATTAACAAAAATGAAAGAAAAGTTTATCTAAAGAGTAACTTGGCAAAAAAAATGGATAATGGATAATATCTTTAAAATAAAGAAATTCCAGCCCTCACATATACTGATACATTCTTCAAGATCACTGGTATAGGCATAAATAGAAATATTGATGAAATAGAATAGATTCTATTTTACATTTTATGTGAATTTTATAGGATAAAGAAGGCCTGACAAATCAATAAAGGAGAGAATCATTATTCTAATAAAGGGTACTGATACAATTGCTTAGTAATTCAGAACAAAAAACTCAATTTAGTTTCTCACTTCATTCCATGCTTTTATATTAAATTTGGAAAGGCTGAAAAGTTAAATAGCAGAAGAAAACAAATTTGAGCCATTACCAAAATTCCAGAGTGAAGAGAATCTTCTGAGTACAAAACTGTAATGAGAAAACCAAAAAAAAAAAAAAAAGAAAAGAAAAGAAAAATGACTAGATTTAACCACAAGAAGCTTTAAAATTTAGCATCCTTTAAAAAAAAAACATAGCAAAAGTAAAGCATAAGACAAATTTAAACATATTATGATCTCTAATTAATTTTCACGTGTGGAATTTTCCCGTATAGCCCTGAAATATGCTATCTCAGAAGTTAGAGTTTTACCAAGAGATTATTTGTAAGATACTGAAAGGAAACATCATATATATAACTCATTGATCAGCTCAGAACAAACATAAAGTCAAAAAATATACTGTTCTACAGACGTTTAAAATATTCCATTGGGAGCAAAGGAGTCTCTTCCACACAAAACCTGATGTGCCTTGATCTGCCACTTATGTTGGTCCCTGGGGCAGGAAAATAATAATTATATAATGATCATACAATGGAGGGAGACATCCATCTTCTTTTAACTTCTGAAATATAAGATTAATATTCATCTTTCAAAATTTGATAGAATTCAGCAATGAAACCATCTGGAATTTTCCTTTAGGACAGGACTATGAAGAGCTAGAAAGGGAGCCGAAAGAAGTTTTTAAGGAGCTAATCACCATCTTCTGTCAGCTGACAACTCAAGAGAACTTGATGGAATTAAAGTCAAAAATGAAGAGAAATCTGCCAAAACTGATGTTCAGAAGCTTCTAGAAATAGGTTAGAAGCAAAGAGAACAAATGAAGTCTCTCCAGGAGGCCCTGCAAAAGCAACTTACAGAGACATCTGAGATGGTAGAAAAGCAAAGGGCTACTATTAATTTTTTTAAAGACTTAAGTGGAAGCAACTGAAATGTCCTAAAATAGATTATTGGATAAAGAAGATGTGGTACAGATATACAATGGAATATTACTCAGCCATAAGAAGAGATGAAATTCTGCCATTTGCAACAACCTGGATGGATCTTGAGATAATCATGCTAAGCGAATAAGTAGACAGAAAAAGTTGAAAACCACATGATATTACTCATATGTGGGATATAAAACTGAAAGTAACAAATAAACATGACAGACAGAGACTTGTGGGCATGAACAGTAGCTTAGTGGTTACCAGAGGGAAGAGGGTGAGGGAAGATAGAGGTAAAAGGGGTCAAATATTTGGTGACGGAAGGAAATCTAACTGTGTGGTGAACACGTAATGTAATATATAGGGCTTACTGTTGAATGATACACTTGAAATTTATTTTTGTTAATCAGTATCACCCCCAATAATTTTTAATAAAAAAAGACTTAAGTGGAAAGAAAGCAAAATGATCTGAGATCTTCAGAATGAGAATCAAAGCTTGAAAAACAAATATTTGTCAGGAAACAAGCTATGTGACATCCATCCAAAAGAGTCAAACACACAAAAAAAATCCGAGCCCAATTCAAGGAGCTTCATTATGGAAAGAAGGATTTATTATTTAAGAACCAATAGCTTACTAATTTGGAACAAAAATTAGCTGTGGCTAGAAATGTGCTCGAGAAAGTAACTCTTGAATGGGAGTCACAACTGAAAGCAATGAAAAAGACTGTAAAACCCTGCTTGTCAACTGTTTTCAGTGACCAACTGACACCATTAAGTCTAATCAGGTCAAGTCCAACTCATATGTCAATTCTATCCAAGACAATTGACATTAAGATTCCAGACCCAAGGGTGAAAAAAGTAAGCTTCAACAATGCTCTCCTGGAAGCCACGAGAGCTCTCAAATTGTGACAACAAAGGAAGAAAATCTAAATACCCCTGAGTGCAATTCTGAAAATCTTTTGCAGGAAAATAGGACCTGTTTAATGAAACATAAAGAAAATCTCTCAAGCAATGACTAGAACCTACCCCACAGAAATTGCTAATGCCTCTGTGTACTGAATGTGAAGTGAAGGAAAAAAAAAAAAAAAAAAAAAAAAAACAGGAAAAGCAATTGACCAGCTACGAAGGGAGAGAGACTGAAGAAGAAAAAATACTGTAAATACTAAGAAACTATGTTAAAAACATCCATTTGTTATTGTCTTCATATCCTCTTTAGACCACAGGCTTGATGGAAATACTGTTTTTATTAAAGCATGCAACTTTTTCACAATTTTATGTACTTTATAAAGTAGTCTGCAAATTTTCCAAAAGATTCCAGGCCAATTATGATCCGCAAGCAATAATCTAGTTAAAAAGAATATCCACAGTCATAAACAAATAAAATATTCAATCAGGCTATATTTAAGTTGCAAAGGAGATGAAGAAGAACAGGTAGTCCTGGTAAAGATAAAATTTAGTTAGCAATTACATCTGACATAATTCTGTTGACCTTGCACATGACTGGAAAGTCAACACTTTTTCTTCCTGTGACTTCATCTGGGCATGTCATTAAAAGGTACAAATCATGTGGGTATCTGGACAAACAGCTATTTTTCAAACATGGAAAATAAATTTTACTTTTAGGCAGTGTTTTAGTCTGTTTGGTCTCCTGCATCAAACTACCATAGACTGGATAGCTTATAAACAGAAATATCTTTCACCTAATTCTAGATCCATTCACCAACAGATTCTGTGTGAGCCTAATTCCTGGTTCACAGACTGCTGTATTGCTGTAACCTCACATGGTAAAATGGGTGAGAGATTTCTCTGCGGCCCATTTCAAAAGAGGGCTAATACCATCCAAGGAGGCTCTATTATCATGACTTGATCACCTCTGAAACTCCCCACCTTCCAAATACCACAACATGTGGATTAGGTTTTAACATATAAATTCTGGTGGGACAAAAATTCGGTCAGTAGCAGGCAGCCTATAAAATTCCATTTTTCATTAAAAAGTTTTATTTTTGTGAGCTTTTCTCCAAATCTTAAGCATTAAGAAACAAACATAATCTGCTAAAATCCATATCTAAAATTATATTTAGCTGTTTAATACTGATTTATTGCCATCCTCTCAAATTTGAGGGGCTATACAGCTGAACTATAATCTGAATGACAGGTTTTCACTAAAGGTATTTTGATTTTATTCATGGAATTAAAGGTATATGAATCAGACCTCATCTAAAACTAAGATCTAATTTCCTTGATTAAAAACAGTTGTACTAATAGGCAGAGCACAAACGCCATATGATTTCACTTACATGTGGAATCTAAAGAACAAAGTAAACAAGTAAAACAGAAACAAACTCATAGATACAGAGAACATTTTTATGGTTGTCAGATAGGAGGGGGTAGGAGGGGTGGGTGAAAAAGAAGAAGGGATTAAGAAGTACAGATTGGTAGTTACAGAACAGTCATGGGGATGTAAAATACAGCATAGGGAATATAGACAATATTATAATAACTATATATAGTGCCAGGTAAGTACTAGATTTATGAGAGTGATCACTTTGTTATATAAATGTCTAATCACTATGTTGTACACCTGAAACTAATATAATATCGTATGCCAACTGTAATTAAAAACAAAATTATTTAAACAAACAAAAAAAAAACAGTTGTACTGGCAAAAGAAACTTTACCTTTCCTGTTGTTTTCAACATAACTGTACCCTGAGAAAATATTTTTTGCCATTTTAGTATGTTCTAAATAGGGTGCATATGAAGGCAATGTATGAAATGAGAATTCAAAATGCAGTCGAGATTTTTAAATTTGAAGGTATTCAAATATAACATTGCAGATTTTTTCAAAAGCCCTTTGAGTCCTCATTTATTAAGCACTGCCAGCTCCCTGGGGTGGGCACTTACATACATGATCTTATTTATTCCATATAACCCATTGAGTAAGTATTAATACTCCATTTTGCAAATATGGAAAGTGAAACTCAGAGAGACTAAGCAATTTTTTTTTAAGTTTCATATATTTTAGGTTTGAGAGCAAGACAGTATATCAGTGACTGGAAGATAGTAGGCATTCATGAAATTCTTTGTTGGTTGAATAAATGTGTGAATGTCTGAATGCCTCTAAATCCCATGCCTCTTGCACTGTAGCATACTGCCTCTCTGATCTTCATATTCTCATAGCACTGAATCTTCATAAAGATTAAAACAGGTTTTCAATAATAATTGGTGAATAAATAAATTCACCAAGCAACAGACTGATTAATAGACTATTAATAGATAATAGGTGATCAGAGTGTGATGTTTTCCATTACTCCAATCTTCCATTTTAAAGATAACAGAGTGATCTGATGTCTTACAATTTTGAATTGCCAGAATATTAAAATTAGAAATGTAGTTTCCTCCCTGCTGTCTGCTTTTCATTTTTCTAAGGCTCCACAAAACTCATGGCTCTCTCTGCAGTAGATTTCACCAGCACTTCTCAACATTGCCACTGCTGCCAACCCCTTTATTGCTTCTTCACTTCTAATTGGATCAATCAGAGACCAAATATTTCCACATGACACAGAGGCTATTTGTGGAGAAAGTTACTAGGTGGTACCCAGACTGCTGATTCAGGACCCAGCTCCAAAGATCAGGTTCATTTCTCTTGGACATATACCTATGAGTGGGATTTTTTTAGATCATATGGTAGGCTTACATTTAGCTTTACTAGATACTACCATACAGGTTTGCAAAGTGTTTATACCAATTTATGCTCTCACCAGCAAAAGTATGAGAATTCCATTTGCTCTACATCCTCTTTAACATTTGGTATATCAGTTTCAATCTCTCTCTCTCTCTCTCTCTCTCTCTATCTATCTCTCTCTCTATCTATCTCTCTCTCGCTCCCCACCTCTCCGTCCCACTCCTCTCACACTCCCCTCCCCCTATCCCCACCCTCCTCTCCTTGGTTCACTGATTTGAAAATGCTTTATTCAGTTTATGTGATCTGGATCTGTACTCTGGTCCTGGCCACCACCATGCTCCTTCTGGATCTATTGTATCTCAGTCCTGAGATCCCTCTTCTGTACTCTGTACTCTGTTCTGACGTGCTGGGGTTAGGGTCTGCAATCTACATTACCCAGACTCCTTTGCCAATTTGCTGCCCATTAGATTCCTTAATAAGAGGAACCAGTAGGAGATTGGAAGTTAGAAGAACCTATAGGTGTGCATTCACCTGTGGAGGACAGCCTCACCTCCAGACCCCAGCTGCTTTTAGTACTGCCCAACACAGTGTATCCCCATCAGCCACAGTGTATCTCAGCCACAGTGTGCCCTACATAGTTATAAACTACTAGCTATGAGGCACCCCCACCTCAGAGGTACTAGCACATGCCATGCTGCCTACAACCCTTTATAAAGGTCCCAGCACTGTAGGTGACTCCTCTTAAAGATCTGAGCACCTGCTATGTATAAGCATTTCTTCCAAGATCCTAAATTTTGTAACACCTCTTCTTTTTTTTAATCTTCCTACAGCTCTAGTTTTGAGAGATGATCCCTGCAGTTTCTAATGTCTGGGTTACTTTATTTATTTATTTATTTATTTATTTATTTATTTATTTATTATTTATTTATTTTGCCTTCCCTTCTTGCTCTTTCAGACTTCCAATTTGTGTATAAGAATTCCCTGTACTAAATCTTCTCTCTCTGAAATATCTAAGATTGTTCCATTTTCCTGAAACAGTCATGTGGTCAAGTCACCTACTACCTCGTATATATAAGGTCTCTTCTATCCTGTTATCTCTCTCTCTTGACCAATCTTACGATTGCTATTATCACAATGGTCCCTGAATAGGGACCTTCTTAAGAAGGAAGCTGAGTGGCCTCTATCAGGGATGAAGGCTCTATATGGAGTTGTATTTTAAAAGAATTTCTCTTAGAAGGATTTTAATAAACACCCTCAAGATAAAACCAAGAAAAAAGAGAGAGAGAGGAAGAGGGAGGGAGGGAGGGAGGGGAGGAGAGAGGAAGGGAAGGGAGGGAGGAAAGGAAGGAGAGAGGGAGAAAGAGAGACATTTTAAATAGTGCAGGTGATTCTTCCCACCATTCCACTCAGTGAGCTCATATCTGCATTGATAATGAGATGGAAGATATAGATATACATTTCTTTAAATTTCCATGAGCCACTCATAATGCGATTATATCACCCTGTTGAATATAAGTATAATGCTTGGAGATGTATATTTTTCAAATGACGTGGCCCCTAAATAAAAACAATAATTCATTTTGAACTCAACTAAAGAAAAACTGACCTGGTCCACTTCAACATAATTAACCTCCAAGCCTAATCCTCCCAAAAGGATTTCCAAGGGTAATGTTGCCTGTACTAAATTCTTGTCCTATGTTCTGACTTTAGCACACAAGCTTCAACTAAATGTAGACTCTTCATATGGGAAACTGGTAAGTTTAAGTTTCATGCAACTAAATTACCTTTGTAGGATCCAATTAAGCACCTCCCTGAAGTTTCCAAACCAACAGAAAAGTTGAAATTTCTCAGAGAGGAGATGCTATTATCTCTCCATCATACGCATTAGCATAGAATATGGTCCAACAGTTGCCTGAATCAAGGGCACAAGGTATTATTCTCCTACCTATATTTCCTTTTTGCTTTCATTTTGGATCCTAGGTAGAATTCTCATGTACAGGTTTCAGTTGCCTATAATAATCAGGGTTCTGAGGTAGTCATCTATTGTTGTTCTATCCATTGTTCCCTGCATACCCTCGACCACTCCTCACTCAGATTTGTATAACCTAAATTTTAAGGTAGAAAAAAGGACAGGGATTGCCTGGGACATAGGACCATGGCAAAAAGAACAGACTAAGAGAGGTACCAAGCCAAGGGCTCTGAGCAGTGTGAAGGCATCAGCATTAAGCAGGAACTGAGGAGAGAAGCAGAAAGTAGGACATAGGATGAAGAAGCAATGGGAAAAGAGAGGCTGATCCACATCCTTTGAGGTCTATGTAAAGTGTATATAAATTAGTGTTTTTTCCATGGCATTCAAAGCCTTCAACTCAGTGGTATGGAATTAATATGGATAGATAAAACATCAACTTTGAACTTAAAAATAATGTAATAATAAGCAGGCACAGTGATATCCATGTAATATGGTAAATTGTAAAAGAGAAGAATTTAGAGGAATCTTAGGAAGCACAAAGAGTGGGGATGAAATCAATCACATGGTAGATAATTTCCTAGACCAACTGATTTGATTTGTGCTAGGCATATAGACTGAACTTTATCATATCCTCTGCATTTTCTTGACAACCACATAACTCCAATTTCCACTTCCATCATAAAAAAGTGGAGGTTACATATTAGAGTGATGGACGGAGTCATTAATGTGGCAATATCGTTTACCTCTAGCTGAATTCTACCTATAATCTTTTTATCTAGCCCAGAATGAAAATGAAGACTCCAGTGATACAATTATAAATTGACAAGAGAAAAACATCTGGTCAAACATATTGTTCTCTCTGTTCAACCCTGACACAACATGTCCACTGAGGATGATTTTTCAAGTTCAGTGGAGTTCAGTGAAGACTATTACCAGCTGTTTCAGCAGGTACCAGATCAGGAGATAAACTCTAGGGATCAGCAATGAAGAGGCTGTGCCAGAGAAAAATGGGGAGGAAATATCCAGTTGATGCAATTCGATTTCCCAAACCAACTGTATTTATGACTTGTTCTTTTTCACAGCCCTCTCCCCCAAACTGTATTCTCAATGAGAGTCTTGTAAATAGAGAGTGACAGTGAGCTCAGCTCTCCCAGAGCATCCATATTTTATTACTCACATTGTACCATGCTTAGGATCTAGCAAGGTCAGTGTAGAGGAAATACCTCTCTCTCCTGGATTGAATGTAAGCACTCAGACTAGATTTCTGCTGCCCTAGCTATAGAGATCACAAAGTTCTCCTTGGTTCTCTTCTTTGACATCAGATATTCAGCTCCTCCCATTTATATAAGTCTCTTATCTTCCCATTTTTATCATCTTCCCTTCCTAACCCAGACTGTCCACTGCTCAAAAACTCATCTTCAAAAGTACATTTTCAGTCAAATATTTACAATTCCCTTATGACTCTCCAATTAAGCTGAAACAATCTCTCTGACTTTCAATGTCCTTGGATTTAGAGAACTAAAATTAATGCAGAAGAATGACACTAACAGTGCCCTTAAAGATAGTCCAGTGGAACCTTAAACAAAAGCTTTTTATGTCTACCTTTAGAAAAAAATATTAGAATTCTATCTTAAACTCAAAAGACAGGATCAAAAACAGCTTCTTAGACCATTTAAAACATTATTATAGATGAGGAAACTACTTAAAAACCAGTTTGCTTGAAATGCACTATGGTTATCATTATGCTTGATTCTGATCCTGTAGATTTATAGTATATGAGAAAAAACAGATTTTCAGTATTTTTATCACAGTCTA
Source organism: Eidolon dupreanum (assembly GCA_028627145.1). Classification (NCBI taxonomy): domain Eukaryota; kingdom Metazoa; phylum Chordata; class Mammalia; order Chiroptera; family Pteropodidae; genus Eidolon; species Eidolon dupreanum. Next base: position 51,381,511 of record CM053503.1, on the reverse strand, counting down.
CTATCAAAATCTAGCGAAGCTGTGTCTGCACAGAATCCTATAAGCTCATGTTATCTTTTACGTAACAGATTTAACCACTGATGCTCCTGCTTCCCCAGGTTTGTTAAGGGGAACATCATTCTCTAGTATCCCTGGGGTTGCAGTCTGGGCAGTATTTTTGACTTCACCCTTTTCTTTACATTCCATCTGCAACCAATAATCTAGTTCTGTAGGTTTATCGATCTCATAGCCAGTGTTATCCTTTCCCTCTATATCACTGCCAATACCTAGATAAAGCCTTCTGTTACTTCCTCACTGTAGAACAAAAATAATCTTGAACTCAAACTTGAAGAGGCTTCAACTCCTGTCTCTGTCTGATGTTGGCCAAGTCATCATCCTCTCCAAATTCCCTCATCCTTAAAACTAATAATATCTGTTCACAGTTAATATATTTATAATTAAATGTTTATTCCAAAAAATTATACTTTAAGCATATTTCACAAAATAATTGTGTACATATAAAGCACTATTATTTGTTATTGTTGTTGTTGGCTTCCCCTTTTGTCTATTTCTACTATTTTCCCTTCCTAAGTCAGACTTCCCACTGCTCAAAATCTAATATTTCAGAAATATTCTTGTTATCATATTGCTTTTTAGCTCAAGAATTTATAATGATGTCCTTTGATTCTGGAAGTAAGCCCAATTTATTTCCATGGTACTCAAAGCCCTTCAATTAGCATAGAACTGGGATTATAGTAGATAAATAAAACATGGACTTTAGCTTTAAAAATAGTGGAATACATGGACATACAAGCAGGTACTGTGATATAATGTAATATGTTAAATTCAAAAAGAGAATATAGAGGAAGGCTAGGAAGCCCAAAGAGTTGGCATGAAGTCCAATATTGGAGATCAAAGAAAGCATTCTGGAGGCCATAAAGACTGGACCAAGTTTTGAAGACTAAGCAAGAATCAACAAAATAAAGACAGGTGAGAAGGACATTCAACTAGTCACAGTTTAGTCAAACTTAGTTCTAGTTCTCAATATGAGAAAATAGTCACCGATTATATCTAATATCCTTTCCTATTTAAATGACATGGCTTACTCATTGAAGCCCAAGAATCACCTCTCTGTAGTTTTTTCAAGCTAAATCCTCCATACCCAAACCTTTCCTTTATTCTGAGTGCCATCAATCCTTAGGGACAGGGTACGTTAGTGTGGTCTTAGAATTGCCTATAAATGGTCATAAACTTTCCAGTTGTTTCACATTATTAAAACAAAAGTCTCTTTTATGTATCATTTTAGTTTAAGTTACTGATTTATTAATGTTCTTTTGACCACATGGAAAAAAGACAGATATAAAGTTTGTGGCGGTTATTGTGCAAAAGAAAAAAATAGGGTGAAGATTTTATATAACTCAAATACTATAAACACCAATTTGAATACTGTTACCCATAACAACCAATTAGCATGCAATGTTTCAGAATTACAACTCACATTCCACAGGAAATAACATTAAATGTTAGAAGTCCATATATTTCCAAAAGTTTTTCTTAATAGATGGCCTTGTAGGGAAACTTTTATTGTTGGTTAATAAAGCAGAAGACTTTATTCTTAGAATAAAACCAAATGGCTTTACTGTTCAGAACAACTCCCATTTACCTCAGCAGTCTTTTCTTCCCACCTTGCTAGTCTGGAGTTCCCTTTTCTAATTAGGTAGTCTTATAGTTCTGAGTCAGGAAACTCTGGGACCAAAGAAAGCTATCACTTAATAAAGACATAGAAAATAACACAAATCAGTCAAATTATAAAGCAGGTAATATGTTGGAGTTCATGTTTTAATCCCTGCACCTAGGACAGTTCTGGGCTTATACTTGCTGTTTTGAAGAAATCAAGACAAAAATCCTACTCAAAGACCCTATCCAATTTCCATTTCTTAAGCAAATGTCTTATGTCAAGAGAACAGCTCACACCTGTCATCTTCACAGGACAACAGGACAAAATGTGTACAGGCATCAGGCAGAGTCCCTTGGTCTCAGGTAAGATGGCCTATCCCCATAGTCAGGGAATGGGGCTCTGTGGCCAGTCTTGGCCATTGATATATAAAGGATATATCTGTGGCTTTCTGCAAATGATAAGGAAGAGGAAAAAGTAGAAACTCTCTGCCGTGTGCTGTCTCCTGCTTCTCACCTTCAAATCCAGTTGTTTGGTAACATCATGCATGGAGCTGCCCTAACCACCTTTGGACTACTGGGACCAAGAGAATACAGGACCATCCATCTAGAGCATCAACTCCACTGAGCTCTTACACCATCCCTGAAGCACCACGTGTTATGAGAAAAGTAAATCTCTTTTTCCCTAGTTAAGCAACTATACATTAGGATCTTTTACTTACTGTGCATTGGCCACATGTACTTGTGCCTGAAGCTGTCCTGACTGGTACATCTGTGCATTATATCACTTAGGGCAAAATTTGATTTTATTGAGAAAATATTTTTCAGCATCATTGACATTCATATAGAATATTCACAAATATGACTGTGTATACATTACCAAATGTAAGGTCTAACCTAGACAAAATTGTGAAATAAATGGAGTATGTTTTGGATTACCTTTTACCTGCAGTACTACTACTACTATCCTCACTTTATCCCTAAGAAATCTTGCTCCTGGGTGCCCTGCTGGAGATCAAAGATACACTCCTGGACAAACAGCATATGGAGTACTAGCCAACAACTTTCTTTGTGAATTTTGTCGCACATGCCAGATGGCATACCACAATAATGAAAGCAATAATACTAACCTGTATTGAAATTTACCATGGGTCAAGCATCTTACATACATCAATTCATTTAATTCTCTCAGCAACCATATAAAGTAGGTACAACTATTAACCTATTTTGATGATAAAAAGTGAGAATTAAGAATGATAATGAACACTCTTGAGGTCCCATGGTTGGTCAGTGGTATAGCAGGAAATGAAATGAAGGTCGACTTTACTACACCAAGTTTATATTCTTACCTACTATGCAATATAGCCTCTATCTTAGAGAGAATGTGGCTCTTTCTATCAGAAATTCCCTCAGATTATACCAATTACTATGTTGATTGAATCAGTACAAAAAAGATTTGCAGGCCTGCCTTCCAGGAATTAAAAAACTTGCTTATGTGATTCTATTCACTGTGATGTTTTCCTTTTATACTAGTATTTTTCCAGGTCTTAAAAATAAATCTGCAAAGTATAGTTAAGGGAAAAAAATAAAATGTGTTTTCGCACTCCCATTTTATTTTCTTAAGGACTATGCTGCTCAAATTCATATACCACAAGAGCATTTTTATTAATGATAGGGAAATTATTTCATAGATAAAATAAGGCCAGAGGTAAGATCAGTGATGAGACTATGTGCCATGCCTTCTCGTATGGTTAACAGAAGTGCACATCACATCTGTAGCTTCCTGATAAAGAGGAGATGTGATTGATTACAAGATTCACAATGTTCATAAGCTAAAATCAAACCAGTCATTTCAGAGAACAGCTTGTCCTGACACTGAGAAGTGAGAAAATTTTTTTCCACTGTCTTCCAAAGCAGAAATAGTGCATCCAAAAACTAGAGGAGAAAGCTAGTGTTTTTGAATATCCTGAAGTTTTCTTCTTGAGTACTCTGTTTTCAAAGAAAACCCAACCTCAAATATATACTAGAAATACTAGAAATCTGACTTTGTAAAGCATTTCACTAGTTTTAGAATAATTCTGATAAGGAATTTTGGAGTATTTTTTACTTATAGGGTAAAATTTGAATCACTGATACATTTATACTTGAGAGACATAAATTTAGGCTAAAGTGAGATATTCTACATTATGGAATATGTAGAAAAGTTCTTACAGAGGAAAAAAATCACTGGACTAGATGTTTGGTAATAACAATGTAGTGTTTAAGAGCTCAGTTTTAGATTTAGACAGAGGTAGGTTTGAATCAAGAGATCTGCAATTAACTAATAGTATATTTGGAATGCATTATTTCACTTTTCTGAATTTAGTTTCTTCATTTGTAAAATGGAATGATATTAACTGCCTCTGGATGTTGTTTTAAAAATTAAGTACCCAATTAATGATTGACATCAATATCAATACTACTCTAATAAGGTGTATGATGTTCAGCAAGCTACTGATAGGTAGAATGAGGGAATTGGACTTTGGTTTCCTGATCTACAAAATGAGGGAATTCAATTAGATGACTTCAAACTCCTTGTCCAGATCTTAAATCCTATGAAAGTCTGAGTGTAAAGGATGTACGGAATAAAGTATGATAATAGCAATAGGCTGCAGAGACTTTCTTAATCTGCAGTTATTGATACAACTTTAGAAAGTTGGTAAGAGTTTACAAAATTGATAGGCTATAAAAATTGATACAACTGGCAGCTTTTTGAAAACAAACTTCAAATGATATTATTCTTTTCATAAAGACAATAATGTGTGTGTATGGGGGAGGGGGACTCAAGAGCACAGAGTACTTATATGTCTGTATTGATGGGGGAGGATATCATGCCTAGTCATTCTCCCTTTTTTATGCAACCTCAACAAACAGGAAGAAATGAGAGATGTGACAGAAACAACTAGCTTAGAGATATTTTTAGAAAAGTCTTTAAATCTACCAGTAAATCCCTATGTACCATCTAGAAACCTCTCTCCCAGGGCTTGCCCAGTAATGAGCAGCTTCTGTTTAGCTGAACACTTAGTGACCTATTCAGTTTTTCTTCTGATTCCCTATTGTGGTAGCTGAGGAGCTATTTCCAAATCAGTGCTATGATTCATGAAAAGAGTTTAAAAGAGAGTATCCATCGTGCCCGTAATTCTTTGGTTTGCCTCCAAATTATTCCTAGAAATGTTTCAAAGGCAAAAAAAAAAAAAAAAAAAAAAAATCTATAAAAAAATCAAAGGGATGCAGTCACACTATGTTAAGTAAAAAAGAAAATTTTGAAATAGTATGAACATTACGATCCTTATTTTATATTGTTCATACTTCTACATACACACATAGCAAAATTTGTTCCAGGGAAACCAATTCTTTAAGATGCAAAACGGTGCTATTTTTTTAGTCATTTTAAGCTTGTGAAATGCTCACATAAAAAAAAGTTAAACAGGTTTCTTTCCTATAAGGCTGTCTCCGTCTGTAATATGATGATTGTGAAACTCCTATAATAAAATATGTAGTTGTAATGGGATTACTCCAGTTCCCATTACAAAAACAATTCTCAATACAACTTAAGGTATGACACCAAGCTATCAATCTAAAGGGGAAAACATCTCAGGTTTTCCTGGGATTTCTCCCTGCTTCTGGAGCTGGGATATCGTTTTGGAAACTCAGGCTGTGTTAAGGCATGTGTGTGGAGGAGTATGTGGGGAGAATGGGAAATGATGCAAATCTAGACACCCCTCACCCCACCCTCCACCCCAGCCCCAGGTCATCAATACACACCAGTTAATATTGAATTGTAAATCACTCTTTTCTCTTGCTCCTTAGGGAATGCTTGCAATGACCAGTTGAGACCCAGGGATATTTCATAAAGCTGCCAAAGTCCCTTCTGCTTAGATATGCCAGGAATGATTTCTCAGGTCTTCCTATTTGCGTTTTTTTTTTTTCTTTTTCTTTTTTCTTTTTTCTTTCTTTTTTTCTTTTGCCCAGTTTAGGTAAATCCTTTTCTTAACTGGGCTAAAGGGGAAAGTGTAATAAGAAGAGTGAAATACCTACTCTCAGTGATATCCTGGAATCAGACCAGCTCTTGATAGCCAATTGTTAATATTCAGGAATTTTGTAAGCACTTAGACTTGACATTGGTAGCCTGATATTGGCCATGGTGGAAGTATTTGCACCATGGTGCAAGTATATATACCATGGGAATCAACAAATGCCACAAGTCAGAGTTTCCTGCCCCTCCCTCTGGTTGTTAAACATTTGTCTGCATCCCACAGCACTCTTTCCCTTCCTCCAGACCTCTTTCATCTTCTGGCCTCTTAAAAATTTGTAGACTGTTTCAATTTTCTGACCTACGACATATCCCCAAGCCAATGAAGTACAAAGTACAAAGTTGGCTATTATTTGAAGAAACAGGAAAGGGAGAAATATAGGAAAAACATAAACATAAATTAATACTTCTAACTACATAGTAATTCCTAAATTTATTAGATTAAGGAGCCTAATTCTCTTAGAGAATGTTGATTTACTTTAGCAATAGGGGGGAAAGCCTTAATTTAGAGGAAAAAAGCTTAAAACTGTGCACGTCCACAGATAGTTAAAGATTATAAAGAATATTTAACAGATCTATTCAACTGGTGAAAAAATCTGCGAATCTATACTCTACTCTCACAGTCCAATTTTTGATTGGGATGAAAAAAATAGAAGCCAATAAAAATAACATTGTATTTAATTTTTTAACACCTCATATCAGTGGGGGTAGTAACAATCATTCAACAAACAAACTTTAAGTGCTACTATAGTCTAGACATTATTATAAATACTGAAATACAATAATAAATAAAGCTGATAAAATTCCTAAAGAGATGTTCTTTCTACAAGACTGAAAAAGTTTTCTACTCCTATTTTCCTCTCCTCTTCCTAGTTTCTCCTTATACAGGCTCATGCGGTGAGAGGTGGGAGGTGGGAGGAGTACAGCAGGTCCTCAAACAACATCTTTTCATTCAAGATTGTTTTATTATAATGTTGATGAGATCTGTCAGAACTTAACTCTTGTTTATATCAATTAGTTTATGGTATAATTGGTTTCACTATATGTCGTTTTGCCGCAGTTCCAAGAACCTATCGCCAACATTAAGTGAGGACTTACAAGCTTTCTAGCCAACACATATCTTAATAGCATTCATTTCAACATGAAAAAATAATATTCCCTATACTAACAAACCTGCAAGTGTCAAAAAGACATGACTAAATCTTAAAAGCATAACACTATATAGAAGAAGCCAGTTGGAAAAGGGTATACTGCATGATTACAATTACATGGCATTCAGGGAAAGGCAAAACTATAACAATGGTAAAAATATCAGTGCTTGCCAGAGATTTAAGGGTAGGGAGAAGGACTGAGTAAGTGAAGCACAGGGGATGTTTTCAGGTAGTGAAACTATTCTGTATGATACTGTAATATTGGATATGTGGCATTGTGCATTTGTCAAAACCCATAGAACTTTATAGCATAAAGATTGAACATAAGTATGCAATTTTTACAAAAATCATTTAGAAAGTTGGAGGATCCCAGGATGGAATGCTGAATGTGACAAAACAGTCTAATTGTATTACAAATGTATGAAACAACTTCACTAAAGGGGATAGAGAAAAAAGATGCTGACCTAAGTAACTCTGGAGGTGGAGTCTAATACTAAAGGCAAAAGGAATTGCATGTAAGAGTACACATTAATTGATACAGTTGTTTCCCATGAGAGTATGGGCTAAAAATTTCGATACGACTACACACATAGCATATTTTGAGATTGGACAATTAGGTAAATAAATGGTAGATTGTGGGAGCCAGATTCCTCACTGTTGGAGTAGAAATTTATAGATAATAAAGTAGAGGAAGCTACAACAATCTGTGAGGTGATAGATTAGAATTGAAGAAATCAGTATGAACTCATCTTTATCTTAATATCAATACAGATATTTATATGTAGATATGTATATATACATGGGCTAGCATAGACAGGTATATTTTCTTGCTCTGTCAGCTGAGAGGGCCTAGAAGTAATGACACCCCAGAAGCAGCAAGTACACCGGGCATCTACATCTTTGTTTCTAACTCCATTCTCAAAAAAACAAAACAAAACACAACAAAAACTAGAGTTCCTTGGAGAAATGTCTAAAGACTGAAAGGGGGGAAGATACAGAAGATGAGTCTGGAGTATGCTATAGTGCCAGAAAGTAAGACTGTGCTAAAAAAAAAAATTAAAAATTAAAATTAAAATTAAAATAGAGGTATGTCAAAGGAACACAGGAGAACAACAAAATAAATAGTTACTAAATTATAAGCCAGAGTATAAAACAATATCCATGAGTCTTATTAATATAAATAAATAATTGAATAAATAAGTGGGGGAGAAGAGAGAATCTCTCTTACAGAAGAATTACAAATAATCATTGTAGATACTATGCCTTTGAGAAAGGGGAACATTACTCTCAACTCCTTCAGTATTGTCTATAAATAGTGATCATTCCAAAGAATATAATATGAAAAGAGGGGAAAAGAGTAACTATAGTAGGAAATCCTGGCAAACACTACCTCAGCCAAGTGAGGTAAGGTTTTGCAGGATTAATATATAATGAATTTTACAGGTAAGTAACTCCAATGAAAATCAAGGAAAGGTTTTACTTTTCTTGGAAACTTTACTAAAACTTGTTTAACAGTTCAGAAAATTACTTCTTCAATGGCAGTATCACTCATTTTTTGATATGCTAATATCCAATACATTTAGTCTGAATTTGTAGCTATCATATTCATATGGCTATAAACCCATTTAGCCCATAATTTATAATATCATATAATTTTTAAATTTTAATAATATTTAATTGAAAATTTAAATTGAGTTTTATGGTTTCAACCACAAATAAATATTTATCAATATGTCTACCAACATGTTTTTCTAATAAAGAAATGAATCAATCAAGAATAAATAAACTGAGTTGAAGAGGGTGATGAAAGCAGCATGGTGACATGAGAGGACCTCCCGGTCTCTCCTCTTGAAGTTACAACGAGTTGGACAGCTATAGTTCAACAAAAGATTCCCTGCTCAACACAAAAACACATCTGAATAATCCACACATTGATACATTTGAAGATGGGCAAATAAGGGCAATAGGAAGATGGGAAGGGGAAAAGACAGAGGTAAGAGCCCCAGATGAAGACCAGCTGGTGCAGCAACCCCAGCAGATGTGGTAGCAGTGAAGTGTCAGGTTGCAATTCCCTCTGGACAAACCAGAGGAGCAGAGGCAGCAACTGGGCCTGGGTGGTCAGTACACATTGAGGCTGAGACCAGGGGCAGGGGCAAGGAAGCAGGGCAAAGCATGGCAGCATTTCATAAACTGCCATCACAAGACAAAAGAAACCATAAGCTCAAGAACATTCCCGCCATTCTCCCATGGCCTGATCAGCAGTAAATTCCTCACTTGGCATATTGCAAAGCAGCAGACACAATTTTCTAACTTAAGTGATCTGTACTCATTGTGGCTGAGACCATTGGAAAGAACAGACCCACAAACACACAAACCACTTCCCCCTGTTCACCCATTGTAGTAGAACCTGGTAGAGGCAGCCAGGACACATAAGATAGACTTGTGCATCTGTCAGCTTCTGAATGCAAGAAGGCAGTGCCAGGAACACAAAGGCCAGGAGACCCATAGCCCACCACATTCCACCATGGTGGTGGTGGCCTGAGACAGAGGCAACTGGGTAGTAAAGAAGATGCCTAATTCCTCAGGGAATACAGGGCATTTTCCACAGCTGAGGTGATGCAGCCCCACAGAGATCCCCAAAGCCTTAGTAGTGCAAGTAAGAAAAAACAAAAACTTGCACTTCAGCACCACCTACTGGAAAATGAAAGAAAGACTTCTACTTTTGAACTTGCTAAATAGTTGTCAAATATTAAAAAAAAAAAAAAAAAAAAAGATTTAATTTCCTCTAATTCACATAAACATCTAGGCAGAGAAATAATCTATCAGTCATAATGAATAAACAAGGTAACAAGGGAGTTCAGAAAGAAAATGAAAAATCTCCAGAAAATAAACTTAAAGACATGGAAGATTGTGATTTAAATGATAGATAATTCAAGACTGCAGCTCTGAGAAAACTCAGTGAGGTACAAGAAAATTCAAGTAAGTAATTCAAGGAGCTCAGAAATAAAATCAATGAACAAAGGGAGTTATTCTCCAAATAAATTAAAACTATAAAAAAGAACCAAACACAAATTTTGGACCTGAATAACTCAATAAATTAGATGAAGAATGAACTTATGAGCTTAGGAAATAGAGCAGACTAGACAGAGGAAAGACAGTGATATTGAAGATAGAAATGTAGAAAAGACTTAGGGGGAAGAAGAGAGAATCAACAGTAAAAAAATAATTAAAGAATTCTACAAAGACTATCTGACTCCATTAGAAAGAGCAATATAAGGATAATGGGTATATCAGGAAAAGAAGAGAGAGAGAAAGAAACAGATAACTTATCTAAACAAATATCAAGAACTTCCCAAATCTATTGAAAGAACTGGATCCTTGAATCCAAGAAGCTGAAAAACACCTAATTATCTCAATCCAAAAAGGCCTTCTCCAAGATACATTATATTAAAGCTGTCAAAAATTAATGACAAGGAAAGAATTCTCAAGACAGCCAGGAAAAAGAAGATGGTAACCTATAAAGGAAACACCATTAGATTATTATCAGATTTTTCAGTAGAAATCCTATAAGCTAGGAGAGAGTGGGATCAACTATTCAAAATATTGAAAGAGAAAAATTACCAGACAAGAATAATATATCCAGCAAAGTTATCTTTAGATATGAATGAGAAATAAAGGCATTTTTAGACAAACAAAAGCTTAGGGACTTTACCACTGCAAAATCTGTGTTACAAGAAATACTGAAAGGTGCTCTTCTACCTGAAACAAAAAGATAAAACAATACAAAACTATGAGTAAGGTTACTAATAGATAGACAGAAGAAGGGAATTGCAGCTCTTGTTCAAATAAGGTATTAAACAGTTAAATATAAATAAAGGTTAAAGGAGATAAAAAGCATTGAAAAAAAGACAATAGCCACTGCAATTTGGAAATGAATGGACAGCATAAAAAGAGATAATTTGTGACACTGAAAACATTAAAGAGGAGGAAGGACTGAATGTGCACAGGTGATTGGGGATAACATGCAATCAAAAGAAAAGGGATTACTGTATATATGCAACTTTTTTTTGCATAAACCTTATGTTAACCACAAAACAAAAACCTAGAACTGAGACAGGTAAAAGAAAAAAGAAAAAAACGGAGGAAAAAAAATCATAGAATACTACCAAACTAAAGTAACAGACAGAAACACAAGAGAAGAAAAAAATGGAAACACAGAGCTACCAGAAAACATAAGATAAAATGGCTATAAGAAGTTCTCATGTATCAATAATCCCCCTAAATGTAAATGGAGGAACAAATCAATTAAAAGGCACAGAGTAATCTTTTAAAACAAAGCCCAAATATATGCTGCCTTCAGGAGACCCATCTCAACGGTAAAGACTAACATAGACTCAAAGCGAAGGAGTGGATGTCAAAACAAATGGCATCCAGAAAAAAGCAGGTGTAACAATCCCCATCAAAACCTCAACTGCATTTTTCAAAGAAAATAGGAAAAAAAAATCATCAAATTTGTATGAAACCACAAAAGGCCATCAATAGCCAAAGCAATACTGAGAAAAAAAGAACAAAGCCAGAGGTATCACAATTCTGGACTTCAAATTACACTATGAAGCTACAATAATAAAAACAGTATGATATTGGCAGAAGAACAGACAGAATTGAGAGCCCAAAGAAACCCACCTGCACATGGGCAACCAATTACTGACAAAGGAGCCAAAAACATACAGTGGAGAAAGAAAACACTCTTTAATAATTGTTGAAAAAAATTGGAAGGCTACATGCAAAAGAATGAAACTAGACTTATATCTTATACCATACACAAAAAATGAACTCAAAATGGACCAAAGACTTAGATACAAGACCTGAAACAATAAAATACATAGAAGAGAACATAAGTACTAAACTTATGGACCTTGGTTTAAGAGAGGCTTTTATAAACTTGACCCCAAAGGCAAGGGCAGTAAAAGCAAAAATAAATGAATGCGACTACACCAAACTATAAAACTTCTGCACAGCAAAAGAAATCACCAACAAAACAAAAAGGCAACAAACTGAATGGGAGAAGATATTTGCAAACAATACCTCTAAAAAGGGTTAATATCTAAAAATTTAAAGAATTCATGTAACTCAACAACAACAACAAAACACTAAACAATCCTATTAAAAAATAGGCAAAGTAACTGAACAGACACTTTCCCAAGAAGACATACAAATAGCCAATGGATGTATGAAAAGATGCTCAACTTCACTAGCTACAAGGGAAATGTAAATCAAAACCACAGTGAGATACCACCTCACATCTGTTAGAATGGCTGCTAATAAGACAAGAAATACATGCTGGAGAGGATGTGGAGAAAAAGGAACACTCATATACTGCTGGTGGGAATGTAAACTGGTACAGCCACTATAGAAAACAGTATGGAGGTTCCTCAGAAAAATAAGAATAGAGTTACCATATGACCTAGCAATTCCTCTTCTGGGTATCTACCTCAATTTTTTTTATCTTTTTTTTTATTTATTTATTTATGCCTACAGTATTTGGTCTTCCTAGGTGGTCTCCCATCCAAGTACTAACCAGGCCTGACCCTGCTTAGCTTCCGAGATCAGACATCGGGCTTGTTCAGGGTGGCATGGCCATAGACCATGGGTGGTGGCTCCACTGGAGCACTAACCCAGGACCTTCTGCGTGTAAAGCAGACGTGCTAATCACTACATTATGGAACCACATCCACCACCTCAAATTTTTGAAAACATTTATTTGTAAAGATACATGCACCCCTATGTCCATTGCAGCATTATTTATGGTAGCCGAGACATAGAAACAACCTAAATGTCCTTAGATGGATGAGTGAATAAAAAAGATGTGGTACATATATACAATGGAATACTACTCAGCCATAAAAAGGGTGAAATACTGCCATATGTGACAACATAAATAGATCCTAAGAATATCATCCTAAGCAAAATAAGTCAGATAGAAAAGGTCAAGAACCATATGATTTCACTCATATGTGGGATACAAAACAGAAAACAGCAAATGAACAAACAAAACAAACAAACTCATAGACACGGATGATAGTATGAAGGTTACCAGATGGAAAGGGATGAGGGAAGAATGAAAAGGATAAAGGGAGTCAAACATATGGTGACAGAAGGATACTGGACTTGGAATGGTAAGCACACAATGCAGTACACAAATGATGTATTATAGAACTATATACTTGAAACTTATATAATGTTATTAACAATGTCACCTCAATACATTTAATTTTTAAAAAGAAACGAGTTTCAGGGATAAGGCATTTGTTTGACACTTACTAAGATAAATCAATATTTACTGATACAAGCCAGAATTTGGAGGTGATTTAGAGAAGACAGGGACTTTTGCCTTTCAGTTTTTACTCAGTTCTCAGCACCTATAATGACATCCAGCATACTGTATAAACTTTATGTAATCTGTTTGAAACAAAATTATTAAATGGAGACAAAAATTACAATAAAATAAAATTGAACTGTTTTGTCTTATAAGAAGAATAAAGATCTTATTTCTTTTAGAATAACACAAATGATTACAAAATATAGTAAGCCATATAATATTAGAAATAATCTTAACAGCTATAAAAACATTATGGTTTAACAAAAATAATACAAATGAAATCATTTCTTTTGTTATGTTTAGCAATAATATTGTTTTGAAAAGAATCAATGAGATGTGAAAGGTGTCAAATAGGCTGTGTAATGAATAATAATTGGGGAAAATTTTATTGCTTGCATACATAATATAATACGGAATGAAAAGTTAAGAAAGAAAATGTTATTTTAAAAATTATGGGCCTTAGCTACAAAGGAGTGGTCAATATTAAAACAAATTTTTTTATGGAAAAATTTTCTTTTTTGTCCATTTTGTTTTTTGTGTAAAAAGATGCACAACTATAGCTGGTTGGCACTGTAGGTTTTAACCTTTATAAAAATATAACCAAGTATATTAGAATATAATTACATATTGATCAACAGGGCTTAGTCAGCAAGAATCTTTGTGAACATCTTCACGAATGAAAGAATGTTAGAAGTGTTATTAATTCAGAGTAATAGCTTGAATAATAGATTATTTTATAAACTGAACATTAACATCAAAGAAGGGTTTTACTATTCTTATCCTAGACATGGAAATTAAATGGTTCTACATAGGAAATTGTTTAATAAAATTTTCTTCATTTTTAGATACTACCAAAAAATCAAAAATTAAACATTAAATTTAAAATACTACTAAATTACATGGTATATTCTTTAGATATATTTGAATAGTAAATGGCCTAAGCTGCAAGAAAATTCGAGGACTTAAAGTAAAAGAATTTTCATGAGACCTATGAACAAACATATTATTTAAAAATAATCTTTATCATTGATTATTTTCAGTTCTTGCTTTTCAACAGTTGGGGGAAACAAGTTTAAAGATATTAACTTAGAACCATTACTCTTTGTATATTGATTTTAAAGAGTAATGATTAGATATAAACATTTCTGTTTAAATCTACTACTGATTTAAACGACCTTTTACTGAATCATTAATTCCTGTGAAAAGGATTTGGAACACCTTAGCCAACTTTTATGTATGTCCTCTTTTTTGGAAAAGAAGCTGAAATACTTATTTTAGCATTTCATACTTTATATTTAGTATAGCTACCACAAAGATTTGTAAATGCAATTATTTGCAAATATATAACAGGAATATTGCTGAAAATATTTAAAATGCAGTGATCTCCTATACTTTTATTAACAAAAATTGCTATTTAAATATTTCACTTTATCAGATGACAAAATGAAAGTATGGGTAAAATTCTACCCAGTAGGGAGAGAATGATTCAGGCTGAAGTCTGAAAATATTTTTAGTAAAAGAAATATCATTTGAGGTAGGCCTAACAAGTAAGCCAGATTTCATACACAGAGAAATTGCAGATAGATAGAGGGATAGTATAGAGCTATAAATAACAAGGTATATTCTAGTGACTATGAATATATGATTCAAATTAACACATGTTATAAAATTTTGATATTAGCAATCACAAGTAGATGACAGGAGTTAGCTAAATTTTGAAAGAAATAGTGGTGAAATTATTATCTCAACAGCAATTTTTTCTAAAAAATTAATACTTTGTTTTATTTTCTGAAATTTTATAAAACAATAAGAATATTATGCTGTAAAAATTCTATATTGAAATTATTTATTAAATTTTGAAACTGTTGTTTTTTTAATCTCATTTTAAAAGACTATTGCACAAATTTTCTATAGCCTCTTTTATTACTATGTTTTTTTCCAAGCCAGTCTCTATGAACCATCACATTTTGAAGGATTTGGTCTCTGAGATCTTTTCTAAAGACTAAAGACTGACTATAAATCTTGATTCTGCATTTGATTGCAGACTCTGACACCTTTTAAACCAGCTATCGTAATTTCTGTCTACTCACTCAATCTCTACCCACTCTGTGCACACTCATAAATACTTCTCAGGGACCCCTGGGTATAAGACAATAGTCTGAGGAGAAAAGTGAATGAAAGAGAAATTACAGTGAAGTTCCCTGACAGTGTTAACGGCCAGCTTGAATTTAATGCAGTGAAATGAAGATGACTCTAGTTCTTATAATTATGTGCTTTTTCCCATCCACAATTAGTTGCTTGGGACCAGGCAGAGGCAGGGGAGAGCTGGATTTAATCAAGATTTGGATTGGAACAAAGCCTGTAACCTTGCAATAGTGGGTCAAGGGAACTGAGGCTGTGCACAACAGATTATAGTGAATGTAATAACTGTAATCACTGTTTACTAATTATGACATCACTGTCCTTGCATTTGTCCATGCCCCAGAATCAACATCAGTTTCAGAGGATTTGCGTTTATGCCCCCAAAACAGAAGTCATTTTTCTTTCCACTTTCAAAATTAAATTTCTCCTTTAAGAAGTGAAGAAGAAAGTGGTGTTAGTGTTATCAGGGAGCCCTAAATCTGTCAGTATTCTTTATGTATGTAACCTACACAAATAAATTTTTACCAATAAAATCTCACATTTTCACAATAAAAAAATAACCAGAATTTTACTGTTAAGGACTTCTAGATAAGCGTTGGGCCACATAAAGCAATAGCCCCTTTAGTCAAGGCAACTTGACTATTCTCTAGCAAGCTTCTCAGCAGAGAATGGCAAGCAATCAGTGTTTGAAGTGAATGGAAATCCCCATCCCATTCCTCATTTCACAAAGCACAGATTGGTTTTAATTTCAAAGCAATAAACAAGCCAAGACAATGTCACCTTTTATGTTTGAGAACAATGCTGCTCTAAATGATCTAGTTCAAGGTCATCCCAAATGATTAGATCATCACCAAGGTTTTAGTTAGAGTCCCAGTTGCCCCTCATTGGGAGTTTCCAGTAATAAGCCATGGCATTTGCTCTTTTAGCTAGACATCTATTGGCTTCAGCTCCTCAAAAGCAGCATTAGCCAATCCATTGGCAAACTAAGCATGCAATAAAAAAACACATTTAATGTATCAAATGGCAGGGGACGGGGTAATTTTATTACTCAAAAGTATTTCAGTTTTTCAGAATTGAATCTACTAATGAATGAAGAAGCAGGAAAAAGATTTCAAAAACTGAAGGGACTTACGATCTGTCTTTTAACAACTGAAAGAGAGATGTCTTGAGGGAAGATAAATAACAACAGGATAAAAGGATGTTTTATAGCTTGCCTCAAAAATTTTTAACATAGAGATAGCACATTTGCCAAAAAGAAAAATTTATCCTAGAAAAAATGCAATTACTTCAGAATAAAATATTCAGGTGGTATCTAAAAGCAGTGTATTAGATCAACCCTTTAAAATTGAACTTCTAGTCTCTTCAAACACCTAGTCAAATATTTTACTTTTTTTCCGTTTGACTATGAGTAGTTTGTTTTGGTAAGTGACATGAAGAAAAAAATTGCTATTTGGGGGGAAAAAAGAAACATTATAGCCAGCTTCTAAATATAGTCTCCCAGATGGATAGCCTGTTTAATTATGCAAAGTATGCCCAAAAGCCTATAAAGGGAGCACTGAGGCAAAAAACTTAAATATCTCTGCACATTACAGTGTTATGATGTCTGTAAGTTACTTAAAAATACTTCAGCATAGACAGTGTGATATTATGTATTAGTTAAGCTAAAATATAACCCTCGCTTCCTCAGATGTTCTAATCAGGATTTCACACTGAAGTGGTAGAAGGAAGTAGGGGAAGCAGCTAGAATTTTATAAAAAAAAAAAGTCCCCACACTCCAGAAATAACTACAATAAGCACTTTGGTGAACTACTTTTCTGATCAACAACAAACATTTTACTAATTAGCATAACAATGAAATTTGTAATTATCAGCATAAATGAAATTAGAAATAGCCTCACCAGTGAATACAGAACTATTCAACATATGCGAATTTATAAGATATTTTAGAACAGAGATTGGCAATCTATGTCCCACAGGCTGAATCCAGCCCACCTTGGTTTTAGTATGACCTATGAGCTAAAAATTTTTTTTAGTTTTAAATGACTGTAAAAATTTTTTAAAGAATATTTTGTGATGTAAAAATATAGAATTAGATTTTGGTATTCATAAATAAGGTGTTATTAGAACACAGCCACATTTGTTTATATATTCTCTGTGGCAGGGATTAGCAAATGTTTTCTGTAAAGGGTAAGATGGTAAATAGCTTAGGCTTTACGGGTCATACTGTCTCTGTCACAAGTATTCAACTCTGCTATTAAAGACATATCTATAGGCAATACAGAAATGAATGAGTATGGCTGTGTTTCAATATAACTTTATTTATAAAAGTAGATGATAGGCAATATTTGCCCAATGGGCCATAGTTTGTCAATTCCTGGTCTATGGATGCTTTTACAAAACAATGACAGAGTTCAATAGTTGTACCAAAGACCATGTGGCCTCCAAAGCCTAAAATATTTTCCATCTGCTCTTTACAGAAAAAGTTCGTCAAACCCGACTGTAGAATATAAGGTCCATGAGAACAGGGACCTTGTCTTTCTTGTCTATAAATATATTTCCCAAATGTAGACTAGTGCCTGGCAGTCACTATAATAATTACTAATAGTCACTTGTAATTATTTGTTGAGTGGATGAATGAACGAAAGAACAAATACACATAAACTTTCTGTGCCTGAAAACTCACTAATCCGTCATGCAGCCCATTTCATTTTGGAACAGCCTAGTGTGTTCTGCCTTATGGTGAAGTTGAAATGTCTTCCTGCAACTTCATCCAAGATCCCAGTTACTAACTCCTTTGCTACTTATAAAAATTTAGTCTGTCTTCCACCTGCAACTTATTCAAATATTTGAAGATGATTCTTGTGTTTCTTGAATTGTCTCTGTAGACTGAATCATTTAAGAATATCTTTAATGCTACATCCCACATGTGATTTTTGAGTTCCTTAGAAAGCCAGTGGCCCCTCATGAAGATTAGTAATCCACAAACTCCTTGTTTGTTCTCAAAAACCTAACCATGAGATTAAGAACAAAAGGTCAGTGCTGTCAGTATCTGCTAATGTGATACTTTGTCATTGGAACACATGTGGCAATACAGAACATTCTTCTTTGAATGTCCAATAAATGAAATGATTTGAAGTATTCTTATTACTCTCTACACCTTGGAGAGATATAAAGTTCTTCTTAAGTAACTGATTTTAGTAAACAAATTTGTTTCTTTGACAAGATATGCTCAATTAATAAGGGACGATTAGCAATTTTTGGTTACCTTTTATTTTCTCATTAGCATTTGTATAAGTGCCACTCCTAGAACAGCATTATTACGCAATTCTGTGCTTGCCTTGATTTCATTTCCAGTCTTTAGAAACATTCAGCCTATTTTTAGCTGCATTCCAGACCCTATAAGCTACATTCAGTGATTTACTTCCCCATTTATGTCATTCTTCTACCCTTTTCTCCCCTGAGGTTCTCCCACGACTGAAGGACAATTTTAAGCTATTCTGCTCTGTCGTATTACAGTAAACTGAGATAGAATAGCATTTCTAACATAATGAGACATCTATAATATAATTTTACTGTTAATCAATGTATCTTTTACAGCAAATGGGCTGTTGTGCAATATAATTAACCTGGCCGTATTGAAAAACACAAATATTACTGTTTCACTTGGAGAGATAGATGATATTGCAGACCGTATCTAATGGACTCCAACTATAGTACCTGGGTCCCTAGTAAACATAGATTTTTATAGCCTCAAGTTTGGTATTGCAAACCTTACAGGATAGGATGCTCTAGTGCCCTTTAGATTCTCTTGCTGTACTGGGAGACAAGCACGGGAATGGAAGGAGTTTACTCCAAATGACTCTATCTTAGAAACTTACTAACCAGAGCTTGACTGTAATAGTCTGTTGAGCTAGAAATTATTTTCCCACTTCTCTCATTTAGAAACACTTTTCAAAGACCTTAGAAAACCAAATTGCAACTTAAGGGTTCGGAAATAATCTAGGCCACTAGTGAGAGTGGTGTCACTGGTGAAAAGAATGCAGATCAGGAAATATCTGGAGCTGAACCCCCACCTCTGTACTTGCTAGCTCTGCAATACTGGGAAAGTTTCTGTATTATTCTGGGTTTCAGCTTCTTCATCTCTGTTATGGGACCACCTACTTTGCAGGGTTACTGTGAACATGAAGTGATAGAAACAGGTGAGACATCTGACTAATACAAAACAGATGTCCAACAAATGTCAGTTCCCTTCATCACCAACAAATGTAGAATTACCTCCTTCTCTGGGTTCTATAGAAAACAAAAATAAAGAGTAGGGAGGATTTCCTAGGAGTTAGGACTTTCCATGCTAACATCCTGGTCAAACCAGGACACATTTTCAAAAGGCTGCAGTTGATAAACTATTTCAAGTTTTAAATATATAGTGATTAGTTCTCTCTTGGAGTCCTGAACAGTTTTTCAATTGTTTTGTGGACTAGAGTTAAAAAAATAAGTACTCATTAGTTTGATCATTTGTTTTCAATCACTTAATTAAAGATTGTATCTGCTTTTAAGGTAGTGATTCATTAATGAGACATTTAGTAATTCTGGAAACTTCTTGGTTATAATAACTGGGGATTATGGGATGGTGCTCCTGGCAACTGGTGGATGGAGACTAGGGATGCTGCTAAAGATTTTAGATGCACATGAGAGCATCTCTTCTCTTCCCCTTTCTGTTCTCCTCCTCTCTCATACAACAAGGAACTATCCAGCACCAAACATCAATTTCTATAGGATAAATAATCCCTACTCTTTTTATAATTCTTCATAAAGATAACTCAAAGGAAACATTCAAAGAAAAATTAATACCTATCTTTCTCAAACTATTCCAAAACATTGAAGAGAAAGGAAGGCTTCCAAACTCATTTTATGATGCCAGCATTACCTTTATACCAAAACCAGTCAAAGACACTACAGAAAAAGAAAATTATGGGCCAAGATCCCTGATGAGCATAGATACAAAATCAAAATATTAACAAACCAAATTCAGCAATACATTAAAAATACACACTATGATCAAGTGGGATTTATTCTCAGATACAAGATTGGTTCAATATCTGCAAATCAATTAACATAATAGGTCTATAAACAAAATGAAGGATAAAAATCATATGATCATATCAATAGATGCAGAAAAAGCATTCGACAAATCCAACATCCATTTTTGATAAAAATTCCCAGAAAAGTGGGAATAGAGGGAACATACCTCAACATAATAAAGGCCATGTATGACAGACTCACAGCTAATATCTTACTCAAGCTAAAAGTGTTTTCCTTAAGATCAGGAACAAGATAAGGATGTCCACTGTCACCACTTTTATTCGAAATAGTATTAGAAGTCCTAGCCACAGCCATCAGACAAGAAAAATAAATAAAAGGCATCCAAATTAGAAAGGAAGAATTAAAACTGTTATTTGCAGGTGACATGATGGTATATATAGAGAACCCTAAATATTTTATCAGAAGAACCTATTAGAACTAATAAATGAATTTGACAAAGTAGCAGGATACAAAACTAATGTTCAGAAATTGGTTGCATTTTATACACCAATAACAAACTATTAGAAAAAAAAATAAGAAAATAATCCCATTTGCAATTTTATCAAAAAGACCAAATAGCTAGGAGTAAATTTAATTAAGGAGGTAAAAGACCTGTACTCAGAATATGATACTGAAAAAAGGAATTAAAGAGATACACATAAATAGAAGCCTATACCATGCTCACGGATTAACATTATTAAATTAACATCATTAAAATGTCCATACTACCCAAAGCAATCTATAGATTCAGTGCTGTTCCTATCAAAATACAAATGGCATTTTTCACAGAACTAGAACAAATGATCTTAACATTTATATGTAACCACAAAAGACCCCAAACAGCCAAAGAAATCTTGAGAAAGAACAAAGTTGCAGTATTACCCTATCCTATATCAAACTGTAGTACAAAACTATAGTAATCAAAACAGCATAGTACTGGCATAAAAACAGACATATCAATCAATGGAACAGAATAGAGAGCCTAGTATTAAACTCATGCTATATGGTCAACTAATCTATGACAAAGGAGGCAAGAATATTCAATGGGGTAAAGACAGTCTCTTCAATAAATGGTGTTGGGAAAACTGGACAGATACATGCAAAAACAATGAAACTAGTCTGTTTTCTTAGATCGTATACAAAAATAAGCTCACAGTGGATTAAATACTTAAATATAATACCTGACCATAAATCTCCTAGAGGAAAACACAGGCAGTAAACTCTTTGACATCACTCTTAGCAACATTTTTTTTGAGGACGGGTGCGGAAATATGTCCCCCCAGGCAAGGGAAACAAAATTGTGAAAACATGGATGTATCTGGATGGTGAAGTAAGTCAGACAGAGAAAAACAAATACCATGTGACTTAGCTTATATGTGGAATCTAAAAAACAAAATAAACAAACAAACAGAAACAAACTCATAGATACAAAGAACAAATTGATGGTCACCAGATTTGGAGGGGTGAGGAGTTGGAGGGATGCGTGAAAAAGGTGGAAGAGATTAAGATATTCAAATTGCCAGTTATAAAAATAGTCACAGGGATGTAAAGTACAGCATAGGGAATATAACCAATAATATTATAATAATTATGTATGGTGTTAGATGGGTACTAGACTTTCTGGGTGATTACTTCATGAGGTATATAAATGTCTTATCACTATATTGTACACTTGAAACTAATATAATATTATAAGTCAACTGTAATTGAAAAATAAATTTTAAAAAAAGATAGCTCAGAAAAAAAAAGCTAATGGCGTAGCTCCCATCTCTTTCACCATCAGCACTTAACTTTTGTATAGATCAATGATTACAATAATAATATTTGTGTGCTTTAGAATTTATAAGGTGCTTTCATATAATATCTCACCTAACTCTGACAACAAGATTGTGACAAATCTGTTATTAATAATTCTGTTTTTACAGATATAGAAATATTTTAGCTAAGACCATGCTTCAATGGCAGAACTAAGGCTCAACCCAAAGATTTTTGACACTAGATCTCACATGCTTTCCACTGCCTCCTAGTCCTCTTGGCCTCATCTTGAACAATGGAAAGGACTCAAGGGAATGGATCCCAATTGAGAATGAACATGAGAATCACCCAGGGAGATTTTTAAAACATAGATTTATGGCCTATTAAACGTATTCTATCTGAATCTCTAAGGATAGGGCCAAAACATGTATACTTCCCAAGAGCACCCCCTTCCCCCGCCACACACACACACACACACACACACACACACACACATACACACACACATCCACTTCTGGTTTGTCATCTGGTTCAGAGTACAAATCCAGTAATAATAATCCTGGAGCATTTGCATATTAGCATTCCTTAATCCAAAGGAAGGAATCTCTAGTGATATTTTAGGCATCAGGGAGACTTGAGTACGGTGGGAATAGTTTTGTGTTAGTAAATTCTCTCAACTACTCAAAACTGCTATTTTCACCTAGTTTTACAACTTTTTAATTCTGGGTCAAAGTTATTTTAAAAATGGAGCTATATTTGTTGTTGTTTTTTTTCTGTATACTTTCTCCATCCCTCATATATAATATACACAATAAGTTTCATAACAAGAAACCTAATATATTAAAAACCAAGACACTGGCAAGAAAAGTCCATTAAAAGCCCAATTAGTGTAAAAGGTATCAGGATCATTGTCATACAGCTCCTGCGTCTGCACTTCAGGTCATTCCAGTACCACTTGTCATTTTTCAATCTTGTTTACATGGCTAAGTCACATGTGGCTCTCTACCTGGTTTTCTTTTAACCATACTCTTCCTGACGGCTGACTTTGGGCTATTAATGATCTTTACAAATTACTTCTTTAAGTGCATTGCCACGCAGTATTCTCTGTGATCCAGCAGCATGGGCAACAGCTGGGTACCTGTTAGAAATACAGAATCTACATTTTATTAAGATCTCTGGGCCATGCACATTCAAGTTGGAGGAGCACTGTTCTAGTGAGCTTTCCCCGCTCACCCCTGAGAGACTTCCTTTACTCACTCATACGACTAATAATAGCTCAACAGTGCAGTAATTCTCTAAGGCAGAGGTTCCCAAAATGTGGTCCCCATACCAGCAGCATCGGCATCCCTGGGAACTTGTTAGAAATGTGCATTTCCAGGCCTATTCAGGCATACTGAATCAGCAACTCTGGGGGTGGAGCCTAGCAACTTGCGCTTTTAAAAGCCTTTCAAGTGATTCTTGTTGGATACGGTTTGGTAAGAATACTGCAGCCACAGAAGAATGAGGTTTGGAAGAAGTTCATTATACTCATAGGTCCCAGAAAGAGTGTCACCACATGGTGTTTCAGGGCTACAGGGGACAACATTATGTGGTAAGAAGGCAGAAGACAGAGTGAGTGGAAGGTTTAGGGCAGAACGTTTATTAGGGTTTTCAGGGCAAGGCAAGAGAGGGCACAGCAAACAGTTTAAGACTGGCTAGTTTTAGTAATTCCGGTGGGCTTTGGGCTATAGTTGTGGCTTCCAGTTGCCTGGTACCTGGCCTGGGGATGATTTTGGGCAGGGGAAATATTAGCTTGGTGTGTGAGAGTTAGATAAGGAGGTAGTTGGGCATATAAACTCTAGAATGGTTGGTTTGCATATGAAAGGCATATTCCTAGATGAATTATTGTCATTGTTAGGCATTAGCTAGCCCTGGGAATGCCAGTTTCTCCCCAGCCAGAAAGTTTTTAAGATGTCAAAATATCATAAGATACAGAAAACTGAAAATATGTGTATTTACAATGCCTTCTGACGTATGCTAAAGTTTTAAAATTATTTCTCAGAAGCAGAAGTTATTGACCCTACACTATATTGGAATTACTTTTACAAATACCAACACCTGTGCCCTACCACAGATTTTTTTTTTTTGAACAAATATATTGCCAGGTGATTCTAATGTGCCATCAAAGTTCATAACTGAGACTCTGAAAAAAGGTAAATGCAGTCAATAAAGTATTACAGATTTAATCTAGTGTTTCTCAGCCCTGAAAGTTTAGGGAGAAAAAGAAAAGAAATCCTGGTATCAACCTCCCCACCCCAACTTTGTCTGGGGTGGTTGTAAGGGATTATGTTTTTTTCAGTTCTTCTCACATGATTCTAGTGGGAAGCTAAGATAGAAAACCACTGGTCAGCTCTAACCTTCATTTTATAGACAAAAAGTATGAGGTTTAGAGACTAAATGGTTTATTTAAACTTACAAGAAAGACCTCAAGAGTGTGGGAATTAGAACACTCAACTTCTAATTTCTAACTCAGTGTCCTTTTCCCATATACATATCTCCATTTTCCTCTGTGTGCACATAACTTGGCTTCTGCCTTCAAGCGAATTTCACTTCCCCAATTTTTTTAAGTTCTCTAAGAAATTTGACCTTTATCCTCTAAGGGCCTAGGCACTTTGACCAAGAAATTTTTAGGATAAAAGGTATGACTCATGCTTTTTAAGGAATAAATATGCATTTGGCAGAATATTTTTCCAAAATATCTCCCATCCCACATATTCTTCTACAAGGTGGCTTTGTCACTGCCTCCATCGAAAGGTTATATCTAATTATCCTCCTTTAGAGTCTAAGCTGGACAAACAGATCACAATGGGTGTAACATTCTTAAACTTCCAAGACTAGTTCATAAAAAGTCTTGGAGCTTGTGCCTGGGCCTCATGAAATGCCTTGAGACACTTTTTTCTAGCTTCCAGCTGCCATGCAGGGAGAAGCCCGAACTACACAGAGAAGCTATATGTTAGGCACACTAGTCCATAACCTCAGCTGAGCTCCCAGCTCCCATCAGTCTTCTCAACCATGTGAGGGTGTTATCTTAGACCACTAGCCCAGCAGTCTTCTGATGACTACAGCCCCAGCTGACATCTGACTGCAACTGCATGAAAGACTCCAAGCAAAAACTATCCAGCTCAGCCCAGTCCATCTACAGAAGAGAGATTATAGCCACTAGCTTTTGAGGTGGTTTGTAAAACAGAAATAAATACATAGAACAATGAAATACAAGAAAACAGCTACAGGTGGAAAAAGTGTGGTATTAGTGAGTTAATAGTATGTAAGAGTTGATTGAGAGAGCACAGGGTGGGGGGGAGGGCAAAGAAGATCATGAACACAAAAATATTTAAGGAATATTGCCTCCTTAGAGAGTCAATGAGATATAATCGTTACCCTTTTCAAGGAGAGTTTAGAAGTACAAAAGATACATAATTTAGTCTGTAAATTTTTTTCTGTAAACTTTCTAAAGTTACCAGAATACCAAAAATTTAAAGATTAAAAATATTAAGAATGAGGTTGAAAAGAAAATTTTCTAAGTAAAATTATAAGTAGACAAATTAATAATTTATATTTCTACAGAGCTCCACTTACTTTGGATATGAATCTTTGTTGCAACTATAAATATGGCATCAGAAAATTAGTGAAGACTATGCGGCCCCTTTGGTTTCTAGAGGCCAGTTTTCTGGGTGGACAGGTAAACAAGAGCATTTCCAAATGTCGGTTCTTTGCTTGGCTGGATGAATCCAGCACTGTATCAGAAACTCAAGCTGTGACCACTCTTTTTCATATTTAGTATTCTTTCAACGAAAATGATGATTCTGAAATTGGGTTTGGACAACAACTGCTTTTGAATCAAAATACAAAAAAGAATATTGCACAGTTTATTCTTGTCCCAATTTTTATTATAATACACTCATTCTTCAGTGGTTTTCACCATCAAATATATATTTTACTGACATTAGAGCTGACTTACAAGACACATAGAAGGCAGGTGAATGTTGTTTCAAGGCACCATTTTGTAATCCAACTTCCTCCCTTCACTTCTTGAATTTATCTCCTTTGCTAGTCTCTGGCTGCTGAGTTTAGGTGGTTAAGTTCAGTCACAGTGAAATCAAGGTCAAAAGTTGGTTCTCTGGGTGTACCTATTACCTTTTGCTCTCTTTGATAACTACACTTGAGTTGTCTTTTAGGCATATCCTATTTATCAAGAGAGGAAAAGTAGGAAAGACCATGAATGAGGGAAAAGCTATTTCGCTAGAAATAACTTAGTTATTTCTTCACTAAGAAATAACTCAAAACACTGGGCCGAGTGTAACAGTTATCTAGCACACATGCAGCCACTCTCCTGTTAAGAATCACTAATCCATTATGGCTTTCCTTCTCTCTGAGTCAGGGCACAGCATCAGAATTCTCAACACAATGGCCCAGACTTCTACCACTCAATCAGAGGGAAACATTTTGTTATCCTTGTACTTCCCATCTTGATGGTGCATCAAGAAAATCATCTCTCTATATAATTAGCTTTAAATTTATTATTGGCTTTCTAAATATGGTGGGCAGATGTTACGGAGAATCCCCCTACTGATTGACACTGTGAGGTTAGATATTTTTAAAGAGTATTTTTTATATTGTATAATAACTATTTTTCCCTTTAAAAATTGCAAATACTCACGGTATCATATATCGTGTGACCTGGATCCTACGGTGGTAGTTAAGATTCTCTTACTAGAGAATTTCTTAATCCATTTAAAAAAATAAGTGATACTTCTTAGATATATGCATTAACTGGCACTGAAACATCTAGAACTTCCATAGCAATAGTCTGGGGTGATTTCTGAAGCCACACAAAACCCTTCAGGGGACTTCACCAGCCTGGCACCAGGATCAGCCTGCAGCCTTGGCTGAGTACACAGGTGTCTTCGAAATGGTTCTGGGCAAATACATCAGTGCAGAGCAGAAAGTGGCAAATATTTTTTCAGTTATTATCTTCGTGATACTTTGCTAGTTGTTGTGGAAAAAAAAAAAAGTGAGGTATTGAAGTGAGCCTTTCCCTATAGAAGTTTGTAACAAATTAGAGGAAATATGCCTTGAAATTGAAACAACTGTCTAGGCAGCATGGTATTAAATAAATTATTGGTAGGGCCAGAAAGCTTCAAATATGGTTCACAAAGGAATGAATTTTTTACTTTTTCAGAATTTTAAAAGAAGTCAAAAGTGATGAAAGGAACCCTGGTACTGGTGACCTTCAAGTTGACTTGTTTTCAAGTCCAGAATCTGTCATTTACTAGCTATGTGGATTTGGGTAAATTTGAGGTCACTGAACATCTCTAAGCATTGGTTTCCTATCTATAAAACAGGGATAGTAATACTGATAGTCACCTCACAGGACTGCTATACAGATGAAATAAGACAATATATAGTAAGAGCTGAGCATGATGCCTGTCATGGGATAGGTGCTCAAAAATTGTTACATTATCATCATTATGATCATTGGATTCCAGAAACTACAGAAATTGAAATGGGAGTGTCATAGAGGATGGTACCCTTACAACTGAGACCAATTTGTAGGTTTTCTAGACAATGGACCTCTCTGCTGTCTGTTAACCCTATATGGATAGTCAATTTCAAACAAAATACCAATATGAGCTGAGGTAATCAAGAATGGTTTTATGCTGGACGTAGTATTTTGTGCCTCGACTAATGCGTAGACTTTAGATAAATAGAGAAGAAAATATAAGCTAGAATACCTTGGGGCACAATGTGTCTGGGAAACAGTGAATAAAGAAGCTGGTTAGAATGGACAGCATTGGGGAGTTTCTGGAAGCAATACTACAGTAGGCCACTGGATGAGCCACTCAACAAAGCAGAGACTGATCCAGCCATTCATTGCCTATTGTGAACCTTCTACTTCAAACAAAGTGGATCTTATACTTCTCCTCACCTACAGCTATTTAGAATATGTGCTCTAAAGGATTTGTAAAGGAAAAAAAGATTTACATAGTTAATATTTTCCATTATAGTCTGTAGAGAAGAGTATCCCACACTTGAAACTGAAGTGATTTCTTTAAAAGAATGTGAGGAGACAATGTCCATATCTTTTAAGTTGGATAACATTTGAAGTACTTGTATTTTCACATGCACTGTGAAGAAAAAACAAACTCCACAGCTTCATTTTGTTTTTGTAATTCATCAGTATTCTTCAGATTGAATCTGCTCACTGCATTCTTTCCATAAAAGCCCATTCATAGGGTTTCACCAATCTAATACTAGTATGGGCCTCATAAAGCCCAGCATTAGTACATAGATACTTCATAGTGGATTAGGTGAATAAGTCAACACACAGTAAAACATGGAAAACTTTTTTTTCCTTAGTGAAATAAAGGTTAGAGTACCATTATTATCTTCACTCTGTGTCAAGTACTATGCTAATGTTTTACACGCATTATGTTATTTTTCACAACAATCATATGTGGTAGCTATTAATAACCCCATTTTACAGCGGCAAAAAGTGAGGCTGAGAGTGCATAAGCAACCTGCCCAAGGTCACATAGCTATCAAGGGAAGGTTGAGCCAGCACTTGAACCTGGGTCTGTCTGATACCAAAGCCACCATGCTATATTGCTTCCCAAAAGACATCCATAAGGACCTAGTGGTTAAACTGAGATGAAAACCTCCTATGCAAATCAGAATTCTTAAGGAGAAGAAAGGTCTCAAGCAGACAGTTGTAAATTGTTTATATTAATGGAGAAACAACTGTTGATGATCTCAATTTAAATATTCAGAACAATTTAAGATAGCCATTTGTACTCCCTGGTTGAGAAAACAAATGTTAATAATTAATAGTGGCAGAACATAAGAAGAAACTTTAGAAATATGCCAAATGCTATTTTTAATATAGCCCTTAGTAATCAGACATGGTTTACCAGAGACTGCATTTGACCACTTAAATTTTAAGATATATTGCGTACCAAACTACCTGATGTGGCCCAAGGCCTCAGACAAACAAAAACACAGCTAACAGGCAGGGTATTCCACTAGCTTAGAGGTTATTTCTAAGAAGTTGGGCAAAAGCCAGACCTTTCTTTGGATTGCGCAGAGTTTAGACAGTGAAGACTTGCTGAGTTAATCCTTTGCTGCACAAATAGACATTATTTATAGTTGAGTAAACTAACACTCTGAAAGCTTAGGTTACTTTTCCAATATCTAGGAGATATAAAGCCTATATCCAAAGTTCGAATTTCCTTTTGTTTGAATCCAAAATCTGTACTCTTTCTGTCAGAACGTACTGCCTCCTCTCCAGGTATTGAAAATCAGACAGGTGATTAGATATGATTTTGAAAAAAATTGAGGGATCAATGAAGGTCCAACACAAGGAAATGACATTTGGAAATCAGTGTTCTAAGAAGACTTTGAAATTATTTTCCAATATTAAGAAAAAATTATTTTTAGAAGAAAAAAGAAGTGATTCCAGCTAAAAAAAAAATTTAATAATTCAAATATAGTGTAATAAACTCATAGCTGTAAGAATATAAAGGAAAGCATATGTGAACTATTTCCAAGAAAGGACATTACTAGACTTTGTTAAAGACTGGATATTGGGAAGAGAGAAAAAAGGTGAAAGACGATACCAGAATTTCTCATGATACTCATTACTCTTTACTGCTTGCTTTACATTTGATAGCTCTTTTAATCCTCATCACAACATGGTAAGATTGGAATAATTATTCCATTTTCACAGATAAGGAAACAGAGGCTTAGAGGAGTTAACCACCTGGCAAAGGTCTTCAAACTAGCATGCAAAACTAGTTCTACCTGAGTCAAAAAGCCCATGTACTTTCTTCATCATTGTGCAACCTTCCTTTGGAGGCTGGAAAAATGTCGATGCCTCTAAATGGAGAAAAGTTGATTGCTTCAGTTTTGGACATGCTAAATATGAAATTAACAGAGTAGCAGCTACATGAACATGCTTGGTATAAAGTAATTGACCTTACATTTTTATTAATTCTCCTATAGTTTGGCCTTATTATCAATGCATGTCTTTGTGGAGAACTCCTCTTTACTATTTAACGTTTCTTTAAATAAGCTTAAATATCAAAGATTAACTACTGTGCAGGCAAAATTAATATACTTTAAATTTGAATAAAAAAATTATATTCCTTTAAACAGCATTTGGCTTACATTTTGGGGCTTAGATGCTTGTAAGTGCATGTGCGTAAGGCAACTGCTCAATAAAGACAGACAAGTCCTTGGCCAAAAAAAAAAAAACCAAAAAAAAAGGCGAGGGGAGAGGGAGGGGAGCATCCAGATAGAAGATAGAAAAGAACCCAAAATTTACTCCAAGACTCTAAACATACATACTAACATTTATTCTGTGGAAAAGAAAGGTGCTTGGCCTCTTCTTCAGTCCCAAAGGTAAAACAAACATCAGAAGAGACAGATTCCAATGACAGGGAAACTGGTGGTGTCATTTCCATCTGAAAAGAACAGTTATAACTCATAGCAACTTTGAAACCCAGAACAGAAAATAAAATCACTCTCAGGTTGTTGTACATCTACAAAATTCTAAAACTATATTCCTTCCTTCTTCTTCTCTGACAAAGTCACATCTCTTAGCCCAAAGGCAGAAGTATATGTGACCAGTAGGCCCACCCCAGCCATTTCTGCTAGTTGAGTAACTACCCTGTTTTGAAGTACATTATACAATGTTCTGAGGAACTCAAGTCATTTTGAAATGAAAAATAAAACATTGACCGAATCTATTAATGCATGAGAAGATAGTATAGTTTTGCAGCCAGAAAATACCACGTTTAAAGACCCCCTTGCTTTCTCTGCCAGGCTAGTCATTACCTTGCCTCCATCCACATTGCATGGTGATCTGAGGGCTCACAGTGAAGAAAATCTCTAAAGAAAAATTTTTACTCATAAATTTATAGCCATGGGACTAGAAGGTTGATCATACCCAGGAAATGTCATAAGTAGTTATTACAGGAACTATTGGCCCTCTGGGAAATTGCAGGATTTCTTGGATTCGTTTTTTGAATACGAGCCAGAGGCAGATTCCAAACCAAGAAATATGGACTGGTGACTAGAGAAAGGCTCACTAACCTTTCTTAAGACTATTTCTACCAAAAGCCCTGATGATTTTGGTGACTTGTCTTAACTGTTTGAATTTTATACGCGTCAGTTTCTTTAATATGTAGCATAACTATTACCCTTTTCTATCTAATCCATTAATGAAAGTGAGTCAGAATTTCATTTTCCTCTATGACATCCCCTTCAAAATAAAATTTAAACTTTAACATGTCTTGTCTGCTTATCCCTTCAGCCTCATTCCTGTTCTTACCCCCAGTTGCACCATAAAATCAAGCTGCTAAAAAATCAGTTGTCCCATTTTAGTCTTTGCACAAGCTGTTCCCACTGCCTGGAGTGGCCTGGCAGGCCTCCAGCTTATTTGAGAGGCTAATTCTTACTCATCCTTCAAAATTCAGCTCAGAGCCACTCATTGCTCCAGACTGCCTTCTCTTGGCTCCCCTGATTCTCATCTAAGAGGACAATCTCCTTCTGTGCTCCATAAGCAATCTTTGTTCACCCTTCCCATAGCACTGACGCTGAATCCCATTCGTCCATTTCTGTGTCATAAGGAGGTGTGGTCTAAATAACAAATTTGCTTCTAAAAAAGGCTTCTCTGCTTCCGGTCTTGCTCTCGTCATTTTTGTTCACTCTGCCGCATCATGCTCTTTCTGAACACAAGCCATTGTATGCATAGCCCTGTATAATCTGGCCTGAGTTACTTCTCAGTTTTGTCCCTTCTACTACCCTCCCCCTCCCTCCGCCCTCTCTCCCACCCCACCCCCCATTACAGCCATATTAATCCACTTGCCACCCTCAGGGCACATTATGATCACTCCTTCACAGTGCCCATACATAGGGAGCACTCAGTCAATGTTTGTTTAATAAGTAGAAAAGGCCAAGCATCTTGTGACATCCTGAAGTTCGTAGATTACAACTGAGTGTGAAAATCTTAGCAACATTTAGGTTTAACACCCTATTATGTGCCAGGCACTGAGTTAGGTACCAGGAGAACAAAAATGAATAAAGCATGGTCCCTGTTCTCATAGGATTTACTTTATAATGGGGTAAAAAACACATAAGTGGAATATTTTTTTAAAAGTGAATGCAACTAAAGTCATGGAGGCATGAAACCATACTGAACAGGCTAAAAGCTACACGTGATATAAGCAAGGGATGGGGGCGACCTGAACTAGAGCAATCGTAATAGAGATGGAGGGGAGGGGATCAACTCAGGTAATAAATAGACATAGGACCAGCATCCTTGATGATGACAGAATTGGTGGGAAGGGAGAGAAAGATGAAAGTAATGACATGGTGGAGCAGAAGCAGATTTGTGTAGGCAAGGAAAAAATGAATTCCAGTTTCAACATGCAGAATTTAGATATCTGGGGGATAGCGAGTCACTAATAAGCAATAGTCTGATATGTAAGCAGATATATGCAGCCAGCAGTTTGACATACAACCCAGGCTCTTATAATCAGAGTGAGAAATCTAAGACCATAAGAGTATAAATAAGATTGCTTGAGGACCTTATACAGAAAAAGAAGCAAAGAACCAAGAACAGAGGTCAGGGTCACAGAGAAGAGGCAAGGGAGGACTAGCCCAGGAAAACGATCAAAGAAGGCAGAAAGTAATTTCATAATCAGGAGGTGAACAGTTCATGAAAGTCAAGGGCATAGAGTTTGAAAGAGAAAGAAATAAGAGTGATCATTGCAGTAGAGTAGTCCAAAAAGATAGAGACAGGAAAATAATCACTGGATTTGGCAAGATAAATGACACTAGAATGATGCTAGGGTTCAGTGGAATGATGGGAGATGAAGGCAAATTGCAGAGAATTAACAAGTGAAAGGCAGGTGAGGAAGGGGAGGCAGTGAGTGTAGATGACCTCTAAAGAAGCCTGAATGAGAAGGAAAGAAAAAAATAGGGTAATATTGGAGGTGATCAGGGAAGAGAATTCATGGTTCCATGGTCTCAGGAAAAATTATATTAGGATAGGAGAGTTATAAGCATGTTGGGAACTGGGGAAAAGCCACTGAAAACAAAATGGTTGAAGACAAAGGAAACTCACTAAAAATTACCTCCTTGTTGCCTTGCATTGTGTCTATTCTTTTCTTTTCCTTCAGTCTCAGCACAGTGCCTGACACAGAGGTATCCAATGTCTGCTAAATGAACAAATGTGTGAGTAAACAAAGAAGCAACATGTCACAGAAACCAGCAGAAAGTGGTCAAGGAACTAGGTTGAAAGACTGACCTTCGACAAGAAAAAAGATATTTCATCCTCTGAAACAGAAAGATATCAGGGAAAAATGGGTTTCCAAGCCAGAGCTTTCTTATACTCACAGATTAACTTTGTGGACTGGTGAATATAAGTATTTAAAATTTCTAATTAATTGTTATGAGTTTTTGTTTTATTTACTGTTCAATACTTCTTAAATGTATGTTTTTAAGGAAGGTAAAATATATTCTTTCTGGCCTTCTGGTCTATTTTTCTATTATATCACTTCTTAAGAGACAATAAGCCCCTTAAGAACATGAATCTTGACTTTTTTATTTTTATTTCTTAGAGAAGTTGTAGGCTTACAAAAAAAAGTTGAAAAGACAATAGAGAGATTCCTTTACTCTCTGCCACCACATATGCATAGCTTCACCCATTATTAATATCACTCACCAGAATGGTACATTTTTAAACCAAAGACGAACCTACACTGACACATCTCAATCATCCCAAGTCCATAGTTTATCTTAGGGTTCATTCTTAATGTTGTACATTCTGTGGATTTGGGTAAGTATATAATGACATGTATTCATCATCATCATTATAGTATCATACAATAATGATGTATTTTCACTGCCCTAAAAATCCTCTGTGATGTCTCTATTTATTTCCTCTCCTTCGCATTCCCAGCAACCTCTGATCTTTCTATTGTCTCCATAGTTTTCCTTTCTCCAGAAAGTCATGTAGTTAGAATCATGTAGTTTATAGCCTTTTCAGATTGACTTCTTTTACTTAGTAATATGCATTTAAGATTCTTCCATGCCTTTCATGTATTAATAGCTATGCTTGTATTTGTTTCAAGCCTCTGGGTTGGAAGAGCGAACACAGGGCCTCAGAGGGAGTGAACCAGAAAGACAGGATGTGGTGGCAGGAGAGTGGGTGCTCAAAACTGAGGCTGATGTAGGAATAAGGTTCGTGTTGCTCTGGTAAACACAAGGGCAGGGGTATGACAGTCACAGTGAATGACCGAGGTAAGGAAATGGACGAGATCCCTGGAGAAGAGGAGGTTAAGGAACCAAGAGCACAGACTGTTGACAGGATCATTTATCTGGGCACTGAAATAACTAAAAGTTGTCGCAGGAATCTTAAGAGGAAAATGGCAGTGAGCCAGAAGCTAAAAATATTAAAGAAATTAAGAGGATGGGGCAGGAAGTAGATGACTGCAGCAAGCAGGGATTGTGGAATAGTCTGATAGCAAGGACTTTACAGCCAGATTTTTGGGAAATGGAAGGGAGAGTGGTCAGGGATGGCGATGAGGAGCTGGCAGGCACCTCCTGCCCCTCCAGGCCCAGTGCTGAGAGGTGTGGGAGGGAAAGCAGCACGAGAGGGAGCAGCAGGGAAGCAGAGTCTTCGCAGAGAGCCAGGTTTCCACTGAGCAAAAACATAAAATAAAGATTCAGAGAAGTCGAGGCCCCTCCAGTTTTGCAGAAGACAGAGCCTGAGCTCCAGAGAGCATAATGGAAGGCTCCAAAGTGGGAAGGGGGGAGAAATGGGGCTGATTAACAGGTGTACGGAGCCACATGAGGATGAGCATCCAATGAACCTACTAAGAAAGCTAAATAAATAAATAAATAAATAAAAATAATTTAATTTGAACGTGCTTTCTTTACATGAATACCAGGCCTTTTAAACTAAGTGATAGGGAAAATTGCTTTGGTTCTGTTGTCCTTGAGAAGGCGTCAGCCTAGCTGACATTCATGTTACATTCTTTACCACATTTAAACCTCTCGTTCTCTTTTAAACAGATTTTTCTCATCTTTAACATTCCTAGTTTTTGTACTCAGAAATAAATGCAACAAGATATTAACAATTTAGTTGAATTTTGTAGAGAGAAAAAACTTTTCACTAGACGTTAACTCAAGAACCAAATGATTTACATTTTCTATTAGAAAGCTATTAAACACAAAACAGGTTAAATCTTGGTACCAATCAATGCTTCAAAAAAGTCTAAGCTTATTACAGAGTTCCCACAGAACCATCTAAAATTCATCCAAGGATATGGAAGCATTCATCCAAAAAATTTTCCATTCATGCTTCGTCCTACACTGTCAATAAAATGCAGCATGGGCTCCATCCAGTGGAGATTTCATGTTACTACAATGTTACCTTTTAACATTGGCAAATCGAGGTTTTCATTCATTCAATATTATTAATTACTGGTAAATATTATTTAATGATTGCCTTCTATGTGCTAAGCACTGTTATAGACCCTTGAGATACAATAGTAAACACAAAAGACAAAAGCTCTGTCTTCGTGGAGCTTAAATTTTACTGTATAAAATTTCTACTTTTATTCAACCAAAATAAACTATAGGCCATATCTGTGTAATAGGTATCCTGGATAAAGCTGAACTCTAAGACTTTAGAAACTTGAAGAATAAAAGCAAATAAACTTTTTAATTAAAAATTACCAAAAAATTTTATTTTCTAGAGCTAGAAACATCAATTTACCTTTAAGGCAGAGTATTCTCTATGGCAATAAAAACATACATCCTGTATGTCCATTACCCCCTTGCATTCTTTTTATACATCCTATGTATAGACACATGATGTTGATTTGTCCCATTATTGGTGAAGTTAACTTTTATTAACTGATTAATTTAGTGCTGCTAAATTTCTCTACTATAAAGTTATGCAATAAGCATTGTGAACTTATTAATACCTACTTAATAAGCATTTGAGAGTAATATGTCCTCATTAATGTCATAGACAGGTTTTGTGACTTTAAATAAAACGACATAAAACAGAACAAATTTTACCATAGGCTAATTGATATAAACAAGAGTTGAGTTCCTTATGACCGCTTTTGCCGAGACCCAAAAGTTTTGATGTGTCATACTATCATTATCACTCGTTTCTATGTGTCTCTTGATCTCTATTTTTATTTCTTCCCTGACTCAGTTATTCTTCAGTAGCAGGTTGTTTAATCTCTATGTATTTTTGTTTCTTCCTGATTTTTTTTTGCAGCTGATCTCTAGTTTCAAAGCATTATGATCAGAGAATATAGTTGATATAATTTCAACCCTCTTATATTTGTTGAGGCTATCTCTGTGTCCTATTATGTGGTTGATTCTTGAGAATGTCCCATGTGCACTAGAGAAGAATGTATAAGCAGCTGTTTTGAGATGGAAGGCTATGTAAGTGTCAATTATGTCTACTTGGTCTAATGTGTCATTTAAGGATGTGATTTCTTTATTGATTTTCTGCTTGGATGATTTGTCCATACCTGACAGTAGGGTATTTAGATCCCCTAGTACAATAGTGTTTTGGTCTGTTTCTCTCTTTAGTTCTGTTAGTAATTGCTTTACATATTTCGGAGCTCCCTGATTAGAGCACAGATATTAATAAGTGTTATGTCTTCTTGGTGCATGATTCCCTTTATCATTTTGAAGTGTCCCTCAGTATCTTTCTTCACCTTTTTTATATTGAAGTCTATTTCATTTCATATTAGTACCACTACTCCTGATTTTCTAAGAATGTCATTTGCTTGAAATATCATTTTCCACCCTTTCACTTTGAGTCTATATTTGTCTTTGGAGCTGAGATATGTCTCCTAGAGGCAGCACATGCTTGGGTTTTGTTTTTTGATCTATTCTGCAACTCTGTGCCTTTTTATTGGTGAGTTCAGTCCATTTACATTTAGGGTGATTATTGAAATATGAGGTTGCCTTATAGCTATTTTATCTTTTGCTTTCTGGTAGCTCAGTGTTTCCATTGCTTCCTTGTCCTTGTGCTTCCGTTTTCTTTATTTTGGTTGGCTTTTGTGGGTTTTCCCTCTGATTCTTCTTATTTTATGTTATATACTTCAGTTCTGAATCTTTGGTGTGTGGTTACCATTTACAAATACGAAAAGGATAGTTATATATAGTCTTCCATTTTCTTCTGCATGTGCCTTATCTCCATTCCTCTTTGCAAATTTGGATCTTTGAATCCTCCCCTTTTCAATCAGTGTCATCTCAGTATTTCCCTATGTATATTGAACGTTCATTACTATCTTGCTATAGCAATTCTCTTATTATTATTTAAACTTATAATGCCTTGTTCTTAGTAAGAATTGCACTCCTCTGCTTCCATTTGCCTGATAGTCACTTTACTCCTAATTAAGTATTTTCTTTTATCATTTTGTTTCAGATGAGCTGACCTCTTTCAGTATTTCCTGTAGTGCAGAGCTCGCAGCGGAGAATTCCCTCAATTTTTGTATGTCTGGAAAAGTCTTAATTTCTCTAAAGGAGAGGTTAGCTGGATACCTTATTCTAGGCTAGTAGTTCCTTTCATTTAATAGTTTAAATATTTGATTCTATTCCTTTCTGGCTTGTAAGGTTTGTGCTGAGAAGTCCATGGATAATCTTATGTGTTTCCTTGTATAAGTTGCTGTTTTCTTCTCCCTGGCTGCCCTGAGAATTCTGTTTTTGTAATTGATTTTTGATTATTTTAATACAATGTGTCTTTGTGACAGACTTTTTGGGTTGAGATGGTTGGGTGTTCTGTTGATTTCTAGAACTCCAAGCTCCAGCTCGTTCCTTAGATTTGGGAAATTCTCATCCACTATTTGTCCGAAAATGCTTTCTAGTCTGTGCTCCTTTTCCTCTCCTGATGGTATCAGCCAGTTCTTATATTTCTCTTTCATTATTTTTTATTCTTCAGTTTCTCTCTTCTTCCTTCCGATTTATTTCTAGATTTCTGTCGTCACTATCACTGATCCTTTCCTCCATTTGGTCGACTCATTTCCCAAGCTTGCTATTTCATTTTTCGACTCTTGCAATGTGTTCTTCATCTTCAGAAAATCTGTTCTCTTCTTTCTGAGAGTTTCAATCACCTTACTCTGCTCATCTAGGTGTTTTTTCAATTCCTGAAATTGTTGATATGACCTGTTTCGGAACTCACTGAGGTTTTTCAGAAGTACTATCCTGAATTCTCTGTCATTAAAATTGCATATTTCTATGTCTGTAAGCTTATTTTCAGGAGATATTTCTCTTTCTTTCGGAGATGCTTTGTCATCTTGGTTGTTCATGGTGTTTAATGGACTATTTCTCTGCATGGGCATTAATGGAAATGCATTCTGCTTTTTTCCTAGAAAGATTTATTATATAAAGGTCTCTCTTTAGCCTGCTGCAAAGGAGGCGCTTTTCTTTTTGTTTCCAGTTGGTGGTGTCTAAGCCTCTTGGATCCCTGCTTTATACAAAGCCTAAATAATGCCTTTTTTATTTTCTGATAGATATTTAATCACACTCACTACCCTCAGTTTCAGTCCCTGTCAGTGTTAGCAACAGTTTTGGTAGCATTTGCTCAGATCACTTCTCCGCAGTGATCAGTCTCAGAGGATATGGGGATAGGGACCCCCTGGGTTGGGAGTTAGGGGCTGCGGCTCAGCCTCAGTTTTACAACTGGGGCTGGTAAAAATCAACTGTTGTTTCTCTGCTGTCCTGCTTCTCTGCTTTCTGCCTTAATGACTGGGCCTTGCCTCTGGCTGCATGGAAGTCACAGCACTTCCAGGCAGGGCTGTTCAGGGAAGTCACCACACCTTCTCCCCTTCCCCTCCTCCTGTAGGGAGCTCTGCGGGTATGAGAGGCAGCTTCTTTATTTCTCCCTATTCACCACCCAACACCTGGTTTTCTGACCTGTGGTACCTCTTATGCGCAGATCCCACGCTCAGACGTGCTGGTGTGCAGTTTGGGTGTTTTTTGTTGAGTTTTAGATGTTCAACTTATTGTTATTTAAAGGAGAGAGATCTGAGCATGTCTCTCACTCTGCCATGTTTCCCAGAATCTGAAGAGTTAAGTTCCTATGGCATCTCATCAATGTTATAACTAAATGACATTATTTGAGTGCCTGCTTTGATATTATGACACTTTGTAGATTGATATTATGTAAATATCTACCCTCTATCTATCCCCATACTGTTATATTACTCTTAATCACAGCCTGACATTTAGTTCTGATATCTGGTACTTCAGAAGTATCTTGGCTATTTGGGGCCCTTTACTCTTCCATATAAATTGTGAAATCAGCTAGCATGTTCCATGATTTTGATTCAATTGCTTTGAATCTATAATTTAAGTTGGGAAGAATTGGCATCTTTAAAATATTATCTTCCTTCCCACAAACATAATATACCTCTCTATTTATTTGGGTTCTGTTTTACGTCTCTTAATTAAGTTTTATAATTTTCCCTGTGGAGCTCTTCTTGAAGAACTGTCTCAAGGCATTTGAACAACTCATACCAAGAAACGTAGAGCTGAGATTTGGGAGAGAAAGGAAATGAAAGTATAATCTTCACCTTGGACCAGAAGTGAGCCTCAACTGAACTGGGCTTGCTTCAGCTCAACTCATAATGAATATTGAAGTCACATCTACACATGACAAGTATTTAAGATTGATGATCAAACAAACAGAAACTCATGGACATAGGCAATACACTAGTGGTTACCAGAGCGGAGAGAGGAGGGGGAAGAGGGGAGGTAAACAGGATAAAGAGGGTCAAATATGTGGTACAGAAAGGAATCTAACCATAAGAGGTGAACAGTGTAAATATATATATGCTGTACTGTTGAAGTATACAGCTGAAACTTAGTGGATTTTGTTAACCGATGTCATTATTAAATAAATAAATAAATAAATAAATAAATAAATAAATAAATAAAAGCTTGAAAAAAAATAAGATTGATGGTAACATGTGTTCGACTTTAGATACTGCCGATGGAGTTGATGCATCCACCACTTCCTCCCCTTCACCTGATCTGAGACCAGTATTCAACTTTCGCTCTTGAGAAGTCAGTAGGAGCTAGAGTGGATAGAGAGACTGCTATGATTCAGGAGAAACCTGAGAAAGAAGAAGATCTCAGGCCAGAATTCTGTTACCCGAAGTGGAAGAAGGTTGTTCTGTGGGAGAGGATGGCAGCATTGAGCAATGGGGACTGTGGAAGCAAAACATGAGGAGGGTTGCAGGAGAAGATATTTAAGAATCTAAGCAACACTCAGGAGGAAAGACCTTTGAGTAGGAATTCAGAAAGCAATGGACATCATTTTATAACAAACACACCCCACTGTAAGTCACCAGTCAGAAGAGTGTCCCAATCAGCAGGTGACTGCCCAGACTTAGAGATCATAAGGCAGCATTCCCTGGTTTCTGCTACCAACACCGTAACGTACCAAAGCCAGAATGACGAAATAAGTTTTATGCAATATGGAAAGGAGAAGCCTTGCTAGTGAATTATAAATTCAACAGTGTCCATTCCATAGCAGTTCACTCTCCCGAACAGATGCAAGAGCACAGCCTCCAAGAGAGCACAACTGCACAAGGGCCTACCGTGTGGTCCCTCATGGTTGGGCTTGATTCAGGCTAGAATGCAGAATGCCAGGGCACTGAAGGCGCTCATGGGCCTGGGACACCCCTGTGAGAGTTGATCATTAGTGGATTAAACTCATTATTCCTAGAAGGAATAGTTCAATAAGATAAGACAAGCAGTTGAGAAAAAGATAACCAGAGTGTTATCTTCCGAAAATTGAACCATGCCTTTTATGGAGGGATATGCACCACACCCCTGCCACAGAAGTGGGCCAAGAAGTCCCCATGGGCAGGGCCTTGCTCTCCTCAGAAGATAGTCTGGTGCTATTCCCTCTCACAAACAATTAAACAGTCAAATCTCAAAATTATTCCTTTAGCCTGAAATTTTGAAAGCAGCCATTAGTTTCCCACTATAGCCATTAAAACTCAATAATGGCTTGAAATGTCACATTTTAAACACTGTAACTTTTTGATGAACTTTTCCACATAATTTAGCTGAAAAATATACTCCCAGGTAATTAAATGTACTGACTAATTAAATCAACCAATTAAAGGCTGCTGCCTAAAATGATGATTTTGCTTTAGAGTTGTATTTAGGTCATTTTCTTTGACAAAAATTAGATGCAGAGCTAGTTTTCTATGGAGGCAAATTTATGACAGCTCTCCTAAACGTCTCCTCCCCCAATTACAGTCCCATTCTGCCAGTAACTCATTTTGTGGCCTGTGGAAGAATGCAACTTAGTAATGTGTTTAGATTTAGAAACTGTCAGACATATTTTTATTTAAGTTTTTCAGAATGAGTTGCACTAGGGAGGCATCAATTATATCAACTATTAGAGCCATCAGAAGATAAACTAAGATATTTATAGTCAGTGGGGAAGGCGAGGAATGCAATTCAAGGCAGAATAGGAAAAAATAAGAAAGGAATCCAGTGAATTCAATTTGAGTAGAGATCTGAAATGATCATCAATAAATTGAAATATTTCCACCATGTAGTTTAGTCCTATTTTATGAAATTTTATAGTTATTTAAGCTGTTTTATAAAATGTCTTAAGCATGGATGCAAAGAAATTGAGATTGTATTTTTAAATACATAAGAATATATATACTTATCAATTCTTATTTCCCCAGACCCTGGGTAAGAAAGCTCAGACTATTTAATAAATAATAATCTGACTTGAGACCTTTGTCTTCAGCTTAATAAATCCAGCTAATGACCTTTGTAAATCTTCTTCCCACAGGAATTTTAAACATTTCAGTACATAGAAAATGTACAGTACGAAACAAGGATAAATTGGGATAAACAAAGGCTGTTTCCTTCTCATTTATCCAAAGATACTCTTATAATTCTGATTTTATATATTCCATTTTCAAAGGCTTCCATTTGCTATTCTGTGAAACAAACAAACAAAATTTCCATATATTTCTAACTTTTCTTTTAGCCACCACAGTTTCTCTTCTGTATGTGCCCTCTCATGTAGGTTGGTAGTGAAAAAGATCAGGGACAATCTGAGATCAAAATCCAACCCCACTGCTTCTTAGCTGAGTGACTCAAAGCACATTATTAACCAACCTGAGCCTCTTTTTCCCCTCTGTATATCCACCTTTTTGAGCAATTGTGTGGATTTGAAGTAATATATGTACAGTTCTGGCTCATAATAACACTCAGAAAAGTGTAGCTATTGTCTTTATCACATAAGTGCTGTCTTCCATGAATATAATGCTGCCACAGCTTGGCCACATGTTTTTCTTCTCTGACTAAACAGTTGGGCCACTCCTTCTGAGACAATGCTTTCAGAACCCATTTACGCCTACTGAGTGACCAAATATGCCATGCGGATCTTTGATTTATTTTTAAATTCATAATGCTCTTTCATTTGCTCTGTGCGCGACCTGAATTTTAATGCCACATCATTGTTTGAAGTGAGCACATGAAGAAAAAGCCATCCTGGAGTCTTGGGCTCTTTCCCTTGCTCTGCTTCCCTATTCCACATGACCCTGACAGGTCACCTTTCTTCTCTAAGCCTCAGTTTTTTTACCTGTGGACCTGATAATAACACCTACTTCATGGGTTAATTATAAGGATTGGATAAGATATGTTAAACATTTAGGGGAGAGTAAACACTCAATAAAAGATGACAGCAGCAGTAGCAGTAGTATTCTCCATTTCTAAGATGCTAAAGGACACAAACCATATCTTTAGTTTGTTTTGCTCAGTTCTTTCATTGAAACGTGAGGATGATAATAGTGATATGCCTTCTGTCTGAGGCAGACAAAGATTATATATTCTGTAATGTGTGTCTGATATGATATATTTAATTAATAATATTCAGTTCAATGGTAGCAGACAAGAAAAAGCAGATAGGATGGATACAAATCATAAGATGTGCTAAATAAAGATAGTAAGCAAGTCGCTTGTAAAACATGAGCAGCAAGATGTGTTAAGTATAGAGAGTTGGCAATCTGTAAGACATGTGAGTGAACCAACCATATGATTTTTAAAAAGATGGAACACTCAGTGTTTACTTATAAAGAGAAAATGTTGGGAGGACCGAATCGTAAGGTTCAAATCAAGCCCCCTTAAGATTTATGAGTCACCTCTAAATTGGCTAGCCATTGGGGCCCCATTCTGGCTTTGCATGCTCTCTGCCCAAAAGATAAAGCTCACAGCTGCCTAGCAAACTAATTGGTGAACAACAGCTGTGCTCAGGCATCCTTGCCCCTGTGTCAACAAATGTGCATTGACTCCAGACACTTTGAGTTTGCTAAGCCCCCTTGTTCAAGCTCAGCTCTTTGTAATCACACCACAATGAGGAAAAACCAATGAGACAGAGAGAGGATGGGGAAGAAGCAGTGGAGAGAAGGAAGAGAGAGAGAAGGAGAGAGGGAGAGAGGACATAGGAACAGTTGTGTAACACAGGATTCAATAGTGTGGACTTTCCACTTCATCCTGTGTAAACTTACCCCATATTTCTTTTCCCTCACTACTCAAGGTATGTTTTATGTCGATCCAATAAACCGTGTGATCTGAGCATCTTAATTTAGTCTGTGAAACTTTCTGTACTATGACCTTTGAGATGGCTTGCTTGGAGTGTCCTTGGAAAATATCATTACATCAAGATAATTTCTCAAACAAAACATTTTGCCTTGGCACCAGAATGTCTTCTGAGAAAAGAATTGGTTTGTATTTTTCCACAAATAGATCAAATTGGTGTTATTTTGTGCAAGAGAGCAATAAAAGCTTTCTCCCACAATTTTTCTGGTGAAAGTAGTTTTGATACCTTCTT
The DNA here is from genome assembly GCA_028627145.1 of Eidolon dupreanum. Taxonomy (NCBI): domain Eukaryota; kingdom Metazoa; phylum Chordata; class Mammalia; order Chiroptera; family Pteropodidae; genus Eidolon; species Eidolon dupreanum. The sequence goes on along the minus strand of CM053503.1, from coordinate 51,337,337 downwards.
TGTTAATGTTTCAAGAACTAGTAATTTCATATGAAATTGCAGCCTTTCCTTCCAGGTGTTTGTTTCTAGCTATATTCCCTGCTGTTATCTGATCTTTTTTTACATTATCATCATGGAATTTTGGTGTTTTTTTTTAAACTAATTGTTGGCACTCCAGTGGGCACCATTATCCTGACTAGATTAGATCATAGTCACGACAGGAAAAGCAGTGGAAACCCAAGCTCATGCGGAAGTGGCCGCAGCCAGCACCTGAAAATCACTCCTGCACAGCCACGTTTTCTCTCTCTTTCTCTCTCAATCTCTCTCACTCTCCCTCTCTCTCCCTCTCTCTCTCCTCACCCCCCAACCTTTCTCCACTCTCCTTCCCCTCTGATAACCATCATACTATTGTCTATGTCTATGAGGATTTTTGTTTATTTGTTTTGTTTGTTCATTTGTTGCTTTGTGTTTTATATCCTGTATATAAGTGAAATCACGTGGTTCTTGTCATTTTCCATCTGACTTATTCCACTTAGCATAATACTCTCAAGATCCATCCATGTTGTTGCAAATGGCAGTATTTCATTTTTGTTAATAGCTGAGTAGTATTCCATTGTATATTTGTACCACATCTTTATCCAATCATCTGTCAAAGGACACTTAGGTTGTTTCCATGTCTTGGCTATGATGGATAACACTGCAATAAACATAGGAGTACGTACATCTTTATGAATAAGTGTTTTCAATTCTTTCAGGTACTCAGAAGAGGGATTGCTGGCTCATATGGTAGCTCTATTCTTAAATTTTTGAGGGCCCTCCATACTGCTTTCTGCAGTGCCTGCAGCAGTTATATTCTCACCAGCAGTCCTTTTTCTCCACATCCTCTCCAATACTTGTTATTTCTTGTATCATTTATAATAGCCATTCTAACAGGTGTGAGGCAGCATGTCATTGTGGTTTTGATGTGCATTTTTCTTATAACTAGTAACATTGAGCATCTTTGCACATGTATTGTGATTAGTCTCAAGTGTTTGTTGTCAAATCAGCTTCTCTGCAATCTGGTGGAGAAACCAAGAGTAAAATTTCCCAAAATTATTTTCCCCATTTGACTCTAAGGATTTGCCAATGAGAAGCATTCTCATGAGATTTGGAAAGCAGAAGGGAAAGAAAAACCATTCATTGTTTGCTAGAAGTAGTTGCAGTCAGATGCATAGACCAGGGGTCAACAAACTTTTCCTGGGAAGAGATAGTAAGTAAATATTTTAGTCTTTTGTAGGTCATGTGGTCTCTGTCACAACTACTGAACTCTGCCATGTAGTACAAAAGCAGCCATCAACAATTTATAAACAAGTGTGTGTGGCTGTGTTCCAATCAACCTTTATTTGCAGACACTGAAATTTGAATTCCATGTAATCATCACATCATAAAATATTATTCAGCTTTTGGTTTTCTTCCACTATTTAAAAGTGTAAATCCATTCTTAGCTCATACACTGTACAAAAAGAGGAGGCAGATTTTTCCCACAGGCTGTAGTTTGCTGACCCCTCACATGCAGTCAGCAGATATAAGAGCCACCGTGGCGTCTGCATGAGCTCTTGAGATCCTCCCACTTCAGTATTTCGGGATGAGACTGAGAAATGGCTTCTGTAATTCTGGTCCCCTCACCTTTCCAGTGGTTTGTAGGTCTTTAATTCTCTGTATTAAAACCATTTGTGGTTGGAATATACAGAGTGACTGCTGCTTTAGCGACCAAACTGTGGCTCCTAGAATGTTTAGTATTGGCAGCAGTTTTAGGAAAACAGAACCTCAAAGGAAATGATCTGAGACCCGTTGTATGATCTGAATGAAGTTAAAGGAAGGAATAACCTCGCTGCTAATGAAGAATGAGACTTTTTGGCACACAAAATGTTGTGGCAAAATAATTCCTTAAATTTCTACTTCTAGTTGCCTGGAGTTAAGTGGCTATAAATAGCTAAGTGTTGAAAGACCACATGACTATTGCAATAGAATGTTCTGGTAGAAAGCCTGAGACAAGCACTGTGGAGCTGACTGGATACATAACACTTTAGCTTACTGGAGGAAAGCTTTTAAATTCTCAAGCACAGTTAGAGAACCAAAAAACCTTTAGTACTGCCCTAAAAAGACCCTTTTATTTCTTGTAGTTGCAGGGTTGAGTTATCTGAAAATCAAATCCAAAATGTGGTCCTATAGTTGGCTGGATAACAATTAAAGTTGAACTCACAGTGACCTTTGTCAAGCCTCTTTTGTAAAAGTTAGGGCTGTGGCTGGGAAAGAATGGGGCCGTGAGAGTTGGAAGGGGGCACTTGGAAAGATTCCCAAGGAGGACAGAGGCTGTTATTCTCACGTAGTAGACGCAGGCAGCCGTCAAGCGGTCGCGGGTGAGAAGCACACAGCCTTGCCTTTCATGCTCTTGAGGACCGCCCACTTCCGTGTTGCTGTGAGATGTTGGCAGTGGGCTTCTCGAGCTGCCCTTTCCTGTGCCACCTGACAGGTGTGAAACCTCTAGTTCCCTCTATTAAAATACAAAGAACAACTTCTGCTTGAATGAATTGCTTGCATGAACACTGACTGATACAAAGACTGAATGAATACCAGTTATTCAAGACATGAGGAAATTCGTTAATACAACACTTGGCTTCTCAGTAATGTTAAACAAAAGCATTGTGCAGACATGAAAAAGCAGGTGATGTCTCTAAACCAAGTAGGAATGGTCGATATCAGTGAGCGGTCCCAGCCAGGTGCACTGGGTAACATGTTAGGACCCATGTATGTTTGCTAAACAGATACTGATGAAAGAAATACTCTCTGAATTAAGAGCTTTTGAGTCTTTTTATCTTTGTAGCTCAAACCTCCATCCCAATGTCTAACACACCTGAGTGCTCAATAAATGTTTATTTGGTCGTTGAACTTGCCTGGAAAGGGTGAATACCTCCCTGCCCAACGGTTATTAACAATTTAATAGTCAACCATACAGCATTATCATATTAAAAGTCTCAAAGTCTGCCAGTCTCACAAAGACCTTCACATGGGGTCAGGGCTTTATTTTGTTTGATCTAAAACAATCTTTCACTTCTTATTCTAAACAAGGAAATTTCAGAAGTTGGATGTATTCAATAAAATTACAGCTTGTTTTCCAAAATTTATGTTAATGTATTTTAGAACAAGAAGACCTTATTCCCACCATCAAGATTATTTTCCTTCCTTTAAATATAATATACAATGATTTCAACCTAAGTAGATATTTGAGGAAATTTCCCATGGAATTTTGCTTTAAGTCTCCAGATCTTTGGAGAGAGTTCAAATGAATATTTTAAAATTGCATTTGTGAAAATTCTATACAAATGCTATTTCAGGAGTGTATTTGGAGTTATAAAGTTATTTCACATATATACGAAAAAAGCCTCTCCTCATGACATATTTCTTCATCTAGGGAGTAATATTTAGGTGGCTTTTGATACTAATAAAGTTCAAGACAGTATATATATATATATATATATATATATATATATATATGTGTGTGTGTGTGTGTGTGTGTGTATGTATATATACATATATATGCATATATATATATCAACATTTCTGGATATACAAATATAAATATGGAAATTAATTATCAAATTTATGAACTAGTAGCCAACAGAGCACTTAGAAAGAGCTCAACAAAATAATGAAAAAGCTAAACAAATGTCAAATGCCTTAACATAAAATAAAACCCAATTTGATCTGTTTATTTCTTTCTGAAGTTAGCATTGGCCATTTAATCTCAACATTCTGAATTTTTTTCCACTGAAAGTAGGGACTTTGTTTAGTTTACCACTTTACTCAGAACCTAGAATATGTGTTATAAGCAAAGCCCTTAGTAAATATTCTTTTAATGAATGTAGCATGAATAGATGGATAAATAGGGTTTTTTTTTTACCTTTCATTTTAGCTTTTTCCGCTCCACCCCCACTCATTAAAGACTGCTTTAAAAAAATTTTTAAGGGCTCTGTTTCTGCTCCAATTATCATTAGCAACTCCTCAATTCATAATATAATGCTTGTTCAACATTATCACTTGAATAACTTTCTTACAGACACCTCAGACTGAACTCGTGGTCTTCCCCTGCTCCCTGGCCTCCCCTTCCCGTACCTCAATTCCTCTCCAGCCAAAGTGCCCCACTTCCTCCACCCGTTCAACCACCCCACCCCCATCTCAGCAAACACCAACACAATCCACCAGCTGTCTCCAGAGATGTTCCTTTATGTCTCCCTTTTCCTCATTCCCTAGATCCAGTCGCTACAAAGTCTTATAAATTTACTTTCCAGACTCCTTCTCCAATTCATCCACCAGTCCCTATTCCCATTGTCACCACTCTATCTCTGTCTGGACCTGGCAATAGATAGACTTTAAACTCATCTCCCCTCTAATTCATCCTTTGTAACTCAGCCAGAGAGATCTTTTTAAAATTCACACTGATCCAGCCTGCCTCCTGTTTAAAATCTTTCAGCAAGGATGTGGAAAAAAAGAACCCTTGTGCACACTGTCAGTGGGAAGGTAAATTGGTACAGTCACTATAGAAAACAGTATGGAGGTTTCTCCAAAAATTAAAAATAAAACTACCATATGATCTAACAATCACACTTCTGGTAATAAATCCAAAGGAAATAAAAACAGGTTATTGAAGAGATCTGTACTCCCATATTCATTGCAACATTATTTACAATAGCTAACATGGAAATAACCTAAGTGCCCATCAATGAATGAACGGATAAAGAAGATAATACATATGCGTGAATATTATTCGGCTGCAAGAAAGAAGGAAATCCTGCCATTTGCAACCACATGGATGGACCTTGAGCGCATTATGCTGAGTGAAATAAGTGAGATAGAAAGACACATACTGCATGGTACTACTCATATGTGGAATTTTTTAAAGTCGAATTCTTAGAAACAGAATAGAACAATAGTTCTAGAGGCCAGAGAATGGAGGAAATAGGGAGAGGCTGGAAAAAAAGGGTACAAACTTTTAGATGAATAAGGTCTGAGGATCTAGTGTAAAACAAGCTGCCTATATAGTTGATGATACTGTATTGTGTAATTGAAATTTGCTAAGAGAGTAGAACTTAGCTCTCCTCACACACAAAAAAGATAAATATGTTAGGTGATGTGTCAGTTAACTCGATTGTGGGAATCTTTGATAAAGCTGAAAAATAATGTATAGATTTCCTGTGAATACAGAACATCTTTCAAGGCTCATTTCTCTCTGACTGACCTCTTGAGCCTCATTTTGTGTCCCCTCATTCACGACCACTCTCCAGTTGTGTTGTCAGGCACAAAGATCTGGGATTCAATCTGAGGACATTTAGATAGCTTTAAAGCTTGTGGCCTGGCAAGACAGGAAGAATTGAGAAGAAGCAAGCAATAAATAGATTAGTTTAATTCAATCAAGCGGTAAAATAACCAGGGTTGGGATTTTCAGACTCAAATCAGACAGAAGAACTAGATAATGTTCAATGTGAATCCAGAACATGTGTATTGTGAGAAGACACTATCTGGAGAGCATGGAATTAAAAAGAAAAAAATTTGATATTGATCAGTGGCAAGAAGAGAATCAAGAGTAAGCCAAATTCTCTGGCCAATCATTGGCCTCAGTGTATTGGGATTTTTTTACCTTAGTTTGTTTGAGAAGATAACCTCAATATTCTTGGAATAGTAAAAATGTCTTCCTGGTAGGCACAGGGCCACCACATGCAATTGTGCTGGCTGTGCTTCACCCAGCTCTAGGGTCTATTTCTCACATGGTAGCTGATGTGCGTGTTGCTCCCAGAGTTGTTCAGGGAACAACATAGTAGCCATAGGGATCAATTTTCAAAAGTATCTTTTGCCTCCAGGAAGAATATTAATATCTTTGTGTTAAGTTCGTGACTAAATATTTGTCATCGATGGTTTGGTCTTAGCATAGCTACTATTTAAAATATTTGTACTATTTAAGAGAATTTGACATATTAGAATATCTAAAAGATTAGACTTGTGAATCAATAGGAAACAACTAGGAGACTCAGAAAAATCTGAGCCAAGTTTTAATAAAGAGACTGTTAAAAAGGGGTAAGTGGTACTCCGAAGCAAGACTCTCTCCTGGCCTGAAAAGCCTGAAGGGGGGATCATTACCAGAACCAAAAGGCAGAGAGAGCTGTATGGTGTCGCAGTCCTGAACTCAATCATTCCACTAGTTCCTCCTGACTTCTATTCTACCAGCCCTCTCTAGGATATTAAAGCACCTTATTTCCTGTGTTATATCTCTTTCTGCTTAAAATACCTAGGTTGGTTACTGTTTCCTATGCTAAACCTGGACTGGTGCGGGTACCCAGAGCAGCTGCAGAGAGTAGACCCTCAAGGACAGAAATGTGGAATTGATTATCTGATCTGGTTGGATTGAAGGCAGGGATTATCTGGAGACTATGAAAAATGAGACATTTGTAGTTCATGCATTAGCAAACTGATTGCTTAAATTATCACCTGTGGTTTCTTAGAATGAAGTGCCTGTTGCAGACATAGCTTTACCAGATTGCCTGGCAGTTAAAGCGGACTGGGTAATACAACTGTCTTGAAGAGCTTAGAAAGATATTTTTAATTTTCATTCTAAAATGTGGCCAGAAAATCAGGAATCTTCTCTGACTGGTCTGAACAAATCTCTTATATCTTTAAGCCATGGGGCTCTTGTACCTGAAAATCAATCAGAATATAATTCTGAAAAGCACAGAATTACAATTTAATTTAAATTCAGAGGTTCATCATGCTCTTTGTGTGAAAAATTAAATACTGATTGGAAAAAACTGGGGTTTAAGAACTGGAATAGGATTATCAGATGGATTTAGATGACTCTAAACTCCCCCAAACTACTAAATATTCTTTAGCAGTTGCATTAGTTATATCAGTTGCTGCATAATAAATTTCCCAAGACACAGTGGCTTAAAATAACAAGCATTTCGTATCTTGTGGCTTCTGAGGGTCAGGAACCTGGATACAGCATAACTGGGTGCTTTTGACCCAGGGTCTCTCACAGGCTGCAATTAACCTATAGCTGGGTCTACAGTCATCTCAAGTTTAGCCTGGTGAAGGATCCACTTCCAAGTTCACTCACATGGCTATTGGAAAGCTTCAGGTTCTCGCTAGCTATTGACTACCAACACTGACTTCTTCCACACGGGCCTCTGCAAAAGGCAGCTCATAATGTGGCAGCTGGCTTCCCTCAGAGCAGGTGAGCAAAAGTGAGAAAGGAGGCCCAAGATAGAAACCATAATCTCTTTGCATCCTAATGTCAGAAGTGACAGTCCATCACTTTTTTCATATTGTATTGTGAGTGAGTCACCACATGCAGCCCACATACCACACAAGCAGAGAGCATTACACAGGATGTGAACAACCAGAGGCAGGAAACACTGGGGCATCTTTCAGGGCTGCCTATTGTAGCAATAGAAGTCTCTCTTCTCTTGGCTGTGGTTACTCCTGCCTTGCTTAAAGACTATCTAAGGACTTCATGTGACATAGTAGAAAGTTAATTTTCCAGAGGGTGACTTCTCGTGCCCCTCTTCATTTGCCCTCTTTTTTTCCCAGATAATGGTGTGCTACAGCTCCTAAGAGCTGATTGTGCACATCTCTTTCTAATTCCAGGTACAGAAATTTCAGGTTGGTAGTTTGAAAACAGCCATGAGACCACCTAGGAAAACCAGGTGCTGTAGGCATAAAAGATAAAAAAAAATAATAATAAGGGACTGTAAACTGACAAGGCCCTTGCATCTGTGAGGTCAACAAAGGGTTGCCTCACCTAAAAAAATAAAAATAAAAAAATTAAATAAATAAATAAATAAATAAATAAATAAATAAATAAATAAATAAATGGAAACAGCCATGGTGAGTGTTTACACTATGCAATTGGCAGATACTACAAATTAGGTTTTTCAGAGAGCTGATTTATTAGCACACCACTGCCCTTGGACCTATAAGTAAAGTCACATTTCAGCATGGTTTATACAGAGAAGTACAGAGTCTGATGCTGTAAGATAAGGCCGAACTAACTGTGATATCGTGGTATTACGTGTGGGAATGAATTCCCAGGCTGCTAGAAGGCCTTGAGATCAGGCCAGACGTTCCTGTGTGACGGCACTAACTGGGATTTCACGCTGGATGCACCAGCTTGGCCATGTAGGCGTGGGCTTGGCCAGGTAGGTGCGGTTAGAAGAGACCATGCAGTGGATTGACTGACAACTGCACTCGATGGAGCCCTAAATCAATGTGCTAATTCTATGGGTAAAATAGCCCAAGTTTTTCAAAGAACAAGTTACAAGAAAAACAAAGGAATGGAAGGTGAATATATAAATTAGAAGAAAATTAAGGATGCAAACTTGGGTGCTAAAACTCTAAAGAAACACAAGGAAGTGATTACTATAAAAATCAAGGTAGTGGTTGTTTTCATGGAAAGGCAGGGGTTTGTGATAGGAATGAGGCTCAAGGAAGAGCAGACTGGATGGCTAGGAAAGCGATGTTTTAACCTGGAGTTGTGGTTACGGGGAGTTCACTTTATGATATGTAATTAAGCGATACACATGTGTATCCTGTGTAATTTTTGGCATTCGTGTTTTTATTTCATAATTTTAAAAAGTTAACAATAATAGGGATGTATGATTGACATGGAAAAAGTCACTTATTCATTGAATAACTATTTCTTGATCACTCTCTCTGAGCTAGATATAATAGTAAAATGACACAAATTCTCTGTCTTCATAGATTTTACTTTCCAGTAAGAGAGACAATAAACAGATAAACATATACTATGAGGGATGCATGCTGTGAAGAAAATGAAGCAGATAAGAAGGCTAGAGAGTGTTGGAGGCTAATACTTTAGATAAGGTTGTGAGAAGGGTCTTATTTGAGCAGAGACCTGAATGAAGGGAGGGCCTGTCAGAGAGGTGGGAGAATATCCCAGGCCATGGGAACAGTGAGACCCAGAGTGGGGGTGTGATGAGCATGCTCAAGGAATAGCAGGGAGACTAGAGTAGTCAGAGGAAAGTAAATGAGGGGAAGAGGAGGTCCAGAAAGTCCCTGAGGCCAGATCCTACATGGCCTTAAGGTCAACCTGTGAGTAGTGGATGCAGGTTTCGAAGTAGAACAAATCCATTTTTTCTGATATACGTATAAATCTATTTTTAACTATGTAATTGTCGATATGAAACAACATGTTTTAGAAACAAAGTCATCTCAACTTCATTATCATCGATTCCCCTTCTTCTAGTCAATTGACAGAACAATGGCACTAACACAGCACAAGCTTATATTGTGCATGAAAATAATTACTACATTTTAGACTATCAACAGTGTCTACTAAATATCCAAAAAACTTTCGAGCTATCTTTAACCATGCAGAGAACAATGCCACTTTCTAACTACTCCCTAAATCAATGTCTTTGACCACAGTTTTTGTTTGTTTGTTTGTTTGTTTGTTTGTTTTAAGCTAACTCCACCAGCAAAATATATGGGTTAGGGCTAGTTCATTTTTCTTATGTATCCATTCAGTGAAACCATATGTAAATTATAACTGAGATTTGAGATCAAATCTAGGGGGACTATCTTGATAAAATATGGTATAAAACATAGGGAAAGAAGTTACCAAAGCAGCTTTTGTAATTATTTCTTCTGTTAAATTTGAAGAATAAAATGGATGCCTTGTCACAAATCGACCTAAGGCAATTCAGCCATTTCACAATTGTTAGCTTGTCTTTGGTGACTCTTGATACCTCCAAAGATTAGAAGTAAGAGCTATGGATCACTTCCCTCACAACCTTGCTACCAGGTATACTATGATGAAAGCAAAATTTTGAACTGAATTGAATTCTGCTCTACATGCCAGATCCTTATACCCTGTTCACACAAGAGCTAAGACATCTGTACAAAATTTCTAGCCAACTACATATCTCAAATACCATTAATTAAACAAAGAAACATTGTTTCAGATATCTCTTATGCTAATTAAACTATTGCAGATGTAGATAACAATATTCAAAATGCTGCAGTCAATCATTTCTTTAGCAGTAGATTCCTAAATCGTTTTTCAAATGCTAATTAACCACTCAGGAGTGTGGATTTCTGATTAGAATATTTCTAATGTTCTAATCACTCCTAGGGTGTAGATTAAACTGGCACACACTTTGACATTACTCAGACTTAAAAACTGAAGCAATTTTAAATGAATTACCATTGACTTAACAGAGCTTCAGCCTAGGCTGATTTAGAAAAAAGCCTGCTTGGGAAAAGGAAGGTTGATTAGCTATCATCTTGTGGTCTCCTTCTTAGCCAGTGATTCTTGACTGCCTTACAATATACAGTTGGGCAGTTTCCAGAGAGAGCTTTATATTGTCATATAATTCAGTCTGATAAAAGTAGCAGTTTTAAGTCTGACCACCAGAGGTCGGTAAACCACTGTATATTCAATGTTTTCCCCTTGAAATCATTTTTTAGAACAAAGGACTTTCTAAATTAATTTACATACAGCATGGAAGAGTGTCTCTCAATCTTTAAAGAACTAAAAGGAATATCAATTCTCCAAAGAAAACTAAAGAATGCTTAAGCCATGGGCAGAAGGCTCTTTCCGTACTTTGACCCCTATTTTACATATAGCTTAAAATGAAAGGTTCTGCATAAATTCTAATAGGGTAAGCCTGGATTTAAAACAAGAATCCCACCATTATTATTTATTTCCTTTTGTAGCAAAAAAAAAAAAAGAAAAGAAAAAGAAAAAAAAGGAAAGAAGTTCAGACTAAAGTTTTTTAAAGAATGTAGATTTCTAAGGTGAAATATAATTCCTATGATTTGTATACATTACATTGTGCTCTCAACTTTGAATTATTTTAATTTCAAAATGATTTTTGAGGGATGTAGGGTAGGTATTATTATATTAGTTTTACAGACTAGAAAAGTAACACACATCAGTACGTAACCAGGCTGAGGTCCGAAGTCTAATTTATAACCCATAGCCCTCAATATATTTGCATTCTCTAAACTCCATCTCAAACTACCTTATATCTTTATTACACCATACATGTGCTTATTTATGTTTTTCTCTTTAATGACAATGACATTATAAGCTCCTTTGGGGCAGGAATCCATCCTTTTGCTGTCAACTCACAATGACTGGAATATAGTTAATCAAGAAATTCAATTTGCTAACTAAATAACCAAATTAAATTTTCCTGTCTCCTTGGCTTCCCATACACTTTGCAGGACACACACACACACACACACACACACACACACACACAAATAGTGAGCATCAGCTCAGCCTGGAAAAAGCCCTGGTTGCATTTAAATTTGAACATCAGATAAACTCGCATATTCAAATCTAGACACAATGAGGTATTTTCATTCACTAGAGCAGATTTTGAACAAATTAATTTTGTATCCCAGCAGTAAAATATATAAGCACTAATCCCTAATATACAAATATTTATTTTTAATTACAAATAGGCATATCTACTAATACTTGTTTACATTTCAAGACATACTCGAAATAGAAAAATAAATGTTATGAAATGAAAATGAAATAAAAATATTTTTAGATAATTATATAATTTATTTTCTTTATAACAAAAACATTTTTTGGTCTCCCTATATATTAATATTTCGATACCAATATGATTGAACTCTCACCTCCATGTTTATAATTTATTTATAAATGACAAGTACAGAAACATTTCAAAATACACAAGAATAGAATTTTAAAATGAGCTAAAGATGTGATAAAATATTTTAAATAATTATATACCTACTTTTCAATGCTACAAAAACACCTTTTTATTCTCACATCATTTTTTCTTAGATTACTGTAATTCAAAGGTTTGAGTTTATTTGGATACTTGGTTTTAATGGCTGTAGAAGCTAGAAAAGTAACTCCATAAAAACATGTTATGATATTTGCATCCATCCATATTTCAAATGGTGTGTTTAATAATTTTGTATTTTATTATATGAGATTATATTGTCATTGGTTTTAATCTCATAATGTAAAAACAAAGTTCATGTTAGTAAAAAATACCGCTACCATTTTCTTGTAGGTAACTTATGCTCTCACTATTAGTGTTATCTTACAGTTTCTCACATTCTCTGTAAGACTCTCTTAAAGCCACTGGTCCATTAGGGAAGATGATTTCACTTGAGATAGATGCACTTACATATATCACAATGCGCTAAAAGTGAAGGAAGGAGTGAGATGGCCACTTGGAGCCTCTACCTGTGGACTGTCATTCTGCTCTAAAAGTACCTCACCTACCGCCACAATTTGTGACCCTATGACATGTGAACTGAACTAAATATCAGTCTTTATATTGAATATTCCAAAACCTTAGATTCTAATAGTTTTAGAAAAAAATAAATAAAATAAAAATTCAACTGTTTTCTTTTCATAAATCAGTGGATCATTTTGTCCACACCTAAAGCTGACACCTTCCCACCTTTGGTAACCACTGGTAGAAGAGGGATCCAATTAAATATAGGAACTCTACAGGTTGGACTTGTGGATACACAATAGATCCAAGCCTCACCAGAGGTGGAAAAAGTCGCTGTATTTTTCTGTCGCTGCGTTAAAAAAGTACTACAAACTCAGTGGCTTAACACAACACACATTTATTATCTCACACATCCTAGAACAGGAGTTTGGGCATGGCTTAACTTAAGTTTCTCTGCTTAGGGTCCTATAAGGCTGTAATCCAGGTACTGTCCAGGCCTGGGTTCTCATCTGGAAGTCTGGCTACAAGAAGGACCACCCTCCTCACTCCCATGGTCATTAATGGCATTAGAAGAGCTTTGTGACTGTGCGGCTGAGTACTTCCGATTTTTGCCGGCTGTTGGCCAGAGGCTGTTCTCAGAGCAGCCCGCCCACAGTTTCCTGCCAAATAGGATCCCTCAACATGGCTACTTCCTTCCTCACAGCCAGCTAAGGAGAGAGAGAATCCAGCAAGACCAAAACTACAAATGTACATAATGTAATCACATGATCACAAACTCATAATCACATAACTCCATTGCCTTTGTCCTATCATTTAGAAGCAAGACACAGGTCTCACTCACACCCAAGAGGAGAGAAACCACAAAAGAGCATGAATAGCTGGAGGTGGGGGATATTGGGACCACATTCACACTGTGTCCGCCATGTCACTATTGGTCGTCAAAGGGGAAAAGATGCAAAAGTAAATACTGAAAATTTTTCTTACGAGCTTAAGCTTAAAATCTACATCTCTGTAAAAGAGTTATCAACTGAAGCAATTTTTAATTGCATATACTTCAGAAGGCTGGGGTTTCACAATTTTTTTAGAGCAGGTTCTTCTGTTGGCATCTCCTACATTCTCTGTGCTCTATTTCCTGGAATCCTTCGCAAACAGGCCTCTGGGTTAAATGTCATCAATAGGAGGCATTCAGTCAAGGTTTGGCAGAGCCATCCCTGCTTCCAGGCAGTGGGGGCAGATATTCTGTAGCTGTGAGGCTTCACAGTCTCCTCTAGGAATTTCCTTCAGTGTTCCCAGCAGAGGAGACCATGCCAAGCTCTTCCCTGCAGTGCCTGCAACTTCCTCACTCTGAACATTACCAGCATCCCTGAGCATTAGTGTCAGCTTTCCCTTAATTTCTCTTTTCTTACCCTTTTTGCAAAAATCTCATGACCTGAATTCAAATGCCTCCTACTTGAGTCTATACAATAATTTGTCTTCCTGATTGAACGCTGACTGTACATAGAGGTAAAGTCCCTTTTAAGGACCAGCATGTTGAGTCCTGCTTGACTTGACTTCCTCTCTGATCCAGACATAAATACATAAATATTGTCATCAGTATGGTGTCTGCCCTTCTAGCTCACTCGCTCTCTCTCTCTCTGTCTCTCTCTCTCTCTCTTTGTCTCTGTCTCTCTGTGTGTCTCTCTCTCTCTCTCTCTCTCTCTCTCTCTCTCTGTGTCTCTCTCTCTTTCTCTCTCTCTCTCTCTCTCTCTCTCTCACACACACACACACACACACACACACACATGCAAGCACATGCATACAGAAAATATCTGGTATTGTTTTGTATGTTTTTCTAATGCACAATGTTATTATTATGAGCGTTCCGGTCATCTGTGGATGCATAACAAATTACATAGAAACTTGCTGGTGTAAAACAAATAACATTTATTATGCTCACAATTCTGTAGGTCAGAAGTCAGTGTGAGCTCGGCCAGGATGACTCATCTCTGCTGCACATGCCAGGTCCTCACCCAGAGTGGCTCAGAAAGCTAGGGAGCGCCAGGATGGTTTAACTGGACCATATGTCTGGGACTTGGGTTCTTCTCTACAAGGCATCTGCTAAGACAATAATGTCTAAGGTAGTAGCTTTGCTCATGTGCCTGTTGCCTGCACTGGGGTGGCTGGACTGGCCAGAGCTGCTAGCATCTTCTTCTCTCCGTACATACCATCTGAGTGGTCTTCGCAGCGGCAGACTTCTCCTAAGAGCAAGTAACTAGTTCTAAGAGACCTAAGAGGAAGCTAAAAATCTTAAAACCCAGGCTCAGAAGTCCCAGAGTCACTTCTGCCACATTCTATGGGTAACGAAGTCATTAAGACCAGCCCAGATTCAAGAGGAAAGCAGGAAGAGACTTAACCTTTTGCTGGAGGAATGATATGTAGATACAGAGGGAAGAAACTGATGGTGTCACCTTGGATACGGGTTACCCCAGTGAATAGCATTCTGTGACTAGTTTTTTCATGCAGCAATAAGTCTTGAAGAGCTGCCCAAGTTAGTTTGTATACATCTACTTTATTTTTTTTCTAATTGTTGCATAATGTTTACTAAGACTTTACTGTAATTTATTTAGACATTTGCTCCTTCAGGGACTTAGAGTAGATTTCCATTCTTCTATTTTAAAATCATTTTAAAATATGCTTATTTTTATGTTCCACTATTTTTAAAGTTAATACTGAGGAGTGAAATTACATTATTAGTATTGTAGGATATAAATATATTTAATATATAATATCAACTTGCCTCTAACCTGATTTATTCAGATTATATTCCCCATGGATGCCTGACAGTACCACTTTCCCTAATAATTACTTGATATTACCAAACTTTTAAGATATGTGTCAATTTGATTAGTGAAAAATGGTATCTCACTCTTTTATTTATTTTTATTTCCCTGATATTGTGAACACTTACTCATCTTTGGTTTTGTTCTTCTGTGAATTACTTGGTCATATCTTCTGCCCAGTTTTCCATTGTAATGTTTTATGTTTCTATTTATTTACAGAAATTATTTGTCTACTCTGAATTCTAATCCTATTTTTCTTGTCTATTTAAGCAAGATTTGATGAAAGTTGAGATCCTGGCTACGTGACTGGAGCACAAATGAAAAGGAAGGCTCAGAGCTACAGAGCTCAAGGTCTAGAGTCTCTGTCTTATGTCATAATTTAGCTCAAGGTTGTATTCCAGAGTGAACCAGAGTCCCAAAGATTCCTCAGGCAAAATGCCAATCTTGAAGTTACAAATTATACCTTGACAGTGTTTCTTGAAGTTTAGTTGTCAACCAGTGGTCTCAGAATCATCTAGGTACTTGTGAAAAATATAGATCCTTGACAACATCCCAGGTCTGCTTCATCAGAATTTCAAGAGCTGGTCCTAGGAGTCCGCATTTTTAACTAGCTGTTTACTACTCACCATTAAAGCTTGAAAAAAAAATTCACTACTCTAAGCACAGACAGGAAAGTTATTCCAAGAGCAGAGGAAAGTGAGAGGTGGAATACTATGCCACCTCCCAGTTTGCTATGGAAAGGAAAAATAGAATCACTCTGAGAACTGGGGCATCTCAGAGATCACTTAACCCAGTGGTTCTTATACATGCTTGGCATCAGCATCAGCTGCAGAGATTCACCCAGATCAAGTAAGTCAGACTCTCTGGAGATTGGGTCAGACATCAGTATTTATAAAAAGCTATGTTCTATGTCACACACCCTGAGTCAAGAATCACTAGCCTAACTCAAACCCCTTACTTTAAAGAAAAGAAAACAGGCTAAATGCATTTACATCATTTGTCTGGGGTCTCACAGACTCTAATGACAAAGAACTTAGCTGTCCCAACCAGGTGTCCAGTGCTCTATTATTTAATGGTTCCTCTAGAAGGGATGATTTTAGTTGGAAAGGGTTAATGCCAGAAACATTTACTTTGGGAGTAAAGCATTTTCATAATATTGGTAAATGTTCTTTTCTAAAAATCAATTCTGTATTCATGTCTGTATTTCTATAAGAACTAAAAAGAAAAAGCTGCCAGACCTCTGACTATAGCAGTATTACTGGCAGGAAGCACAGCTATAATTATACATAAAGCTTTTCCCATTATCTACGTTTTCCTCAAGTGGTTTTAAAAACCAAACATTGCATGCCTATGCATGAATAACTGATCAGAACTTGAATATTTGTATTTTTTTATAACCTCAAACTTGTATTCTCAGAGACAGGATATAAAATGTAATCACGCATTACAATTTTCACTCATCTTCGCTCCTTCTTTTCATTTTTTACTTTCCCTGTGTTCTTGTGTTATAAGATGCCATTAAAAAATTCTGCACAGCTGAGGCGAATAAGCCTAGGTTTTAGGAGGGAGAAGTCTAGGTTCTAATCTTTACTGTGCTCTAGTTGTGGCATACGAGACAATTCATTTAATGTCCCCATCTTCTTTTTCTGTTCTGCAAGATAGATAAAATAATCCATGCCCTATTTATCTCACAGGATCATAGTGAGATAAGAATTGTCAAAGTAGCTTACAGACATAAGCATTGTAAAAATATGATCTGTTATAGTCGTGATGTGTTTCTGATAAGGCAGATTTTGGTGTAAGATATGTCCATTGGAAGTCACATGCAAAGGAGTTCCCTGAAATTGTGTTCATCAGAAAATATATTTGATCTTCTTGATAAGATGCCCCAAAGGCATAATTATGAAGAGGCTCACACAAAACTGGGAAAGCAAATTCTCAAAGAACATACAAAGAGTCAAAGTCTTCTTTGTTGTCTGTTAATTCCTCATTTGTGGTGTCTAGATACTCACCACTCCTCTCTTAAATTCTCTACCTTTATCCCAGATCTTATCTGCCTAAATTTTTCTTTCTCTAATTCTGCCTATTTAATGCTCCATTTTCATTTTTTTTTCAATTCTGTTCTTCCCAAAACACACAAAAACACTGCCCAAAAGAAAATATAGAACTACAAAATAATATGTACCAATACCTAAGTCACTTATTTTTAAAATTTACATTGGATTACAAAATAGCATTTATGGAATAGGATGATATTTGGATTCCTTTTTGATAGCAAGAAGTCCTATGAATATTTTTTGTCTTTGGGAGAATAGGAAGGAAAAGTATATATTTTTTACTGGTTAAGAAAGTAGCCTGAGCTTAAAGTAAATGGAAAGAAACCATGTAGAGAAGACAATATCACTTGTCCAAAGCTAATCATATTTAACATTTTCATACAATTTCTTCCAATCTTTATTCTGTATAAATAGACAAATATACTTGCATAAGTTTCAAAATTGAGATGAAATGTGCATACAACTTAACATTTTATCATGAATACTGTTTCATAGTCTTAACTTTCATAATCATGATTTTTAATGGTTTTATCTTATTCTATTGTATTGAAGAATCATAATGTAATTTTTATTCTCTTACTGTTAGGCAGATTAACATAATAATAACTATCATTAATGAAGATTTAGATAGTGCTTACAATTGTGGCAATAAATTTTATACATTTTTTTCTTTTTAATAGATTTTTTTAACAACAGTTTTAGTTAGGTGCATAGCAAAACTGAGAGGAAGAAACAAAGGTTTCCCATATTTACCTGCTGCCCTTACATGTGAATAGCCACCCTATTATTGGTATTCCCCTACAGAGTAGTACATTTGTTACAGTCAATGAATCTACATTGATACATCATAATCACCCATAATTACTCTTGGTATTGTACATTATATGGGTTTGGACAAGTGTATAATGACATATATTCACCACTGTAATTTCACACAGAGTAGTTTCATGGCCCTAAAAATCCTCTATGTCCCACCTACACATCTCTCCTTCTTCTCAGCCCCTGACAACCACTGATCCTTTTACTATCTTCAGAGTTTTGCCTTTCCAGGATATAATATAGTTGGAATCATACAGCTTTTTCAGATTGGCTTCACTCAGTAACATGCACGTAAGATTCCTCCATGTCTTTTCATGGCTTGATTGCTCATTTCTTTTTAGCACTGGATAATATTCCATTGTCTGGATGGACCACAGTGTATTTATTCACTCACCTGATAAAGGACATTAAGGTTGCTTCCAAGTTTTGGCAATTAGGCACAAACATTCGCACACAGGTTTCTGTATGGACATAAGTTTCCATCTCCTTTGGGTAAATATCAAGGAATACAATTGCTGAATCATATAGTAAGAGTATGTTTAGTTTTGTAAGAAACCACCCAACTGTCTTCCAAAGTGGCCACACCATTTTGCAGTCCCATGGGTAGTCACAGAGTTCCTGTTGCTGCACATCCTCACCAGCCTTTGGTGTTGTCAAGGTTCTCATAGGTATGTAGTAGTATCTCATTGTTTTAGCATTTTCCTAATGACACATGATATGAAGCATATTTTCATATACTTATTTGTCAACTATACATCTTCTTTGATGATGTGTCTGTTAAGGTCTTTGGCCTATTTTTAAATCATGTTGTTTATTTTTTTACTTTTGAGCTTTAAGTGTTCTTTCTATATTTTGAATAACAGTACTTTATCAGATGTGTCTTTTGAAAATATTTTCTTCCAGTCTATGGCTTGCTTTCTCATTCTCTTGACAGTGTCTTTCACAGAACAGTTTTTCATTTTAATGAGGTCTGGCTTATTAATTATTTATTTAATTGATTATGTCTTTAATATTATATCTAAAAAATCATTGCCATACCCAAGGTCATCTAGATTTCACCTATGTTATCTAGTACAAGTTTTATAGTTTTTTAATTTTTACATTTAGGGCTATGATCTATTTTGTGTTAATTGTTGTGAAGGGTGTAAGTTGTGGGTTTAGATTCACTTTTTTGTTTGTGGATGTCTAGCACCACTCCAGTCATTTATTAAAGAGACTATCTTTACTCCATTGTATTGCCTTTGCTCTTTTGTCAAAGATCAGTTAACTATATTTATGTTGGTCACTTTCTGGGTTCTCTATTCTGTCTCATTGATTTATTTGTCTAGTCTTTCACCAGTACTATATTGCCTTGATTACTGTAGCTTTATAGTAAGTCTTGAAGTCAGCCAGTGTCGAATCTCCTTCGACACTGTGTGAGCTATTCTGAGTCTTTTGCTTCTCCATGTAAAGTTTAGAATCAATTTGTCTACATCCGCAAAATAACTTGCTGGGATTTTGATTGGGATTGCATTGAATCTATATATCAAGTTAGAAAAAAAATCTTGACAATATTGAGTCTTCTTAGCCATGAAAATGAAATAGCTCTTCATTTCTTTAGTTCTTTGATTTTGTTCATCAGAGTTTTATAATTTTCCTCCATACAATTTATAGCTACATATTTCATTTTGGGGGATGCTAATGTAAATGGTATTGTTTTTAACTTAAAATTCCGCTTGTTCATTGCTGGTATGTAGGAAAGCAGTTGACTTTTATATATTAACCTTGTATCTTGCAACCTTGATATAATCATTTATTAGTTCCAGAAGTTATTTTGTTGATTATTTTGGATTTTCTGCATAGAAGATCATATCATCTTCAAACAAAGACAG
The DNA here is from genome assembly GCA_028627145.1 of Eidolon dupreanum. NCBI lineage: Eukaryota > Metazoa > Chordata > Mammalia > Chiroptera > Pteropodidae > Eidolon > Eidolon dupreanum. The sequence goes on along the minus strand of CM053503.1, from coordinate 51,317,514 downwards.
TTTTCTTTCTTTCCAATCTATATACCTTTTATTTCCTTATTTAGTCTTATTGCATTAGTTAGGACTTCCAGTACAATATTGAAAAGCAGTGGTGAGAGAAGACATTCCCTGCCTTGTTCCTGACTTTAGTGAGAAAGCTTTGAGTTTCTCACAATAACATAGATGTTAGTTGTACATTTTTTGTAGGTTCTTTATCAAGTTAAGGAAAATCTCCTTTATTCTTAGTTTGCTAGGATTTTTTTAAATCATGAATCAGTGTTAAATTTTGTCAGATTTTTTTTCTGCATCTATTGATATGAATCCCGTGATTTAATTTTCTTCTTTAGCCTGTTCATGTGATGGATTACATTAAGAGATTTTCAGATGTCGAACCAGCCTCGCATACCTGAGGTCAGAACAGAATGTTCTAGTATATTTTTAACTGTTCCCCACCCCTTCTCCTGACAGATGATTTTTCTTTGATAATAACTATGAGAACCAGGTCAAACCTGGTTCGGAAATGAAGCTCACAAAAGTATAAGGTCCTTTTGAGTGGGCATCCTAGAGTTTTTAACTAAGAATTTTCCAAAGAGCCTCCAGCATTCATAAATTGCATGTAGGTTTTCCTACTATGGCACTGGTTCCCTAAAATTTTCTCGCCTGAGGATTTCTGCTCCACTTAAGTTTATTATCTGTATTCACCTGTCTATCTACAATTTTGGAGGCAGTGGTTTGCCCTGGGACCTCACTTTTCTTATGGATCCAAAAAGAATTGTTGATTTTTCAGTTTGTTCAGCTTTTTACCTTGTTAGGGCAGAGTGGCAACTTCTAAGCTTTTTACATTCTCAGTAGGAAACCAGAAGTCCTGAACATGCGTGTATTGTCTTTTTCTTCCCACAACTAGGTTAAATCATATGAAATATCCAGTATTTGGTGAGTTTAAACAAAAAAAATAATAATAATTTCAATGATTCAATCTCATAGATATTACCATTATTTTACAGATAATAGTTTTTAGAGGTTAATTACCTGCCCATGTTACATAGCAGATGGAAAAGCAAGTGTGTGAACCTACATCTGTCTGATTCCAAAGTCCTGATCTTTAACACTATTTTATAAGTTTTTTAATTTGGATTATCATAGTTATATTTTAAACATTTTAGATTACCTTATGTGGATCAGTTATTTTTACTATAATAATCATATAGGATTGAACATCTATTGACACAGTCTTCCTATATATGGACAAGACAAGAGGAAGAAAACTCACCAATTAAGCACATACGATGGGTACGCTTAATGGAAAAAACACTCCACACATTATAATATTTCATTCTCACTGTAATCTTATGGCATAAAAATTATTATCCCCATTTTACTGATGAGAAAATGGAAAAACTAGATATATTAATTAACTTGTTTGTGAGTTAATAAAAAAGAGAGCTGGATTTTAATTCAGGTTGGAGGTTTGGGCGGATACTGATTTTGTAGAAGGTGGACAGAAATATTCATCTCTAGGAGTAAACCAAAACGAATTATGCTAACTTTCCATCTTCTTCTAAACATATCTTAAATGTCTTTGAAATCTTGCTCAAATGCTTCTCTATCAGCACAGTAAATGTCTTACTAATCTCCACACTTTATGACTGGATTTCCCCATCTACCAGTTCTGTTGCTAGATTCACTGTGTAACTTTAGGCAAGCCACTTAATTCACAGAGTCTTAAATATATCATCTACAAAATTAGGTCCATTTGTTTTAAAATTCTACAAGTATATGTGTAAAAAGCACGAAGACCTGCTATCCACAAGACAAGAGAAAATAACTACACCAGTAGTTTATAATTAACAGAAACCTCCCATGCTAAGAAAAATCACAGATGCACTGAATACAATCAATTACAGGGTCATCTGAAAATACATAAGGTCAAAGTAAAAAAAGATGGAACTTGTAATACAGAACTGAAAAATGTCTAATTATTTATAAGGAAACTATTGAACTATAGATATTGTTTTTGTTTTTATTAAGAGAAAGTATTATTTTTGTTTTGTTGGGGGGAGTGTTATGTATTGCTTTTGTTAGAGGGGTGATTTGTTTTTGTTTTCCTTTGAGGTCATTGTTTTATATTAAAGAGCACTGACCTTGGCGGTAGATAGACCTGAGTTCTGGATTTAGATTCAGGCTATTTCTTACTCTTATATGAGCTATAAGACCCATTTTGTTTAATGTGCTTTAAAAAAAAAAACCTAGAAGAAATAGATAAATTTCTAAAAATATACAACCTATCAAGACTGAATCACGAAGAAATAGAAAATCTGAAAAGACCAGCTACTAGTAAGGAGATTGAATCAAAAATTTCTCAACAAAGAAAAGTACAGGGTCAATCCTTTTAAAATATTTCAAAAAAAAAAAATTAAAGAGGAAGGAAAAGCCAAGGACGCCAAAAGAAAATTACAGTCCAATATTCTTCATGAATATAGATGCATTAAAAGTATCAGAAGTGGGTAAAGGGGATAAAATATATGGTAGCTGAAGGAAACTGGACTTTGGGTGGTAATCACACAATAAAATATATAGATGTCAAATTATAATGTACACCTGAAAATTATATAAATGTATTAACCAATCTTATCCCAATAAACTTAATAAAAAATAAATTTAAAAATAAAATGAATAAAAATAAAACATAAATTAAAAAAAAATCTGTGTTCCAGAAACCATGGGACTTTAGATATGACATTTAAGAAAATAAGTATCATAAGAGCACCATTTCATTTTTCCAATTGGACATGATTATTAAAATTTTAATGTAAATATTTATCACTTTAGATTAAAATTTTAATTTCTATTAAAAATCAAAAAAGGTATCATACTCCATGATCAAGTAGGATTTGTTTCTGAAATGCAAGAATGGTTTAACATATACAATTCAATCATTGTAATATACCACATTAACAAAATGAAGGATAGAATTTACATGATCTCAGTAGACACGAGGAAAGTATTTGACAAAATTCAACATCCTTTCATAATAAAAACTTAATAAATTAGGAATAGAAGGAATGTATATCAACATAATAAAGGCCCTATATGACAAGCTCATAGCCATATCATACACATCAATGAAAAGCTGAAAGCTTTTCCTTTAAGATCAGGAACTTGACAAAGATACCCAGTCTCACCACTCTCATTGGATTTTTCTGGAAGTCAGCCAGAGAAATTAGGCAAGAGAAAGAAAGGGCATCCTAATCAGAAAGGAAGAAGTAAAATTGTGTCTCTTTGCAAATGACATGATATTATACATAAGAAACTTCAAACATTCCACCTAAACACTGTTAGAATAAATGAATTCAGTAATGTTGCAGTACACAAAATCATCACAAAAATCAGTTGTCGAAGTGTCCTTCAATAGATGATTGGATAAAGAAGATGTGGTACAGATACATAACAATATTACTCAGTCATAAGAAAAGATGAAATACCACCATTTATGACAACCTGTATGGATCTTGAGATAATCATGCTAAGCAAAATAAGTCAGACAGAAAAAGTTGAAAACCATATGATTTCACCCATATGTGGAGTGTAAAACTGAAAGTAACAAATATACATGACAAACAAACAGAGACTCATGGACACAGACAGTAGATTAGTGATTACCAGAGAAGGCAGAAGGGAAGAGGTAAATAGGAGTAAAAGAGGTCAAATATTTGGTGATGGAAGGAAATCTAACTTTCTGTAGTAAACACACAATGCAGTATATATGTGACATATACTGTTGAATCACACACTTGAAACATTTGATTTTATTAATGTCATCCTAATAATTTTTAATTAAAAAAAATCAGTTGTTTCTGTACACTAACTAGAAACTATTGGAAAGAGAAATTAAAAATATAAACCAATTTATAATTACATCAAAAAGAATAAAATACATGTAAATAAGTTTAAGCATGGAGGCGAAAGATCTGTATACTAAAAACTGTAAAACGTTGATGAAAGAAATTGAAGAAGGCACAAATAAACGTAAAAGAATCTGTGTTCATGAATCAGAAGCATTAGTATTGTTAAAATGTCCATTATAACCAAAGCAATAACTGATTCAATGCAATCCCTATCAAAATTCCAATGGCATGTTTTCTTAAAACTAGAAACGGCAACCCTAAAATTTATATAGAACTACAAAAGATTCCGAATAACCAAAGAAATCTTGAGCATGAAGAGGAAGAAAGCTGGAGGCATCACACATTTTGATGTGCATGTGATTCACATGAGTAATAGGATACCTAAAAGAGCATCTATGGGTCAAAACTGCAGAGAGACAAAAGCTTCTGAAAGGAATCAAAGAGGGCTTTCCAGAGACCCATCACCTGAACCGCTTGCTTTAGGAGGAGCAGTACGCTTTAGTGGGAAGGGCATTGCCATGGGACTCATGCAGACGTGGGTTCACATTCTAGTTCTGCCACCTGGTTACTACTTAACTTCTTTGAACTTCCATTTCCTCTTTTGTAAAATGGGGATAGTATGCCTATTCCACAGGGTGGTGATATTAACTGGGATCATAACCATGAATAAATTACCTAATATATAATCCATGCCCAATAAAGGTTAGTATTAATATCAGAGGCAAGAAATCATAGACTCATAAAACGTTTGCACTGAAGGCATCCTTGGCAATCATTCAGCGCAACATCATCCTTTTCCAGAGAAAGCCGAGATCCTGGGAGACTTGGTCCTATAACTCCTGAGGTTCAGTGGTGTTCAGTGGCTCCTCAAGTCCTCAGCAGTTGCACAAAGTCAGCTCAGGAACTTCCCTGAGGATGGAGAGAGAGGATAAAGAGGAAATACTGTGGACCTCTTAACCCACATTGACACAGCCACTACACTCTTCTCTCTTTGATATGTCAGGCTTTCATGTAAATGTTTAAAGAGAGAGTATTCTGGCCAAAAAGATGTTAAAAAAATCATTGCACTGGACTGCCAGCCCATTTGAGGAACTTAAGTGAACACTTGGTATTAGAGGGGAGCATGTGCCCCATTCTAGAACACCACAGAGCCTGGGAGAGCCTGTGTCACTGTGTGGTGGTTGTAGCATATGTCTCAGCAGAGTTTGTGAGGGGCCCTTTAATCCCCCAAATGGCATGCAAACATGCACGCGCATGCGCTTGCACGCGTACACACACACACACACACACCCCTAAGGCTCCTTCAGCATTATGATCTCTCAGGAAAAAAATCTGCCTCCACTGACATTAATCAAGGACACCAGAGCCAAGAACTTATCTTCCAGGGACAAAGAGAACACTGACATTCTATGAGGGCCTCCCCAGGAAAAAAGGACTGGAAGAGAGAGCCCAGGAGAAACTTGGTTCTTGGATGGTACCAGCTAGTGTGGCCCAAGTCAGGTTTTAAACAATGCTAATGACCTGAAAGTTAAATAATAACTTCATCTTTATTATATTTGTCAGGGTTGTCCAGAGAAACAGAACCATAGAAAGGAGGGGAAAGAGAGAAAGAGAGAGGAATTTATTTTAAGGAATTGGTTCAGGAAATAGTGGGAGCTTGCAAGTCCAAATTTTGCAGGGCAGACCAGCAGGCTGAAAATTCCAGAAAGAGTTGATATTGCATCTTTGAGTTCAAAGGCAGTCTGATGACAGAATTCCTCCCTCCTCAGAGGACCTCAGTCCTTTCTCTTAAGGACTTCAACTAATTGGACGAGCCCCACCCACAGGGTAATGGAGGGTAATCTTTATTCAAAGTCTACTGATTTAATGTTAATTATATCTAAAAAAAAATACCTTCACAGCAATATCTGGACTGATGTTTGACCAAACAACGAGGCATTGTAGCCTAGCCAAGTTGACAGGTAAAATGAACTATCACAGTTACCACATGAACACAGGAGACACCTGTTTTTTTATAGGTTTTGTGGCTTTTTAATATTATTTACCTGTGCATACTAGGTTGTTTGTTTGTTTATTTGTTTTGTCCTTGCCCACGTCAGCATTTGAATTCCTCTACCAGTTAGCTATTGCCACATAAACCACCCTGAAACTTAGTGGCTGAAAGCACCAACCATTTATCTAGTCCACAGTTCTGTAGGTGAACACTTTAGGCTGGGCTCAGTCTGGCGGTTCTAGTCTTGAGCGGATGTACTCATGTGTGTGTGGATCAGTGCTGGGTCAGTTGAGTGCTGATTGATATGAGGTGGCATCAGCTGGGATGTACCATCTCTACTACACATGGTCCCTCATCCTTCATCAGGCGAACTTGGGCTTGTTCACACAGAGGAGGCAGGGGTCCCTAAAGCCACCAAAAGCATGCAAATCCTCTTGATTGGAGATACTTCAAAGTGACATTGTAGAGGAAACAGCTATAGGAATAACTGTAGCCATTTTTTGCAAACAATTCTCTGTAGTTCCCCTCAAGTATAAACTATCAGCTACCCCATCAATGCCTGACACGTAATACAAGTTCAATGACTAGTCTCTCCCTTCCCAACCCTTTTGGTCATTATTTTGACGCAATTCAAGTTTTTAAAAATTTGGGCATGCTGTCATTTCTGATTCTGATTTTTATCCTGTGCTGTCCTCTGCACTGCTAATCCTAGAAAGACAGGGGTAGAAAATTGAAAGAACTTTAGTCCATACCCCCCACTCCAAAGCATAATTATTGGAGATATCCTATAAAGGCGAATATTTCCCTTTTAAAAAACTGACGTTCTTAAATTTAGTCATTCCTAGGCCACTGAGTGACTCCTAAAGAACTATTTCTATTCCTCTAAATCCCTATTTCTCAATCTTTTCTCATTATGCTCCCCCGAGTCTTTTTAGACATTTTCCCTTCATGAAATTAGAAAATGTTACTACCACAGATATCTTGTATATCTATTACTCCACACCTAATAAGAGTATAGTATTTTTTGGCTCCAAATTTTCCCAAGTTTCACTCCACTGGCATCAAAATTGCCCTTGTTGGGATTATGTGCTCCAAGTTCTCATAAAACTTTCTTCTGCAGTCCCCAGCCACCACTGTCCTACCTACCGTGCCCCAGAGTCAAGCCAGGGTTTGCCCATGTTCAGCTTTCATCATAAGTCAGGAGCTGCTGACACCCATGAATCTTTCTTCACATGACAAACAATAAAGAGGAAGATAGGAAAAAAAAGTCAAGTGGAATTTTATAAATAAGTTCTCAACCGACAAGGACAAGCCAAAGCAGAAAAATCACCAGTTATGACTGAAGACTGAATCACTGTCCAGAACTACCAAACCCCAAAAGAAAATTCACGCCCACCTATCCTGAAACTCAAGGTACAAATTACAAAGGAAATGGTTTCCAAATCAATACTATTCCACAGTTCTCTGATCTTTCTTCTTGTGTGTGTGTGTGTGTGTGTGTGTGTGTGTGTGCGCGCGCACGTGCGCAATTATGTGTATTATGAAGCAATTAAACATATTTAGGTACTAGTTGGTATTTCTTCCTGATGAGTGTTTAGAATCCTTCTAGTTTATTTTACTTTGTAAAGCTCACTCAGTAATATGCTCCAGTCAATCTAATTTTTAGAAGCAATGTTTTTGTTGATCTTCAAGCTTATTATTTTATTACCTTGCTAAGTCTCTAAAACTGATTGTTTAGGAAATGACATAATGAGCAAAACCTCCAAGGATGTGCTAATATTGCACTAGACATATAATCAAGAAAATTCATTATATGTATATATTTGAAAATGTAATTATTCCATGGTATAATTATTTTTTTAAAAAACTAACCATAGGTTATTAGCGTACCCATACTCTGATTTTCTTAATGAAGTGATTGAAGCACTTCCTCAGATCATCACATTTCAAGAAAATTCTTTGTAGACTGGTTCTCTTTGGTAGGATTATCATCTGTTGAGTTAGACATTATTTTTTCTTATTCTGGCATTTAACTTGAATTAATTTTTTTGCTGAATTTTCCCAACAGCAGGGATTGTTAGGAATTAAATTTCAAGAACAATGACAAAGGTAGAGTCAGTCGATGCAAGCTATATCCTTAGGCTAGAAGTAACATGATTCTTTGTACCTTCAAAGACAGAGAATTCTAAACCAGGAGCTGGGATTTTGTGATTAAGCAGGATTAGGTTAACCATCCTGAACTTCTTGAGGCATGAAGTTTGCAGTTTGATTCCCTAGCTCTTTGGGCTACCGTCAGCAAGCTGTTCTGTATCATCCATTGTGAAGTCTGTGCTTCACTGGGCTTTAAACAATGACTGATGAGGGATCAAAAATGGTTTCAATTTAAATTGTAAAAAAAAAAAAATGAAAGAAAAATGAAAGGGACCAAGAAACCGGTGCTCATACCACTGATAGAAGGCAGGTGCAAATTTATTAAAAGTCTATTGTGTACCTACTCTATGAACCAGCAAATGAACTCCTAGAAATTTATTCTAAAGAATTGACAATGAATGTGCCTAAAGATTTGCTATAAGGATAATAATTGCAGTGTTATTTTATTATAAGCCTCTAACTATCCCACTACAGAGAAATAGTTAAACAATGGTGGATCCAAACATTTCCATACAAAATCAGGTAACAAAACTATATCAATTATAAGTGAAATAATGCAGTCACAGAAAGAAAAATATTATACGATTCCACATACATGAGGTACTTGTAGCAGTAAAATTCATCATAGAGTCAGAAAGTGGAATGGTGGTTGCCAGGGACAGGGGCTGGGGATGGGGAGTTACTGTTTAGTGGGTACACTTTCAGTTAGAAAAGATGAAAATGTTCTGGAGGTTAGTTGCACAACAATGTGAATATACTCAGCACTCCTGAACTGTGCACTTTGAGATGGTCAAGATAGTAAATTTTATATTATGTATATTTTACCATAATTAAAAGTTTTATCATGGAGATAATATTAGTAGTTTTATTTTTGTCATCAGATATGTCTGAATTTTCTAAATATTTTCTAAATATATATTTTACTTATAATAAAGGGGACCTAATTATATGAAGAAAAAATCCATTCCATCTTTAGTTAGTATTATTTTTAGTGGCTAATAACTTAGTGTGACAATAATTAGAGATTTTGGTCATTGTCCCTGCTGAATATATTTTCTTTACCCAGAATGCTCTCTTGCCACACACTGCCATACTTGTCTACAGAAGATGTACACACTCTTCAAGACCCAATTGAGTGTACTTTCCCTAAGAAATCTGCCTATATGACTTCTATGAGAATTCATTCCCATTCTCGTAGGATCTGTAATAACAGTAATAATACTCAATGTTATTAGGTGCTTAATATGTAATTAGTACTAAGATTAACATATTATTTCACCTCCTAATAATGATATTTAAGTAGGTATTATCATCCCCATTATATAGATGAGAAAACTGAGGAAGAGACACAAAATACCTAAAATTGTAGCAGTGATTATAATCCAGGTCCATCTGATCCAGAACCCACATCCTTATAATGCCTCTTATATCTTGCAAGGCTATAAAGAAAGCTGTACTGGCTTCTCTTATTTTCAGAAGCAGAATTTTCAACCAACATTTGGCAGAACAATATTTTCAAAATATTTTTCCCTTTATCTCAGTATTTCCCATCCCATTTGCAGAGATACCAGGTTCTGAGCTCCTCACCACTGGGGAGAGATATGATAGGTCCAAAAGAGATATGATTGATCCAAAAGTAGTTGAAAAGACTCTTCCTTACCATGACTTCTGAGAAGTCCAGGATAGACAAGATATTTGGGACAGGCTGCATGAAAAAGAACAGGTCTTCCCTCCATTAGCACTCCCATACTCTCACTCATTCATTCTTTAAAAAGGAGCAGAGGAAGGAGCATCAGGAGAGAAGCAGGGAGAGAAGTGACCCAGGTGGGTATCGCTCACCCCAGCTCCACTTCCCAGGCTGGAGTTAGGGCAAGTGAGTGATTTCGGTGCCTATCTAGATAGACATGGAACACAGAGAATCTCAGAAAAATTACTGTGCACAAGAGGTTATGAACACCTTGATTATAGCACTAAAAGAGAGAGACTTTCATCCTAACGGGCCAAGAGGAGGGGCTTCTCGGTGGTGACCAACATGCAACCAGGCCCATGCCTTGAGTTTGGCAATCAGGACAACTGCCCGGGTCTTGTACTAGGACAGGGTCAGGGGACACTGCACCCTACCCCTATTTTATGAACATCATTAAAATTCATCGTTATCATATATCATCTGGGATATAGGTGAAACAAAAATTTGTAATTGCTTTAGCTGGGAGATGAATACTTGGGGGGTTACTGCTCTCTATTTTTCTATACACTTAAAGATTTTCATAATTTAAAATTTTTTAAGTTTAAAATTTCTGTCAATAATATCCCAAAGGCCTTAGAAGATGCCAGCAATGCAGTTTCATTTCAACTGCAGTTATCTTGGGTCTGTCTGCCCAGCACTGGTTGAGTTGCCCCAGGCCCTATACACTTCTAAGGAAGGCCCTGCCAGCACAGATCAATGCAAGAAGATGGAACAATGGATGTTTCATTGATGCCTGCATGATACGGAGAATTCATTTATTCTCCCTTTTCTCTTTTCAATGCCTTGGGCCTCTCACTACATAAGCCCCCTGGAATTTACTAGATACACTCCTAGGAGGAAGGTAGAAATTACAAATTGAGATTGTGTTTCTACACAATAGAAGCAGAGGAAATAAAAGTCATATTACTTATACCTAAGTCTATGCTTTGAAATTCTTGTTTGCTGCAAATGTCTTCAAGTTTCTTGCTATGTGTTGCCACTGTACAGTAAGCTATCCAATATCTGATTTCATTCGTTACGATTAAATATATGTAAAAGTATATATGTGCCATACTTCACATACAAAGATGAAGTGGTTGATACATTATCCAAAGCGGTATAGTGTTACTAGAGATTCCTGGTTCCCGGGAAAATACTTTTTAGGGCTTAAGCTCCACAAAACAAAAATCACTTCGTAATGACGTTTATCCTAACTTTGTCATCTTACTGTTCTCTAAAGTAGCTTAAATTTTTGAGCCTTACTTGTAAAGCCATCTGATGCAATCTAACAATTTTAACTCAAACACCAATTAGATTTTGAAATAAAAGAATGAGATTGATTTCCAGTTCTCTACTTTAAAAGATGAATGGTTCATTTTTGCGTGGGCATTCCAGATTCTAAATGCCTGACTGCTCTTGCTATTAGTCAGGGCTAGACTAGCTACCCCATAATAGAGGTCTTTTCCAGAGCAGCCTGAGGCAACAGGGCACATATTCAGGGCCCACGGCTGCCTATTGTACCTACTCAGACCCATTGGTAGAAGAGGCTCTTTTCCTGATCAAATGAGACCAAGATAACATCCCTCTTCCCACTGTGTGCTGGTGCTCATATCTGAAGGTAAGAAACCATAATACTTTACTCCTACTGCTAAATCTTTCCCCTTTCCTCCCCACGAAGACTAGAGAGGATTAGAAGCTAGCTCTACAGCTTGCTTTTGTTTCACCCATAACCTGTGAACTGCGCACTCTAAGGCCCACTTTTTCACAGAAGGAGGGAGCTGCCTCCTGGTCTCACTCTTGAACTCTGACAGCACACACATAGACTTTGAATTGTGTCACTAGTAATGGTCATGGGCTACACCCATCCACATGTACATTTACTTCTCTATTCTCCATGTGAGTCGTAAGCTGTATTTATGATTGTTGGCTTAGGTTGGGACTTTCATCTTTCTCCAGTGAACAAAATAAAGCTGGTTGGTATTATGGTTTTGTGGCTATGAGTATAGGATTTGGAGTCATGCCAACCTAAATTTGAACTCCCAATCTACCACCTTCTAGCTCTGTGATCCTTGGTAGGCTATTAATCAGTCTAGGTCCCAATTTCTCCTTAGTTAAAGTAGACATAATACTACTAATGTTATTATAAATATATTTAGAGTACTTAGCACAATGCCTGGCATGTAATAAGTGCTTAATAAAGGCTAGCTCTAATAAACAAGTGTGCCCAGAAATCTAAAGGCACCAAACCAAAATCAAACCCTGTATCTAGGGACATGGTCAAAAAAAAATTACAGGTGGAGAAATACAATAATCTTTGTATTATTCCTGAATAACATAGTATGAGGCAGGCCTGGAGAGAGGGCAGAATGAGAAACTTTGGCTGGCATGAAAGTTAAAGATAAGCCCTTACATAGGCTGATCATAAATGATGTACTATTGTTATGAAAATCTCAAACACCAGAAACACTGTGCTGAATTGGCCTTGAGTGTTTGTGTGTGTGAAACTAAAAAGAGTTGTGTAATATTCTGATTGCTTTACATATTTAATACATCTAACCTTTCAATACCAACATCCTCAAAGGGTGGGAGCTAGGATACAAACCCATGAAGTCAGGTACTTGAACTCACACATGTAGGCCCTGTGTTATGTGGCTTCTTGCCCCAGTGTTTTGCCTTACAGTTCTTAGTAACTTGAAAGCTTGTAAACCTCATGTGTCAACCTGGTCCTACTCATCCCGCAAAATAAATAACAAGCTGAGAACCTGGCCTACACTTCTGTAATGTAAATTTGGAAAACACTAATAACTGGGTCACCCCATGCAACTCTACTGGTGCCCTTAGTTGCTTTTGCTCTGGAGGTTAATGACACCATATTCTAGTCCTAAAGGATAATATGGGATGATCTAGAGCAGGGATCCCAAACCTCCGGGCCGCTATCCGTGTACCTATAGGACGGGTACCTATCCGTGGCCTGTTAGGAACCGGGCCACACAGCAGGAGGTGAGTGGCAGACAAGAGAGTGAAGCTTCTTCTGTATTTGCATCTGCTCCCCAGAGCTAGCATACTGCAGTCCCCAATCTTTTTGGCACCACAAGCATCTCACTGATAAGCTCATTATAATTGGCATCATTGGAAAGCCTCCTTTCTCTAGAGCCATGAAGGCTCTGGGAGTTGGAGTCAGCTTTCATGCACTATGTGAAGTTTTAAGGAGCTTCTCTTTCTTCTGTCTCTCTCTGATCTTCTTGGCCTGGATCATTCACAGATAAGTTCTCTACCATCCCTCTCTTTTACAATCAGGCTCCTAGCAGATTACTGACTGTAACCATTTCCACCGTTGGACTTCAGAAAGCCAGCCTCTTTCCTTTGCTTCTTGTTATAAGGAGTTGCATTCATATTGGCTTGCTTAGTACAGAAAGGCCTGGTTATTATAGCACATTATTAGCAATGTCAGTTCTCTCATTGAAAGAATTCCATTATTCATCAAAGACCTCCAGTTTCAGGGGGCATGTCTGAGGGCATGTCTGAGTTCCAACTCCAAGGGCAAATGTTGAAGAAACAAGAACCGAGTCTTCAGAGGTGGGAGAACAGAATATCCTTCCAAGGTTGGAGGAGATGAGCTCATTCTAGGCAGAGTGTTTGGCTGGTTCTTCAGCTGCTCCTCCCTCAGTCATTCTGGTCCCAAGATTGAACCTTGGGAAACATTGTTGTAAACGCATGATTATCATAACTATAACACTTGGATCCCAGACAATTTTGGCTGGAGAATACCCCTGAATGAGCATTACACTGGAACAACCATCTTCCTTAGGTATATAAGCAATCTGGACAGTGAGGTGGATGTCTTGGGCATATTTTTCAGAATAGCTAGACCACTGGATAACCCTAGAGGTAACCCAGTTCTCTCCTCTTCTCCAGCCCTGAGGTGTAGTTGAAAAGAATGGAAGCCAGGGGTCCAAGGATCAGAGCTTCCCCAGAGGCTACAGCCAGGAAGTTGACTTTGAAGGATTTTTTTGAATTCAACAATTTAAATCAAGGAGCAAAGGGAAAACAAATAGGGGACTGATTCTTGGAATAGTAGGACTATTTAGAGGTGGGAACCCTGAAGAAATCCTAAACTTCTTGCTAATCTCAGCAGTTGGGGGTCTATAAATCATTGTCATTTGAATATTAAAGACAGAGTTATATTATTTTGTGCCCTCAGATTGGCAAAGGAAGACAGATCAGTTACACTTTTAATGCCTAGATTTAGCTTTTGACAATGATTCTTATTCTGTTTTCCATATTTACATATTAATTCAGAAACGAAATCACATAAATATTTTGGGAGCAACCACTAAGTACATCGTGCTAGGTTTTCATCTACCTGCTCATTAAGAGCCTACATTTTGCCCATCATTGCTCCAGGTACTACAAATACAAATCCTCAAAGAATGTGGAGACAAGTCAATAGACAGATATAATAGGAAGTGAAAAATGATACATGGAGAATAATACAAGATTCAATCGGACTACTAAAGAGGAACTCATAAATCCTTTGTGTGCAGGTGAGGAAAAGCTTCTCAGAGCTGAGACCCGAAGAAAGATAGAATGAGAGGTTGAGGGAAGAAGGCAAAAGGAAGTGGGGACAACACCACATGCAGAGGCATAAAAGTGTTAGAGAAGAACTGTGACAACAAAGATAAGTCATTTCAATACACAGCACTGAAACATCAATGGTAGACTGGAAGACCAAACTGCAGTGAGTCACAGGGTAACACTCCCTAACACCTAACATCTTTCGCTCTCTACACTCAAAGTCCAGCCCTGCCCATCTGCCCTGATCCTGGTACAGAGCTGTTGATCATTCTTTCTGAGAACAGTGAAGCAAATGGAGAACCATTCTGTTCATGAAATGGTCCAATGAGTTTCAGTTCTTCATATTAAAAAAATTTTATTTGTTGCTCTATTCTACAATTTGGGGTCCAAACAATATATGCATAAAAGTGCATCTTTTCAAAGAATGAATAATCTATTCATTTCGAGATAGCGGGAAAAGTAGTGCTTTGCAAGGTACGGTGGAAAGAGTGCAAGGACAGGCTCAGAACAAAATCCATCTTCAGCTGGGCCAACAATAGGAAGTACTGAGTTACCTCATTACCTTTTCTGAACTTTAGTGTCCTCACCTATAAATAATCTATAATTTGAGATGTGGCTGTGACCGTTCTTCAAGGGAAGATAACAAGGCCAAAAGAAATATCTCAATTTTAGAGGGTTATGTTTTATTTTAACTTCCAAAATGAAATCTAGATCTAACCGGAAGTATAGAGAGGGTAGAATATAATTCCCAAAACATTAGAAAGCAATAGGGTAACATTATCTAAAAGTGTAAAAAGAAACCATGTGGAATAGTTCAGATTTTAAGCACAAACATTCTGAAGAATAAAAAATAATTTAATGGCAAAAAATAAGAATAAATGAACAAATAAGCTCTTCCTAATCCTTATATTAGTAAAGGGACATTTCCCAACCTGTCTTTCCATGCTCTCTGAAAAAGATAATATAAAGATGTTAGTCTTACCACAACATTGATTTCAATGATGGTGAAGGAGCCAAGAAAAATAAATAAACAAGCAAACAAACAAACAAAATGACTGCTTGAGTTATAACCCCCATGAATAGGATTTGTGCCAGAGAGCTCCCTCACTTGCTTCCACAATGTGAGAATACAACAAGAAGTTAGCAGTCTGCAACTCAGAAGCAGGCCCTGACCACACTGGCGTCCTGATCTTGGACTTTCCTGCCTCCAGAATTGTGAGAAATACCATCTAGTCTTTTGTATTTTGTTTTAGCAACCCAAATGGACTGAGACATATTGTAAATACTCTTTTGTATCTGCTGTATTTCTTTTAGTACGCTGTTTTTAAGATCAGGCATGTTGTTGCATGTGTCAGTAGTTTACTTCTTTTTGCTGCTGAATAGTATTTTATTGCCCTCATTGAAAAGGTATACCTACATTTTGTTTATCCATTTATCAGTTGATAGGCATTCAGCTGTTACCAGTTGAGGACTATTGTGAATAATACTGCCATGATTATTTACATACACCTATCAGTGTATGTATAGTGTATGTGTAGACATGTTTTCACATGCCAGTATTATATAGAAACAAATGTTTTCATTTATCTTAGGTAGACCCTAAGGAGTTGAGCTGGGTCAATGCTAGTGTATGTGTAGACATATGTTTTCATTTATCTTAGGTAGACACTTAAGAGTGCCTACCTAGGTGGTGAGTAGAGCTTGGTTACATACCAATGTATGTGTAGACTTGTTTTCATTTCTTTTAGGTAGACCCTTAGGCAGGGAATGGCTGAATTATATGGTAGGTGTATGTTTAACTTTTTAAGAAACTGCTAAACTTTTCTAAGTAGCAGTTTTGCATTACTGGACTGACTTTTAATTCAGCATATTTTAATCGTCTTTATTTATTTGTTTGTATATGAGTCAAATTCTACATTTGGAGCTTCATTCTGCATTCTGAAATTTTTCTGAGAGTCAGCTTCTCAGTCTCTCTCTCTCTCTCTCTCTCTCTCTCTCTCTCTCTCACACACACACACACACACACACACACACGCCCCAGAGTCAGGCAAAACCCCTTAAGTATCTCTGCCCTTGATTTTGGGTCTTAGAGCCAGGCTGAGCAATGAAGAAAACAACAACATATTGGATTTAGCCCATGATATATATACTCTATTGATATTGACTATTTTTATCTATAATAATTAATTTCCTTTTCAAAGTCAGCCATGGGACAGAGAACAAAATCTCCTTCTGGACAAACAAAATAGCCAATAAACATTTATGAAAATGGAAGATGACCTGAAGTTGCTTGGTATTAAGTGACCCTTAAAATGATACCAGAGAAGGATATATCTTTTCAAAGACAGAGAAAACAAAATAACAAAAGAATTCTCCCTCAGGAGAAAGTGCATGCTAACTACATATTTCACCATTTTAGAAAATGCCTGCATAGTTGATGGTCAGTCCCCTGAAAAATCTTCTTGTAGGCTCTTCAGGGAAACATGAAAAAGGATGTACTGATAAGCATCCACCCCAAAGCATTAACCAGAGAATGGATTCCTTATGTTTTAAGAAATGCTTGTTTCTTTATCTAATAATAATAAACATAATGATTTCAACCATAGCCCCTTATAATAAGAAGGCTTTTCTCTGGAAGAAAAAGGTAAAATGGGAATATATGTCAACATCTGCAAATTTATAAGAGCTTTTCAAAGTTATTTCTTTTAAATCAATCTCCAAGGTTAATTTGTTACACTATAAAAATACTAGATGGGAATAACAAACAGAAAAGGAAAAAGAATTTTTAAAAGAATTAGTAAAATTGATACCCTATCTCATTCTCTTATTTTACCTTTAGTTTACCTTAAACCTAGTTCCATTAAAAAGTATCACTGTTTGGTGTTATTTAAGAATCTACGGTTTTCCCTAAGCCAAGAGTAATATGTGGTAATAAAAATTACTTTTGCTAATAAGAGGATTTAGGATTATTCCAAATTTTTAGTTCTTATCATTAGAAAAATATAGGCATAAATCTTTATGATCTTCTATTAGACAGTGTTTTCTTAGATATAATACTAAAAGCATAAGACATAAAAAAATAGATAAATTGAACTTCCTCAAAATTTAACTTTGTGCTTCAAAGGGCACTATCAAGAAAGTGAAGACAATTCACAAAATAGAAGAACATATATTCAAATCCTCTATTTCATAAGGATCTAGTATCTGAAATACATAAATAACACTTACAATATAACAATAAAAAACAAATAATCCAATTTAGAATGAGTATAACATTTGAGTAAATATTCTTCCAAAGAAGAAATACAAATGGCCAACTGGAACTGGAAACATGATCAACATCATTAGTTATTAGAGAAATGCAAATTAAAACCATAATAGCATATAAATATCACCTCTTATACAAATAATATTATATTGGATATATTTTCAATTAAATTTCAACAGAGTTTTATTATGGTTATTTCATTTTTATTTTGGAATTGAATAAATTGGATTTAAATGATATAGAAGGATAATGACCATGAAAAGTGGAAGAAAATACAAAAAGAGAACTAGTGACAAGAACTTTCTTTAAGAAATATCAGAACATATCATAAATTCATTATAATCAAAACAATACGACACTAGCACAGAAACTGACAAACAGAGCAGTGGCACCAGCTAGAATATATATCCCATCCTCCCTTGTAGTTAGTAGTAGCCATGCATCTAAGCTTTGGCTTATGAAATAAGCATGGAAATGAGTTGTTTACCACTTCCAAGGTTGACCTATAAAAATCTTACATGTCTGATTCCCCATGGACTTTTCCACCCCTGGCTACCTGGAATAGTGATAACTACCCAGGCAAGCTTAGAGGCCTCATGTTAAAGATGGAGAGGCCAGAAGATGGAAGGACTCTGGATCCCTGAAACACTGGTTGGAAGAGACAATCCAAGAGAGCTTCTACACAGAAACACCCACACTGGTCAGTTTAGCAAAAAGAAAATAACCTTTTATAATTTTAAGACATGGAGATTGGGGAGTATTTACATGTTATAGTAGTGATAAAGATACAAATTCAATTTAATAAAAAGTAGATTATAAATTAATTTTGGCTATTTAAATGTATAGCCATTAAAAAGAAATAAAATTAGACCCTTACTATATATGTATAGTAATGAACTGCAGGTTGATTAAAGAGTTGTTTTTAAAAAAAGAAAACAAATCTTGTAAGAACTGTTACATATACCAACGGTTACCTTTTAATTAAGACTGGAAACTCAGAAGTTATTTTAAATGTAGCCATTTACAACTCAATATAAACATATTTAAAACTGTAGTGTTACAAAGACTGAAGACTGGGTTATAAAAGGCCCTGCAACTTCCTCCTGTCTATCTCTTAAATCACTCTCTCTGGAGGAGGTTAGCTGCCACATTGTGAGTAGCCCCATAGGGAGGCCCATGTGGTGAGGAACTCCTGCCCACAGCCAGTCTGTATATATATGTATATGAGCAGGTCACAGAAGTCTTCTAAAAGCTTTGCATATATTAGTTCATCTAATTCTCATATCTCTTTGAGGTAAGTTTTACGATCTTCATTTTATAAAAACTTAGTTGCAGAAAACTTATGAAACTTCCTCAGGGTCACACAGCTTATAAGGGGTGGTGCTGAAATGAGAACAAAGAATATTGCCTCATATTCTGCTCTTAATTGCATACAGTACAAAGTTATTAATATGATTGGAGTTGAAGGCAGAGGGCTGGGGGGCAGAGAAAGGAAGAAGCTAAATGGATATAAGAAAAAAATAGCTGAGTGAAGAAAACAATATTATAGTATCATCACATTTATACATTTGTAAAATTAGTATATGTATATAATGCCATTTTTACCAGTAAAAAGAAAAATAATACAAGAGAATATACTGAAAATTTAAAAACTTTTATCCCACAGAAAGAGAAAATTGTCTTAATTATAACTAATTCACCGTAGTTCCAATTTTCATTAATACTTTATTCATTTAACACATATTTAATAAGCACTTACTATATATCAGGCAGTATACTATGCTGTGAGTCAGATATACCTTCTGTCTATTCAAGGCATTGACAGTAGCGGGAAATAGAGATAAGCAAATTTGCTATATAATGAAGTAATGTGACCCTCCTCACACCTGTAATCCCAACAAGACAGTCATAATTTGTTTTCGAGTAGCACTAGAAGAATAAAATATACATTGATATCTGCAAATCAAGTATGCCAATTAACGATACTAACCTTTCTCACTTTCTCCTAGCAAAACTTTCCATGCAGCCAGTCTAAAATAATCTAGGTGCACCTAGCATTACCCCCATTAGCTCAAGTGACCATTAAATCTACACCAAAAGGGAATAAAACAAGAAGCAAATAATACTTGATTTATAAGTTTTTTTGAGATTTCTGAAGTTTCGTACATGATCAGAGCTTCGACCATAGAAGAAAAAAGAAGTCACATATACCCTTTGATCCAAGATTTAAGTTAAGTGGTTTGGACTTATACACAGAAACTAAATCCGTAAATGCACAAATGCATGCTGAATCCATTTGGATGGAAACATTCTGCAGTGTCATTTGTCAGGATCCACACAGAGATTGGTTGAAGATGTTTTTCAGAACCTCTCCTCAAATTACTTTATACACTGAAGTCCATTATACTAACGAAGTATTTGCTGAATGAGTGTCTCAGAACATTAAGTGCTGATTTTGCAAAATTCGTCCCACTTAGAATCCCTTTGTGGAAGCAAAATATGCCAAGTTAAGGAGCATTTGATTATTAGAGACTCACTGGAATTAACTGTGCTGGTATTTATTCCTATTTCATAAACTACCTTAAAAAAGAAGTATGAAATAATACCTTAGAATTTTTTCTGTGAAAGTACATTAAGGCAAAATGAGGTCATTAAGTGCCTCACTGCAGAATAGGCAGGAGAGAAACAAAAAACTGACACCCACTGGGCAAGGCATTTTCTCTCTTCCATTTTGTAATTCTGGGGGAATCTTGCAAAAGAGCCTACAAAAGAAGCCACAGAACTTTCCCTTTAAAGCAGCAGCTGGTGCATTGACTAGATTGTAGTATTCAATCTTTTTTGAATGAATGAATAAATGAATGAATGGCTCTCCAACTGCATTTTCTACCACTAACTCTTTCTCCTTACAATTCAATCACACGGATTCCTTTTTACCTTTCTTGTTCCTATTACAAGGCCTTTGCACTTGTAGACTTCTCCACCAGGAATCTATCTCTAATTTTCCCACAGGTCTCTACTCATATTTCACATTTTAAAGTTTCTGTCCCTGGCTACCTTATCCAAAGGAACCAACCCCACTCTCCAGACTCACACTGTTTTTCTTTTTTCTTGTTCTATTTCCTTTAGCAAACTCTAATATTCTCTCCTTCATATATTTTTTACTTATTGCCTGTCTCCTCATTATAGAAGGTGAGCTTCATGAAAATAGAACCTTGCCTGATTCAGTCACTGCTATTTTCCTAATGCCTAGCACTGTGTCTGGCACATAATAGGCACTTGATATTTATGGAATTATCAAAAGAGAATGAAAGAGAGAGGGAGAACACTAACACAGGAAAACTGAAAATGTCTGTTCAAGATACTCTTGTTGGATTTTCCTTGAAAATTCACTGAAATACCCAATATAGACTCAGAAATCTTATTTTTAGAATATTATTTCGTGACTAAATCATGCAGCATATTTCCATTTGAATATCACAAGGCCAGCAGCAGCCTCTTGTCCTACTGCATTCTCTTTTATTTACTGCCCAACCTAGGTCAAGGTTTTCACAGGCAGAAGAAAAGGTGAACAGGCAGAAGAAAAGGTTTAACAGGCAGACGAAAGAACCACTTACTAAATCAACAATGCTGCTTTTATTTCCCTGATGTCTCTAGTTCATTCTTGCTGTGGACAAGACACTTAAACATCTCATTACTTCAATTTCCTCTTCTTAACTATAGAACTAATATGGCTATTATGGGGGTTAATGAGATCATGTTTCTATAATGCTGACAAGCGCCATATAAGTTTTCTTAAAACAATTAAAATGCTATTTTCTTCTCTTATTGTTTTCCTTTGTGTTTCACACACGGGATCAAGTGTTGCATCTTCTCTCCCCCACAAATTATTGGAAGTTGCTATCGTTATATAATTGCAGTTTAAATGGGCCTTTGACGTAAGTGTCTGCTTGTAAACCACAGCTCTCACCGCCTCCTGGCACTGAGAACAATGATGATATGTTGGTAAACACAATGATGATAATGGCTCTGACAGCTTTATTATTGTAGGAATCATCAGGCACCCAGGCCACACCTTGGTCATGGGAGCTAATTAAATTCTAATAATTAACACTGAAATTATACAAACACTCTTGATGACTTTTCTCTCCTCATTATTTTTATATTTAGAGAATCATCCAAGTCTTTCATAAAAACATTTTTAAGTATATTTGTTGATGCATGCCTCCACAGATTTTACTCTTTGCTCTCTGTTATCTCCACATTGTTTTGCTTATTTATTGGGACAAGGAGAGTTATGTGCCAAAGGGTTTACAGTTTGCTAAAAAGTCTGATAACTTCTGTGTCTCTACTCACAGTAGCTATATACTGACAAGGCATCCACTTTCCACAAGTGAGGCCATCAACGAAAATGGAAAAAAAAAAACTTTACTACCAGCTAGCTGTGGGAAAGCTGATACAGTGAGTGCTAGAGCCTATGATTTCTTGAACAGTATACAGAGTAGCAGCAACAAGCTTATCATCATCCTCCAGAGGAAAAGGGTAGAGTCATCTGTCTGCTGCGGTATCCCAGACCCTGATGTTCAGGATGCTGAACACCTTCTCTGGTCTTTAGCACATACACTTTGGGATTTTCACTACTCAGACATACCAAGTACCTTCCTGATTTAGCACCTTCCAATATGCTTATTCTGTCTGCCTAGAACTCTAGCCTCTCAAATTTTTGAATACTTAATTCCTGATCATCCTTTTGGTATAAATCAAATGCTATTTTCCCAGGAGAAACCTCCCTGATCAACTGACTAGATCAATGTATCAGTTAGGAAATCTTGGCTGCATGCAATAGAACACCCAATTAAAACTGTCTTTAATGATGAGACTTTATTTTCCTCACCTAATAATAATTCTATAGGCATGTAATTCTGGATGGATTCATAGGTTCAGAGTCATGTTAGAGCCAGGGATGAACTTTCTGCCATTTTCTCGACTTTCCCCTCAAGGTGACAATATGGCCATCACTGCCCCAAGCATTATGTTCTCACACAATAAAATCTAAAGTAGGAAAGGAGGGAAGGGGTTTCTCCTCACACGTTTCTCTCTTATTAGGTAAGGAAATCTTTTCCAAAAGTGTCTCTGTCCCAGAAAACTTCCTCCCAAATAGCATTGCATTGGACAGAAAGTGATCACATGTGCAGACTTTATATGCTAGGTAAGTGGGATTCTGGCAATTTTAGCCTCTAAAGGAGGCAAATTTCATTGGCAAAAAAGAAGGGCTGTTGAGTAGGTAATCAACAATACCCATCACAGCAGGTTCTTTCGCATTTATATGTTCAAATAATACCTGTACCCTTCCTTCCTACCTCTTATAACAATTGTTATATGTAATTACCCCTCTGAAATGTAAACTCTAAGTGAGCAGAGTCTGTCTTACTTGTCCATCATTGCACTCCTGTTTCACAGCACAGCACTTGGCCCTAGATCCAGCTACATAATTTGTGGGGCCCATGCAAAATGGCAAGTGGACTCCTTGTTCAAAAAGCAGGACCGAAGTACTATTAAAGATATTAAAATATAGAATGTTTTTCTTCCATGTACTTGCTCTCGACTTGTCATGGATGGAGCTTTTATTTGCTACTTATGATAGTTCTAAGAAAATTCAAATTGGAATTTTTTAAGGATAAATTTTTACCATTCATCTTTATACTGTTGTCAGCTTTAAATGCAAATATAAGTTCATTTAATGCATATGTGGAATCATCACAGTTACAGTTTGTATTTCATAGCTCACAAATGAAAATGTATATTCTTTCCAGTAGAAATAGTAAAAATGCTGCACACGACTAACTCAACTATTTTAGTTCACTTCTTTATATATGCACATCCTACTAACATCATCTGTCCTTGGCTTGCTAATGAGTATAGAATGGCTGAAAAAAAAAGGAGCCATTCTTCTCTTTCTATATCATCATTTTCAGTGAAACAGAACCAAGAAAGTATATGATAAGGTTCCTCGATTGTTCGTGTTTCTTAGAATACCAATGCCTTCTTTCTCTGTTTGAAGCAAGCTCTAGTTTGAATGTGTGGCCTCTTGGAGCTGTCAGCAGTCATGCTTACTTTGTCTTTGGTGGAACATGCTTACCTTGTATGTGCTTTGAGTCTCAATGGGTCTATTGGAATTCAATATTCACTCTCATCATGTATGCTATATGGGAATGGGGCAGCAAAGAATGAGGTAGGCACACATGTTTTGTGTATCGCCTCTGTTCATATCCATGTTCCACTGTTCCATCAGATTCCACTTACAAAATACATATTTAACCGTAAAATTAAGAACTTCCAGGTGGCGAAAGCAAAGCATTAGACCAAGCACAAGGCCCTTCTAAGCCAGGGAGCCTCTAAGACAGTACAGGTCACATGCTCATGATGCTGGGTCTATCTGGCCCATCTAGGTGCTTGAGAAATATTTAATTAATTAATAGATGAACGAAAAAATGAACCTCTTTAACCTGCTTTCTGATAACTTCCATATGTTTCTGACATTTCTTCTGAGTAAGTTGCTCAAGTTCTTAAAGCATTTTCTTAATCATTATACGAAGTTCAGGTGGGAGGCATACTAGGCTCTTAACAGTTCAAGCATACAGGGATGACCTGGAGAAAAAGATTGAAAAACTGGGCCAGAGGAGTTTAAATATGAAGTCAACAGTCCAAACTACAGGCCCACAGGATCAAAGGAAACTTGGGTTGGGGCTTCTGGGCCTCAGTGTGTGTGTGGGTCCACCTCAGCACAGTAGGAAACCTGAAGTGGGGTCAGCCAGCTGTATAGCTGGGCCCCAACTGCATTGACCCCAGTGTGAATAGTGATCTCCGGGGTTGGGAAGTAGTAGCCTGGGCTGGGCATTGTGGTTCTCTCTAATCAGAAACACAGGACTGACAGGGAACAAGAGGAATCTGGCAAGCCTAGGTAAGATATTACGGCCCTAGCCAAGTGGGTTAATATTTAATAAGGTGGGATCCCAGTCCATAAAGAAACTTCAATCTTAAACTGGAAATTAAGACCAAAATCAAAGTATAAGGGCCTGGGTTCATTCTACAGCTTTGACTCAAGAGACAGGTAGCCTACTGAGTTACGTATAGATTTTTTAAAAAAATGTAAGTGTGGGAGTTGTTACCATTTCATGCTGAGATCTCTTACCTCCCCAACAAGAGTGCAAACTTTTCAAGGGCAACAGATGCTCTGTTCTGGCTTTTTAGGCAAAACCAGCTAAAGTTTCAAACTGGCTCCTCTATGTAGTCTTAGGCAAGCCATTACACCTCACTGAGGCTTTCTTCTTATCTCTAAAATGAGGACAGCAATACCTAGCTCATAGGATTGATGTGCTGGCTACATGTAAACCATCAACACAGTGCCTTCTACAAAATAATTCTAAAAACAGACAGTGGCCATTATTATTACTATTTTAGTTTTCATATTCCCCAAAACACCCGTAGCCTTAACCACTTCAAAAGCTTATATTATGAAAACACTTAGAGAAAGTCTAAGCCAGAATGTATACTTTAATATCAAAAAGACCATTCCTCTGTTAAAAAACTTCCAACTGTACAAAATGCTTAAAAATTAACTTCTTGCTTTGACATTCAAACCAACTATAAGATTTCCTCAACTTATTTTTATATACATACTTCCTAACAGTCCCTATGCTGCAGTCCATCTTGACAATCCACTGCTCCCCTAAATATTAACTCAGGCTTAATATTAAATCATGCCACCTAGATGTTTGACCTTCTGTCATTCACCAGTCCCCAAGGTATCCATGACTCTCTGCACCTATCTCTAATCTCTACTTCCACAGTGCCTCACTTTTGCTTTCCCTATTCTATTTAGAGGACAAGATATATGCTCATTTTTTAAAATAAATAAGTTGGATTAATTTGTGTCTTTTTCCAAGGTTTGAATTGGACACCTTTCTAAATAATTGCTTGTAAAAATAGCTTTCTTTTTTAAGTGTCTACAGTTATGCAGTAACCTTTAAAAAGTACTAGAACCTTTCATTCTTTCAACTCTCTGTGTAAAAAATTACTTTATATTGTGAACTTCCAAATGTCACACCTGGAGCACACTCTTACAAGATATTTTTTTGGTTTTAATCTGCTTGAGAACTAATAAATTTCTCCACATTTGAAAGGGAACAATTTCTTTTCACAAAATAACTGTTAATCCACTATGAGCGATCAAATGGTATTTTAAATATACAAGTATTTCAACAAAACTATAGTTGATTATGTTTTCCAAATATAGTAAATCCTCACTTAACATTGTCTATAAGTTTTTAGAAAGGCAACTTTAAGCAAAACAACATATAACGAACCCAGTTTTACCATGGGCTAATTGATATAAATAAGAGTTAAGTTCCTAGGGCATATTTCTGATTACAAAAACATAGCCAAATTTCTAAAGACTCAAAACACTTCTAATATTAAATATTGAAATAAATGTGAGCTACACATACATTTAAGAAAGATGAATAAAAATAAGTAAGGTCATCATTTTCTAAACAACTTATTCAATTCAGAGTCATGTGGGTGGCCAGAGCCAATCCCAGCAGCTTAGGCACAGGTGGAAACCAACCTTGGGCAGAATGCCCTTTCACCACAGGTCACACTCACACACACATATTTGCACATTCAGATTCACACACACACACACACACACACACACACACACACCCTCACTCTCACACACACATTCACTCAGACTGGGACAATTTAGACGTGCCGGTTCACCTCATGTGCACGTCTTGGAGATGTGAGAGGAAACGAGCCCACGGGGAAAACCCATGCAGACATGGGGAGAATGCGCAAACTCCACACAGACAGTGGCCCTGGCAGAGAATTCTTTTTTTTTTTAATTTTCTCATCAACATCAAAACAGAACAACTTTGAATGAAACATTATTCGAGGACCTGCTGTACTTAATTTTACTTCACACAGCCATCAGTTTACAAATGTATAATCGTTCCCCCTTATCTTCAAGGAATTCATCCAAAGACCTCCAGTGGACTCCTAAAATCTCAGGTAGTACCGAATCTGATATATGCTGTTTTTTTTCCTATACATACATACCTAGAATAAAGTTTAATTTATAAATTAGGCACAGGGAGAGACTAACAACAATAACTAATAATAAGGTATAATTATAACACTATACTGTAATAAAAGTTTGTGAATGTGATCTCTCTCTCAAAATATCTTAATTATACTGTACTCACCCTTTTGTGATAATGTGAGATGATGTATCACCTGCATGATGAGATAACATGAGATGAATAATGTAGACATTGTGACATAGCATTAGGTTACTATTAGGGTTTCTTGAACATAAGCACTGCAATACTGCGACAGTAGATCTGGTAATCCAGCTGGCTACTAAGTGACTAATGTGGGGGAACGTCTACAGCATGCAGACGCCGGACAAGGGGATGATTCATGTCCGGGGCGGGGCAGAGCGAAATAGCGCGAGATTTCATCACTACTCAGGATGACGCACAATTTAAAACTCATGAACTGTTTATTTCTGGAATTTTCCATCTAATATTTTCAGACTGCTATTGTTGGCAGGTAATTAAAACCCAAGTAAGTGAAACCACAGATAACGGGTGAAACTACTGTACTACTAATTTCCCAACTTAAAAATAATTCCCCTGACCAGGGGTCCCCAACCCCCAAGCCATGGACCAGTACCAGTCTGTAGCCTGTTAGGAACCAGGCTGCACAGCAAGAAATGAGCTTCGGGATAGCGAACGAAGCTTCATCTGTATTTGCCGCCACTCCCCAGAACAAGCATCACCGCCTCAGCTCTACCTCAAATCAACAGTTACTAGATTCTCATAGAAGCATCAGCCCCTGGTATCAAAAAGTTTAGGGACCACTGCCCTTGACTATAAACTTCTTAGAAGAGCTGAAACTTCTTGGAAACCTTGCCTGCAGTCAGGAACTCCACTATCACATTCTTAACTTATTCTAACATGCCTCAGCCTACACCATTCCACAGAGTTTGTTCTATTATCTCTATATTGCCAAATCAATAGGTCAATTCTTTTTTCTTTTTCAGCAGCAATCAACACAGTTGCCCATTCCATCCTAGAAATATCTCCTTTTCTTGGCTTCCGTGACATCACACCTTCTTGGTTCTTTTATCTCACTGAGCTGCTACTTTTCAGAAATCTTTGCTGACTATTCCTCTTCTCTCCAAACTCTAAATGTTGACATGGACTAAAGCTATGTACCAAATCCCCTTAGACAGCATCCAATCCAATGTTCAAATTATATCTGTGAGATGATGAAAGCAAAAACAAATCTCCAGGTTTAGCTTAGTCATGAAATTTAAGTCCTTTGATTTATACATCCAATGGCTTACTCGACATCTTCACTTAGATGTCTCAGAAATAACACAGCCAAAACAGCTCTTGACTCCACAACACTTCCCCGGTCTGATTTTCCTATAGCTTTACCCATCCCAACAAAAGGTGCCACCATCCATCTAGTTTCTCCAGCCAAAAATCACCCTCCACATGCACTCTGTATGCTAGTCCTGTCTTCTCTTTTATGAAATTATATCTAGAACATTCATTTTCCTTCTTCTCTTCTAACCAGATCCCTGTGTAAATCAACATTACTTCTTACCTGGACTTAACAGCAACAGCTTCTTAACTGATCTCCTTGCCTCCGTTCTATTTTCTTGCTCTCCTACAAAATATTATCTACAAGATTTTCTTTTTTAAATCTTATAGAATGTACATCAGTGTGGGAAATTTTTAAAATATTATTTTTTAAAAATGTATATCAGATCAAGTCATCCCCTATCTTTATCCCAACTGAAAAACCCCTGGATGGCTTCCAAACACATTTACAATAAAATCTGAACTTCTAACACCAGTTGACAAAGCCTTCCATAATTTGGTCCCACTTGTCTCTTACCATTCTACCCTCACCCACTTTACTCCAGCCATAGAAATATTCCTCAAACACACAGATTATGTCAATCCAAGGGCCTTTGCACTGCCTTTTTCTTTTGCTTGGAATAGTCTTCCAATTTTTATTTGAATAACTGTATGTTTCTTGTCATATAGTTCTCAGCTCAGATTTTGCCTCCTCCAGGGGACCTTCCCTGACCACTTGATCTACAGTAGCCCCTGCCCACTAATATGCATACATTTCATCACTCTGGAACCTATCATATCCAATACGTCTTTCTTTCTTTTCCTTCCTTCTTTCCTTTCTTTTTGCACCCTCCCCTCTCTATTTCTATACTTTTACCCAAATTTTGCCTCAGAAGATAAACTCCACATGAGCAGAGTCCTTGTCTGTCTTGATCTACATATATGCCCCTGCACACTGTTCCTGATACATAGCGCCTCAGTATTAGTATATTTGTGCCCTTTACACACACACACACACACACACACACACACACACACACACCCTCCAGTGGACTAGCAGGGTACACATGATTCGTCATTCGGCTATTACAGAGCAAGCAAGTAAAGATAAGATTTCAGAATTCAGGCCTGTAGTTGCTGGCCTGATGGGCAACCACTAGAGCCAGGCTTCCTTCCCAAAGAGCTCTACGGGCTGCCTTCCAAAGAAAAATGGAAATCATCATATTAGGGACATTTTACTCACTGGATGGTGATAAAAGGTCTGAATCTCTTCTTCACCCCATCCCATCGTGACGTGAGCCCTAGGACATTTCATATATTAACATCAACAGCTCTGACCACCCATAATACCAACCTGCTCTACATTTTTTATCCTTTTCAACAAGACTTCAATAGAGTAGCATAAAGAAATAGGTCTTTATTACTAGTCAAGCAATGACTGGAAAGAATGTAGAAATACCAAGAGTCAAGCAAGTAGGTAATGTTGAAAAACACAAAAGCAGGAAAAATGATGTAGAAAAAATGTATTCACTTCAATATAGATTTTTTAAAAAACATTTTGAATCCACTAGATCTTAGATCATTTAAAATGTTCTCTTAAGCTTGACCAGTATTTGAGGAACATCAATCAATTTGCTTCTTTAACTCCCGAAGCAGAAAGCACATCACTCCTATTGGAAGAATCATTCTGGGTATGGATTGAAGTTTTTCAGAAAATATGAGAATGAGTCACAGATAAGCTCTTCTCTTATTCCCAATAAATCAAGGGAAATTTTCTGAAATGTTTTACTTATACTACCTTACCAGATGCTCCAGAAAAAAAAAAAAAGATCAGTTTTAAACAGTATTAAATATTTGGAAACTAATTAAGGTTGCCAGTTTCTCAATATTATTTTTAAATTGATAAATAATAAGTAATGGCAACTATTGGATATGAAAAAATTATTTCATAGTTTGTTCTTTACAAAATGCAAATGCTCTAACATTTTACTTGTATTTTTACTCAGAACTTTATTGACTTAAAATATGCTGCTAGAAAAAGACAGCATTCAAACAAAGAGCAATAAAATAGAATGTAGTATACTTATGGATATACTTGTAAATTCCCATCCTTTTTAATTTGAGTCAGTAAAATAAACATCCTAAATGTAAGCAATGATGTTTGATTATTTAATAAGGAGCACAAAGGAATCTCAATAAATTATATTGAACATCTAGTTTGACAAAAATTATCTTTCAGCATAGATTCACTATGTTATATTGTTTTCATCTTCCACTATTTATCTGTATTTTCATTATCTCTAATTAGGTAATTGTACCTATTCTGGAAATTAAGGCCAAATATTTAGGTGGTAGTATTAATATAAATTATTGTTTTGCCCAGAATCCTCAATATTTAGAATGTTAATTAGCATATTTATATTTATCAAGAGGAAGGAATAAATATTTGATTTGGATAGTCTTTTTTTTTATTTGCTTTTGCTCTTAAGACAAATGGTTTTAAAACAAATGGAGTAAAAACAAGAGTGTTATTTGTTAAGGGATCGTCTGTTCCTAGTGTTACTCCTCACCTTTAAAGTATGATCCAATGTTACAGTATCACAGGTTGTCACTGTGAAAGTAAGAGTTCCAATGTGGTCTCCTAATATAAAACTATACTTTGCGCCGCATTGTGTCATAGTTTTTAAAAGGAGAGAAGCATTATATTTTTTAAAGGGGGCATTGCAGATGGAGAAATATAATACGCATAAGACTTGGTTTGTATAAATCCTTTGTAGAAGATAGTAAATTATGCTAGATTGGAACTATGGTATAATAGAATAACCATGTAAGAGCAGCACTAGGGGTTAACTAGTAGAGAATTATTCTAGTTGTAGAGGATTTTAAACTTTAACTTTGTTTTTAAAATTATCGCAGCTAAAGTTTCTAAAAAGGAATAATTGGGGAATCAAAATGATTCTTCAAGATGTGAATGCCTGCAGCTATATAGAGACATAGACCGGAGAGATGGAGGAGGCCATGAGACAGTCTTACAGGAAGCTGTAAAGGACAGTGGTTAAGGGTTCATGCTCTAGACTAGAGTCAGGGAGCCTACATTTGAAATAAGATCCCACAATTTAAGCTCTGTAAATTTGCCCAAAGTATTAATCTGTCTAAGTATCTTATTCTTCTTTATAAAAAAGTTTAATTATACTTATGACACAGTATAGGGTGTCAAGATGGTTAATTAAATTAATGTATGTAATGTGCTTAACAATACCTACTATAGAGTATAAGTAGTACATAAATGTTCACTATTGTGATCTAGCCATAAATGAAGTATATGAGATCCAGAAAGGTCATATGATTTACCCAAGCCATTAGTTAAAATTCTTGTCTTTGACTTTGGCTTTCCAATTCTACACTGTGGGATATACAAGATTTGTTAAGACATAATCCCTGAACTAAAGTTGATAGAGAATGAATATGGTATTCTGGAAAGAGAAAAGACTTTACTTATAGAAACTAGGTTAAAATTCCAGAACTGCTCCTTATGGCTATCTGGGTATCTGGATTTTTAATAGTTTCAGTTCCTTTATTTATAAATTCTGTTTATACATTTACTGTATCTCTCATGTACATACATTGCCAGGTACATGGTAGTTCT
Organism: Eidolon dupreanum; assembly: GCA_028627145.1. Lineage (NCBI taxonomy): Eukaryota > Metazoa > Chordata > Mammalia > Chiroptera > Pteropodidae > Eidolon > Eidolon dupreanum. Next base: position 51,285,838 of record CM053503.1, on the reverse strand, counting down.
TTAGTAAATGGTTTCTGTGGTCTTGAAAGAAAAACAAAATTGAGTTCATATCATGACAGTCTTCTTTCATTCCTCCCCACCCAAAAGAGGTGGGAGGTGGGGGGAGGTACTATAAGACAAAGTACACGCCTGTTAGGTTATAAAATAACCTACTAAAAGTAATTTAAACCTTGTTTTGAAACTATTTTGCAGGATTGTGTGATCCCCTGAAGCAATAGGAAATACTCTCAGATTTCACAAAACAATGGCTGGAACACACCGACCTCATATCCAAATATTAAACCTAAAAGTATTATGTAATAATAATCCACTAGTTTGCAGTTGTCCATAGTAATTGGGAAATGTTAGAAATCATATCAGATATAATTGAAAAAATTTTACTAGCCACCCTGAACAAGCTGATCCCGTCTGATCTCAGAAGCTAAACAGGGTCAGGCCCAGTTAGTACTTGGATGGGAGACCACCTAGGAAGACCTGTAGGTGCTGTAGGTGTAAAAAAATATTTAAAAAATAAAAGATTGTAAACTGACAAGGTCCTTGCAATCTGTGAGGTCAATGAAAGTTTGCTTAGACTAAAAAAATACAAATAAATAAACAAATAAATAAATAAATAACCAAAAACTCCATTTAAAAAAAATTACTTTAGTTGTCAGTTATCACCTCCTCCCCTTCAAACATTTACAAGCATTGCTAACAAGGAAAAAAATGTACTAATTTTGGCTTTTGCCACTTTTGTCACAAGACTAGATACCTATACCTAGAAAAATGGAATACCGATAGTAATAGCAATGTGTCCTAATTGGCCAGCTCACTAATCTGGCAAAGAGAAAATTGACACTAGAACTTCAATGATGTTATCATTTTAGAGAGCAGCCACTTTTACTCCATCCTTTACATTTTATCCATGGAGCATTTGTGACTCCATTGATTCTCGTTCTCTCTCTCTCTCTCTCTCTCTCTCTCTCTCTCTCTCTCTCTCCCATGTGCATGGTTTCTGAAGAGTTTCTTGGAAACTACACTGCACGTTAATGGTTCTTCTTATTCTTCATAACAGTAACCTTCTATAACTTGTAAAAATTCAACCACAGCTACTTTTCTAGCAATTCTAATGAGTTCGACCTTTAGTCAGCTATCTATATCTCCCACCAAGTAGTAAAATTAAACCAATCTTTGTGGAACTTGACCTATTTCCCATTATCGTTTGAGAGAATATTTCAATCATTCCTTTACTTCACTAATACAACCTTTATCTTTTACACAGCTGATTTTTCTGGCCAGAGAGTGTTTTTTTATCCTCTTTTAGCTTGGATTTTGATCTGTACTATACTTATTCCCACAAAGATTGTCAATTTACTAAGTGAAAGATTTCCATATACCCACTGAAAAGAGGAAGACAGTCTATTAAAGGGAACTCGCAAACCACAGGACAAGTCACAAGTGGCATCTGGGTCTTCTTAAGCCCCAGATCATTTCAGTCTCTGAGGCCGATTAAGGAGATGCAGAGAAACAACACAGGTGGCCTCGCAGTCATCCAATAAACAGCAAAACTAGTGTAATGTGGTGCATATTTTACAATGCAATGAACTTTGAGACCCATTGAGTTGGAAAAATGTAATAGGACATACTTCTAGGTGTTTTGATGGGTTTTAGAATTCCAAAAATGTGTGCATATGGGGAGATATTAAAGAACTTAAACATCATGTGTCTCATTTGTAATAGACTATTCAAAAAATGCAGCTTTTATGTTTGAATAGTGAGTATAGGCAGAGGTTCAAAAATCAAAGGCCTTTAATTTACAGATTTTTTTTAAAAGAGTACTTGTGAAGTAGGTTATTTCTTGAATATCGTCCGAGCAATTTTAATGACTAAGTTATGGCAATAAAAAACTATGAGAAGTTTTCAAAGTTAGTATTTTCTGTTTTTAAATATTCTTTTGCTTCTTGGACTGTTACTTGTACTTTGTAGCTGCATACTAAGTGAACCACCAATTCAAGAAATTGAACAATGCTTATAGCACTCAAAGGCATCTCCAAATGATCACATGGCTTTGTTTTCCAAACACAGTGTGTGTGTGTGTGTGTGTGTGTGTGTGTGTGTGTGTGTGTGTGTGTGTGTGTGCTGATATGCTAACAGCCTTTTCTACACTGAACATGAATTTGTGTTTCTAAGTGCCACACCTGAGCATAAAATACTAAAAAGCACAAATGACTCTCAGTTTTCTCTGTTTGATCCTCCTGCCTGGCACTATTATGACTGTTGGATAAATATTTACTGAATACTGAAACTAATGTCAGTTTTGAAGAGCCTATAGATATCTGTGATCTGCTTTTGCATGTTGCATTCACTTACAGAAAACATTATTGCTTTTAGCTCATAAAAAAATGACTGTTGCCATAATTGTTTTTCAGTTATAGTCTGTAAAGTTATCTTGCTTTAAGCTGTGTTTCAATGACTCTTTTAGCCATTTCTCCCTCCATGGCTTTCAATGCCTTAAAATAGTGGCAGGACCAGTGAGAAAGAAATCTGGGGACAAATTACACCAATGCATAATTGCATGCCTTGAGCTTAGGGGCTGAAATAAGTATACAGCTTCGAAGAGGATGTGGACAAGGAGGAAAAGGTCAGGGGAGAAAAGTGGAAGGAAACATGCAGGTGAATAGCACAGGGAAATACAGCTGGCACATGGCTCCTAAGGTGGAACAGGCATAATGAATCTAAGAAATAAGCTCACAAAGCTCTGTTACAGATATCATTTCACAGCAACTAAATGAAGTAGAGAATATCTTGTCTCAGAGATGAGAAAAGGGGCTCAGAGAGGTTGAGTGAGCTGACCAAGGTCCCGCAGCCAGTATACAAACAGTAGAACTGGTATTTAACCTCTAATATCATCGTTGTCATTGTCATTCTTATCATCATCATGCCAGACCACCATTTTTTATCTGAGTACATGACCAACGTCTGTGCCATTCCTTTGCCTGAGTGTTTGTGGACATCACAGTTAAATATACTCAAGTACTACTTAATAGTGAATGTAATCATGGAAGAAGGACAAACTTTATAAATACTAGGCTAATTATCATTACTGATTTTTTAACTTTAAGTTGTATATATGAACAATAAGCTCTGAGAGATAATTAACATTTCAAAATCTCTTACTATGTGTATGTAGATTGTTTGAAATATAAAATAATAATAACAGCAGTAGTGACATAACATTCCTATATGCTAGACCTTTTCTACATGCTATACATGCTATAAAGTAAGGACGATTATTCTTGTTTTACAGATAAGGAAACTTCAGTAACTTGCTAATGTCATATAGCTGGTAAGCAGTAGCATCAGGGAGCATCTGGCTCTGAGTTCTCTGTGGATCAGTACACTACATAATTTTATGTGTGGATTTCAAAACAATATTAATATTTGTATATATTTTATTATGAATTCATTCAATTTTATATTATGCTTCTGAAGGTATTTTAATTGGTAAATTCTTTAATGGTATAAGGGCATCAATTCCCTTATGACACTTAAAAATAGTTGTTGTATATCTTTTTTAATTACTATAGTAAACATAACCCTAGTATAAAAAAACAACATTAAATGTATAAATATATATGAGACATAAATAAATGTGTAAAAGAGGTAGTTGTAGTCCTGTATAAATTCAGCCCCTCCCCCACCATATATAATTACTATTAACATCATCAACTGACTTTTAACCATCTCAGTTATAATTAACTCACTTTAAACTTGATTCCTAAACCTCCAGCAATGCACATTTACAGTGTTCAACTAATCGCACTCACTAAAGGCTTTTTTCAGCAATGATAGCAGGCAGGCAGCACCCAGATGAATTTTGTCAGTGGAATGAGTATTTTACCAAAGGCTTTATTTTACTTGCCTTCCTCAGCCTGCCTTGGGGTCCACTGATTGGAGACCAGCTCAGCTTCACCACAGCTGTGCCAGGTAATTTCTGGTGATTGCTTCAACTGCACTGAAAGGAGAGGGAAAGGAGGCCAATGAGAGGAACTAAGTGGAGCAAAGGAAAGAGAAAGGAAAACAACTGGCAGACCAAAATGCTTTGATGTTCTTCAAAGAAAATTAAGAAAGCCATTCGCTTATTGCTGGGAAACAGGCTCTGAAGATGATTCCAAAGAAGAAAGTTTCCAAATATTTGGGCAAGGTTAAATTCATTCCGCACATATTATCACTTACTCTATGTCAGGCACTGTGATAGGTGCTAGGTATATAAAGATGACCCATCTTGACATGCTTCCTGACACATGATGCTCACAATATAATAGCGAAAGCAAATATTAATTAAATAATCGCATAAAAATAATGTAAAATTAAAACTGATAATTGTTAAGAAGGGAAGTTTTACAGTAATATTTTGAAAAGGATCTCATATAGATGACTAAGTTGCTGTGTGCTATGAGTATGGGAGAGTTCCTCATAATTTTAAAGATAAAGCTTACATTCCATCCTTTACATGACTCAGTAAATAAAGAGGAAAGCAGTACTCTTGTGATGCATGCAATTCAGTAACAGAAAACATGTCAGATGTGTGACCAACTTGATTTTATAGATCCAGGGCCAAAAGCAATGCTGGGCACCTTTGAATTTCCCCATCTTTCAGCTACAGCTTTTTGATATTGATAAATTGCAATGCAAAGAGAGATCAAAGGGTAGAAAATGCATATGGCAAATGAGGTCTAGATCAAACAAGTTAAAAGGCAGATGTGTTTTTGTATAACTTCAGAGAACAAGACGAAGCTGCTGGTACTGAAATGGCAATTCAAGAAAGCAGTCGCTGTTATCAAAAACAGAAGACTAATAATCTGGTTTTATAACTGCACACAAACTTCATTTCTTTAATACATTTTTTTTTTGCCCAGATAATGACACTGTGACTCACTTGCTTTTTTCCACCCTTATCCTCTGTTTACCTGCTCCTTTAATCATTAAGCCTTAGGACATAATTTTAACTGACCCTAAGGTCCATAACCATGAAGACAATAGGTTTATATTGGACTTTAGACTAAGGATAACATCTTGGCATTAGATGTGTTCCAGCCCTAGGTCCACCGAGGCAGAATAACAACCCCACCAATCACAGAACCAGGCCGCAAGACCAGATGGGATAGTGACATGGCTGATTCCAGAACCTAACACAATGATCAATTACCTCATTCCCCTCTAATCCTCCAATCAGTAGCACCCACGACCCCAACCCCCTTAGTTTCCATGACTACTGATTTTTCCCTATATAATCTGTACTCCTGAGACACTCGGGGAGCCATGCCTTTTAAAGATAGCTTGCCTGTGTCTCTGGGACTTGCGACTCAAAAACCTTACCTTCTTTGCTGTAACACCTGCACATCTCTCTTCTTTGGCTTAGATGCATGCAGGCAGGCAACCTCTTTTTCTGTCTTGGTAACAATTTCCAGAGCTTAGATCCAATACAGGGATATTTATGAAAAAGGGGTTGGCAAAACAGCAATAAATCAACATCTTGAAATCCCATCAAGAGAGGTTACCTCTCCCCGAAAGAGGCAAATCGTTCCAACAATAACAATATGAGCCTACTAATGATTTGCTATAGGAAAAATAATATTTACATGTACTGATTTATAAAAAATTACATGATATTTAAATATACCTGTAAGTGATTAATTCATTGGACTGTTTACATTCATTTGAAATCACTACAGAGATCTTTGAATTGTGCAAGGTTTTGGAGCTCTGTTTGTATTTTAATAGGAATTTGTGGACATTTTATTTTAAAAAGCTGGCATCAAGCCGTCAGACAGGACAATACCCTGCAATTCCACATCGTCAGAACTCTTGCCTCTGAGGTTCTCAGCCCAGGGTACAAAGAAAGATTTCAGGGAGTCCACAAAATTTCTAAAATTTTACATCATTGGGTACTTTCTTAGGAGAGATTTCATACCTTTCATCAGATTTGCAAAGAGGGCATGATCCAAAATATGTAGAATAATGAATAACATCATCTATAATTTCCAAAACTTTTTTTAGTGATATATCTCTCTTAAGTATGAAAATTTTCTTTTGGTGTGATATATAGAAGTGTGTTTGTAAATATACACAAATAAATATTTTTCTCCATGCTCATATATATGCGTACACATATTTACACTAGAATGTTATGAATGTATGAGTATATGTCTATGTGGGTATATGCATATATATACACACAAAGCATGAAGAAATTTAAAATAAATGTAGATATGTATGTCATGTAAAACATTGTAACATACTTGTTTTTATGACTAATAATAGGTATTTCCAATGATTATAAACATCCTGAGAGTAGAAACTACTTTTCATTTATCAGTTATATAAACACCTTGTCTAGCATTCAGTAGGTGCTCAATAAAATAAATATTGAAATAAAGTGAATTGCCCAGTAAACCCAGTCTAAAATGATACATCTAAGAAAAAAATGTAGTTCATTCATGATCCTTGATTATAATACAAGAAACGTATGAAAACCCAGAATAGATTATTTGTTTTGGGAGGTTTTAACATTGAAACTTATTGAAATATAATTATAAGGAAATACTCTTAACTGTTTTTACTCAACCATGTGAGGAATATTTGGGGAGATTTAAGAGTTTAATCATACAATTTCCACTCCACAATTCAGACATTGATTTTCGATATATAAATTCTGTGCAAAGGGTTAACAATGAATATAATTTTTTTTAACAAGATTTGACAAAGGGCATAAGAAGAAGCCTGGAAAAGGGGATACTCTTGCAAAAAGTCTTTGCCTTTATTTCAGTAAGTTTCCAACCCTCTTCTTTATGAAGCCCTTACTGTTTCTCTTTTCCTTCTCCACCTTGGCCTTCTTCTTCTTGTAGATATCATAAGCATTAGAAATAAAATACAAAGAAATTCTATCTAGTTTATTAAATTCATACCAAAATTTTACATTAAAAAACATATAATTGCATACTTAGAGGAGAGCTTAAATTTCTAGTTCATTCTGTTCCTTTAACAGATGAGAAGACTGAGTCTCATAGGTATTGCCAACCATCATTCAGCTAAAAGAATAAAGCAGTTTTTAAACAATCTAAAATTTTTATCCCCCATGATATTTGCACTTTCCATCACCATGGATAATCAGCCAGCAAATAGTAATTGGTCTGCTGGTAACTGTACAACATTTGACATGTGACAGACAATGTTTACTGGAGTTCAAGAAGAACGAGGAAACCTGGGCTTAGTGGTCAGGGAAGGAGCATTTAGAGGGAGCAAGAGGGGTTAGGAAAGGCAACACTACCACTTCATGAGGGTAAGGCTGTGCCTCTCCTTCACTTATTGGCAGTATATAGCACACATGTTCTGGCATGCAGTACACTTTCAATTCATACTGGTTGAATGAATGAACAGAGAATGAAGAGATAGAACATGAAAAAAACACCGTATAATCAAAGCCAGAGAGGTAGGAACGTACATGATATTTGAGAGAATTGCAAATAGATTAATCTAGCACAGAGAGTTTGAATAAAGTAATGGGAGGTAAGTTGGAAAAGTTTGTGGCTTTCTTTTGAATTTCCACAGTATTCTTAATTTACTTCGATTACACATTTACCACACTGCAATGTAAATGATGTTTTGCTTATACATCTTCCTCTCTAAAAAGCTAACACTTTGCTTTGAGGGCAGGAACTGTGATCTCCATATATGCCCAAAGTTTAGCACAGGGGATGGGCCGGCAAGATGTCAGTAAACCTATAGTGGATGAGTATTTTTTTCAACTTTTTAAAATTAAGTTTATTGGGGTAACATTGCTTAATACAATTATATAATTTTCAAGTGTACATTATAATTTGACATCTGTATATTCTATTGTGTGTTTACCACCCAAAGTTCAGTTTCCTTCAGCTACCATATATTTGATCCCCTTTACCCACTGTATTTGACCCCCTTTAACTGCCTACCTACCCCCTCCTCCCTGACCCCCTACCCTCTGGTAACCACTAGTCCATAGTCCATATCCATGAGTCTCTATTTGTCCTGTTCATTTGTTGCTTTTAGGTTTATATCCCACATGTAAGTGATATCATGTGATCTTCAACTTTTTCTGTCTGGCTTATTTTGCTTAGCATGATTATCTCGAAGTCTATTCATATTGTCGCAAATGGCAGTGTTTCATCTCTTCTTATGACTGAGTAAGATTCCATTGTATATATGTACCACGGCTTCTTTAGCTAATCATCTATCATAGAACTCTTCAGTTTCTTCCATGTCCTGGCCACTGTGAATAATGCTGCTATGAACATCGGTGTGCAAATGTCTTTTCGGATATAGGTTTTCAAGTCTTTGGGGTAAATATCCAGTAGTGGGATTGCTGGATCATATAATAGATCAATTGTTAGTTTTTTGAGGAACCTCCATACTGTTTTCCATGGTGGCTGTACCAATTTGCAGTCGCACGAGCAGTATATGAGGGTTCCTTTTTCTCCGCATCCTCTTCAACATTTGGTATTACTAGTCCTGTTGATTATAGCTATTCTAACAGGTATGAGATGGTATCTCATTGTGGTTTTGATTTGCATTTCTCTAATAGCTAGCTATGTTGATCATCTTTTCAAATATTTGTTAGCCATTTGTATGTCCTCTGAGGAGAAGTGTCTCTTCAGGTCCTCTACCCATTTTTTGATTGGATCATTTTTTTTGTTGTTGTTGTTATTGAGTCATATGAGTTCTTTGTATATTTGGATATTAGGCCCTGATTGGAGGCATTGCTTGCAAATATATTTTCCCATTCAGATGGTTGTCTCTTTACCTTGTTGGTGGTTACTTTTGCTGAGCAGAAGCTTTTTAGTTTGATGTAGTCCCATTCATTTATTTTAGCTCTTACTTCCCTTGCCTTTGAGGTCAAATTCATAAAATCCTCTTTAAGTCCAAGGTCCTTGAGTTTCATTCTTATGTTTTCTTCTATGTATTTTATTGTTTCAGGTCTTATATTCAGGTCCTTAATCCATTTTGAGTTCATTTTGGTGTGTGGTGATAGAAAATAGTCTAGTTTCATTCTTTTGCAGGTAACTTTCCAGTTTTACTAACACCATTTATTGAAGAGGCTTTCCTTTCTCCACTGTATGTTTTTGGCTTCTTTGTCGAAAAGTATTTGTCCATATAAATATAGGTTTACTTCTGTACTCTCGATTCTGTTCCACTGGTCCATGTGTCTGTTTTACTGCCAGTACCATGCTGCTTTGATTACTGTCACTTTGTAGTATAATTTGAAGTAGGGCAGAGTGATGCCTCCAGCCTCATTCTTTTTTTCTCAGGTTGGCTTTGGCGATTCGGGGCCTTTTGTGCTTCCATACAAATCTGATGATTTTTTTTCTATTTCTTTAAAAAATGCTGATGAGATTTTGATGGGATTTGCATTAAATCTGTATAATGCTTTAGGTAATATGGTCGTTTTAACTATGTTGATTCTTCCAATCCAAGAACATGGAAAATCTTTCCATTTCTTAGTATCGTCTTCAATTTCTTCTAATAAAGTCTTACAGTTTTCATTATATAGGTCCTTCATATGTTTCGTTAAATTTATTCCTTGATATTTTATTCTTTTTTGTTGCAATTGCAAAAGAAATTATTTTTCCCACTTCTTTTGGTGACACTTCATTATTAGAGTATAGGAACGCTATGGATTTTTGAACGTTGATTTTGTATCCAGAAACTCTGATGTTTCTAGTAGTGTTCTTATGGAGTCTTTAGGGTTTTATATAGAAAAGATCATGTCATCTGCAAATAGTGACAGTTTGACTTCTTTGTTTCCTATTTGGATGTATTTAACATCTTTCTCTTATCTGATTGCACTCACTAAGACTTCCAAAGTTATATTGAATAAGAGTGGCAATAGTGGGTAGCCTTGCCTTGTTCTTGATCTAAGAGGGAAGGTTTTTAGTTTTTCACCATTAAGTATAATGTTGGTTGAGAATTTGTCATATGTGGCCTTTATTATGTTAAGGTACTTTCCTTCTATACCAATTTTGTGAAGTGTTTTGATCATAAATGAATGCTGTATCTTGTTGAAGGCTTTTTCTGCATCTATTGATATGATCATATGGTTCTTATTTTTTAATTTGTTTATATGATATATCATATTAATTGATTTACATATATCTTGAACCATCCCTGTACCCCTTGCATGAAGCCCACTTGATCGTGATTTATAATCTTTTTAATATGTTACTGTATTCGGTTCGCTAGTATCTTACTTAGGATTTTTGCCTCTGTGTTCATGAGAGATACTGGTCTGTAGTTTACTTTTTTGCATTACCTTTACCAGGCTTTGGTATCAGAGTAATATTGGCATCATAAAATGAATCGGTAAGTATTGCTTCCTCTTCAATTTTTTGGAAGAGTTTGAGGATACTAGGTATTAAATCTTTGAATGTTTGGTAAAATTCACTGGTGAAGCCATCTGGTCCTGGACTTTACTTTTTGGTAGGTTTTTGATGATTGTTTCAATTTCCATACTGCTGATTGGTCTATTTCAATTTTCCAGTTTTTCTTGATTCAGTCTAGGAAGGTTGCATTTTTCCAAGTACTGGTCCACTTATTCTAGGTTATTAAATTCAGTATTATATACTTTTCCATAGTATTCTTGTATGATCCTTTATATTTCTGCAATATCAGTCATAATTTTCCTTCTTTCATCCCTGATTTTGTTTATTTGTGTCCTTTCTCTTTTTTCTTTAGTGAGTCTAGCCAGTATTTTTTCAATTTTATTAACCTTCTCGAAGAACCAGCTCTTTGTTGCATTTATTTTTTTCTATTGTTTTGTTTGTTTTCAATTTCACTTATTTCTGCTCTGATTTTAATGATTTCTTTCCTTCTGCTGACTTTAGGCTTCATTTGTTCTTCCTTTTCTAGTTTTTTAAGATGAAGCATTAGCTTGTTTATTTGGGCTCATTCTTATTTTTGGAGGTAAGCCTGTAATGATCTGAACTTTTCTCTTATGACCACTTTTGCCGTGACTCAAAAGTTTTGATATGTTGTACTATCATTATCATTCATTTCTATGTATCTCTTGGTCTCTCTTTTTATTTCTTCCCCGACCCAGTTATTCTTCAGTAGCATGTTGTTTAATCTATATGTATTTGTGGTTCTTCCTGATTTCTTTTTGCAGTTGATCTCTAGTTTCAAAGCATTGTGATCAGAGAATATAGTTGGTATGATTTCAACCCTCTCATATTTGTTGAGGCTATCTCTGTGTCCCAGTATGTGGTCAATTCTTAAGAAAGTCCCATGTGTACTAGAGAAGAATGTATAAGCAGCTGTTTTGAGATGGAAGGCTCTATAACTGTCAATTATGTCCAGTTTGTCTAATATGTCATTTAGGGATGTTATTTCTGTGTTGATTTTCTGTTTGAATGATTTGTCCATATCACACAGCGGAGTATTTAGGTCCCCTACTACGATAGTGTTTTGGTCTGTTTTTCCCTTTAGTTCTGTTAGTAATTGCTTTACACATTTCAATGCTCCCTGATCGGGAGCATAGATATTAATAAGTGTTATGTCTTCTTGGTTCATGATTCCCTTTATCATTATGAAGTGTCCCTCAGTGTCTTTCTTCGCCTTTTGTATTTCGAAGTCTATTTCATCTGATATTAGTACTGTTCCTTGTGTCTTGGTGAAGGCTTTTTTGGGTTGAGATAATAGGGTGTTCTGTTGACTTCTTGAATTCCAAGCTCCAGCTCATTCCTTAGATTTGGGAAATTCTCGTCAACTATTTGTCTGAAAATGCTTTCTACTCCCTGCTTCTTTTTCTTGCCTTCAAGAATGCCCATTATCCTTATGTTTCCTCTCCTGATGATATCAGCTAGTTCTTCAATTTCTCTTTCATTATTTTTCATTTTTTAGTTTCTTTCTTCTTCCTTATGATTTATTTCTAGATTTCTGTCTTCAATATCACTGATCCTTTCCTTCATTTGGTCGACTCTATTTCCCAAGCTTGCTATTTCATTTTTCAACTCTTGCAGTGTGTTCTTTTTTTTTTTTTTATCTCCAGAAGATCTATTCTGTTTTTTTGAGCATTTCAATCTCCTTGTTCTGCTCATCTAGTTGTTTTTTTAATTCCCGATATGACTCGTTTTGGAACTCACTGAGGTTTTTCAGAAGTACCATCCTGAATTCTCTGTCATTTAAGTCGCATATTTCTCTCTGTAAGCTTATTTTCTGGAGATTTTTCTCTTTCTTTCTGAGATGCCTTGTCACCTTGGTTGTTCATGGTGTTTAAAGGACTATTTCTCCACCTGGGCATTAATGGAAATGTATTTTGCTGTTTTTCCAGAAAGAAGATTTTTATATAAAGGCACTTTTCTTTTGGTTTCCAATAGGTGGCATCTAAGTCTCTTGTATCCCTGCTTTATATGAAACCTTAATAATGCTTTGTTATTTTCCTGTAGATATTTAATCACTCTCGCTACCCTCAGTTTCAGTCCCTGTCAGTGTTAGCAAACAGTTTTGGCAGCGTTTGCTCAGATTCCCCTGGGACTCCACAGTGTTGTTTCAGAAGGTATGGGGGGAGGGGCCTTCTGGATTGGGGATCGTGGGCTTCATCTCAGCCTCATTTTGCAACCATAGCTGGTAAAAATCAATTGTTGTTTCTCTGCCATCTGCTTCTCTGCTTTCTGCCCTGATAACTGGGTCCTGCTGCCAGCTGCATGGAACTCACAACTCTCCCAGGCAGAGATGTTCAGGGAACTTGCTGCAACTTCTCTCCTCCCCCTCCCATTCAGGAAGCTCTGGCAGCTGTGAAAGGCAGCTTCTTTATTTCTCCCAGTCTGCCGCCTGACAACCTAGGTTCTGACCTGTGGTAGCTCTTATGTGCAGATCCCACGCTCAGACATGCTGGTGTGCAGTTCCGGCATTTTTTGTTGTTGTTGAGTTTTAGATGTTCAGCTTATTGTTGTTTCAAAGGGAGAGATCTGGGGCATCTCTCACTCTGCCATATTTCTCCAAACCTCTGAATGAGTATTAATGAATCAATTTATATTATCTTATATAGTTCTCACCATAATGGTGTACCTTGATGTCAGATTAAGTTTAGATTTCATCTTGAATGCAATAGGTAATCAATAAGTTTGTGTGGGAACATAATATGACCTCAGTGGTGAGGATCAAAAGGCTAGTGTCTTGCATATGTAAGAGCTGGTAGACTGGGCAGTGGACATGAACAGAAATGGACCTATGAATGCAAAAAAATATTACATATAACCTCCAAAACACATTGAAATGGATACCATCCTCCAAAACCACTAACATTATTATTCTATTGATCTGTTTCCAACTAATACCTACATTATAAAAATATTCCTATCCATTTTGAGTTCAAAATATTCTTGGCTCTTGCCTTTTATTGTCTAGGCCTTTTACTTTCCATAGTACAATTACCTAGGGCACATTTATACCATGTTTCAACAAATCTCTGAAATCTGACAAGTACACCATAATTTTATTTACAGGAAAAGAGAAAATAGCCCTACAACTTAACCTAACAATTTCCATTGATTCTGTCAACAAAAGCATCATCAGACAATGGGAAAACAGATTAAATTAGGTAAACAGACTTTTTTTAGAATGAGAAAAAAGAATGTTCCAGCATTAACTCACCTTAACATTTTGATATGGAAATAAAACAATGCTATTTTAAGACAGTATATAGGCATAGTTCACAAATATCTAATTTTCTAAAATAGCCTTAATTACAGTGGAATTTTGAAGGCCTCTACAACAACTTTTTTGCCCTTAATAAGAGGTACTTCCATGACACAACCATCTAGTTCTAAAGTCAACCAAATCTAAATGCAATTTTCAAGGTTTAAGAAACAGAAATTATGTAAAACCACCAATTTTATTTTTACACATTGTACTTTCCAGAGTTAACATGTTTTAGTAAATCTAGTCTTACAAAGTATTGAGAATAAAGAGCTTTTCTTGGGAATCCACTAGCTAGTAAGTCAATATTTATTGAGTATTTATTATGTGCTAAGCAGTGAGCTGAACATTTATGTAATTAATTTTATGTAATCCTCAGAATACCTTTGAGAAATAAATATTATTTCCCCATTTTATAGGTGAAAAATTAAGATCTATAAAAGCAAATGATTTGCCCAAAGTTATACTTTGTAAACTGATAGAAGCATGGAATAGTTATAAAGAATATGGACCTTAGAATCCAAAAACCTGAGTTAGAATAGTGGTTCAATTCATTAACAGCTGTGAGTCCCTGAACAATTCACTTCCTGAGTCTGGGCTTCATAAAACTTTCTGGCAATATTGTATGGTGTTTAGAGCATGAACTATGAAGCCAGGTTGCCTAGGTCTGAATCCAAGTGCTATCACTTACTGTCTATGTGACCTTAGATAATCAATTTGACTTTATACTTGAAATTTCTCACCTCTAAAATGTGGGTGATGATGATGATGATATTAATAAGAACTACCTTATAGGAGAGTTATATGGCGTAAATAAAATTCTTAGATCTGTGCCTGGCACATAGTGTTTTATGTTTTTAATCCTTTATCTCCCAGAATTGCTACAAAATACATAAACATGAAATTATCAAATCCATAGAAATAACAATTCATCGAATATGAATAACAAAAGTTAACATTAGTTGAAAATTCAATGACAATGAGATCAAGAGGTAATAATAGGCATGAATAAAAGCCATTTTGCTATGGACTCTTTATAGAAATTGTCCAGTGCCTGCAGGTATCAGATGATGCCCAAATAACCTAGTGAGTTTTTTTCAGGCCAAGTTAAGAATTCTATTTTATTTGTGGATTTGTGGATCTGGCTCTTTGATTCTGAAGGCAGAAGTCAGCTCACCCTGACACTGGGTAAGTTTGCACATGGTGTGCAGATGCTCAAAGTTCTACATCAGTATGGCAGACTATTATAGAGCTGATTTCTTCTGAGCCTTTAGGAGTCAAATGCCATTCAGTGGTAAAGACATTTCTTCTACATGGGAGAACTCAGCTCCAAAATGCTGCTATAAGACAATTAAGAATAGTATCCCAGCAGTATGTATCTTGTAGGTGGGATTTTTTTGTGCAGCTGCTAGTAATAAAGATGTAGAAAACAGTGGCTTAAACCAGTTCCTGGTAAGAAGTCCAGAGATAACCCTCCATGGGTAGTACACTGTCATTAAATTCTCAAGGACTACTTTGCTCAACCCATGCTGTGTGGAGAGAAATACTAAGATTATGATTTAGATTTGTTGGTGAGAGGAACTCAGACCCCAAATCACCACATTCAGTCTTTAAACTCTGGTTTATTAGCTCAGGTGAGTGTTCATGTCAACATGGGGCTTTGAGTTCCTCCTGTATCTGTTTCACCAGGGCAGTTTATTTCACTCCACATCCTGAACATTCAACAAAAACAAGCTTGCACAATCAAGAGACCTGCTGGAACTAATAGTTGACAGCTTCCTCTTGCTGTAGCTCTTTTAAGTCTGCTTAAATTTAGTAATGGAGTTTGAGTAGTTGTCAAGCTAGGGATAAGACCCTAGAATTTAATAGTACAATAAGGGCTTCAATTTCATCACAAGCTACTGTGTGCCTGGCATTTTAGATGCTTTTGTTCTAATACCTAATGTTTCCAACAACCCTGAAAGGTAAGAATTATTCATTTTATAGATGAAGAAACTAAGACTCAGAAAGTTTAAATGCTGTGTCCAAAATTACAATGGTAAAAATAGCTACAATTGTGATTCAAATCCAGTCATTAGTCTAATTTAAATAAAACATGCTTGAGAAAGGTACAGATTACTTGACAGGATAGCAAGACTTTGCTCCCTACCTTCCTAGTTGAACTTCTGCTATTAGAAGCCTAATCTCACATCTGAATTCTCATTCATATTCTAATCTAAAGAATAGGTCTAGAGCCAGACCCAATGTTTGCAGCATTTGGGGTTTGTTTGTTTGTTTGTTTGTTTGTTTGTTTTTATTTACCTAATTACCACAATACATATATAAAAGCTAGTCTGTGGGTACCAATTTCATATGCTTTCCTTAGCTCTATATGTCCTTCATGTAAATCTATTTAGTTCATATTCAAATATAGAAAACTTTATTTAGATAAGAGAAATTCTACGGGAAAAAATCTCTAATAATACCAGGGTTTCAATGTCAAAGCAGTTGGTACACTCTTTTGCTAAGTCTAAGGGAAAGCTGACCTCCCCAGAAGCTGAGGTGATAGAGCCTTATAGGCATGGCTGTAGGAGGGGTTGGGGTTTAGCCAAGAACCTGGCCTGGCAAGAGACACGGGCATCCCAAGCCAGTATAGGTCCAGACTAAACAATTAAGAGCAACAGTATTAAGTTAGGGCTTGGGTAAACATTACTGCTGAACAATCTGGTAAAATAAAAAGGAGGTAACCAGATGTCAAGCTTTAACAATCCACTGGCAAGGAAAAAACAGGATGACAGATGGGGTCAGGAATCCCTTTGGGAAGGGAACAGTCCAAATGGAGGATCTACTTAAAGACTCAAAGAGTCAGAAGCTATAGAGAAAGCATTAACCTGATATAGCAGCCTTGTTTGTTCCATGAAGGGTAAGTTGTATCATCTGTACTTTGTACCTAGGTCCTGCCTTTTAGTGGATAGCTCATGATTTGAGTTAATATCACCACCTAGAGATGGATCTTGTGCTGGGTTTTTTCAAATTCAATCTGGTCAAGCTGGAAACTATATTTTACAGAATGTCTTGTCCTGTATGGTTTCAGGTTAGCATAGACTAAAAGAATTTGTGTTTTGGGAGACAAGTGAAATAGTGGCTATTATTCTCCAAAGATCTTCAATGTCAGATAGGATAACAGAACAGTGCAGAGATGTCCAGAAAATTCCAGCTTTCCCTTACTTTCTGCTGCCCCCTAACACTTCTTCCTAACTGCTAGCCCTGCTGCTTAACAGAGGCCCTATGCCCATCACCGGAAGTTTAGCCAGAGACCCACAGAGTCAATAACTTCTCATAGACTTGGCCATGAACTTCCCCTTAATGTTCTCATTTCAGGGACTGGATATCCTTGACTTCTATCTATTCTGCACGTTCTGTCTTGCACAACCATGCCAGTACATTAGGAAAACTAATTAGGCCTCTTCTTCTGATCTCCAACTTCTCCTTCTGGACCTTTGCTTCCCCAGCTACTCCTACAATTGTGTACAACCTATTTCCAATAATATATTTTATTCCATACACTCATGGTGGTTGTGTTTCCCTGTCTAGTAAATTCCTTTCTAATCTAAATGGTCTTTGTTAATCTAGGAAGTAGCCATGTCTCCTTTTGTCCAGGAAACCCCCTTATCTATTGTAGCATCTCTCTCATATCCATAGAAAAAAAAAAAGAAAAGTGCTGAAGGCTGAAAAGAAGCTAAATTCCCCAAGTCAATGAGGTATGCTCTGACTTACCCTCTAACACATAAAGAGCTCTCATGATAAAAAGTTTTAACTTCATTTCATTCCTAAAGAGGAGATGGTTCTCCTGAATCTCCTTTGCAGGATAAGCAGAATCTTCCCTGATTTGTTCTGGCAAGGAAGCATGGGCAAGTTTAAATAACAGACATTGTCTAGTGGCAAGGGAAAATGTTAGAATAAGAAGGAAAAAAAAACAGATAGCTTATTTGGCAGAACTCACTGCAAGTAACACTAATCCTATTCAAGCTAAATTAAGCAAACATGATAACTTATTATTTTATACAACTAGCAAGTCCAATGGTGATCCCATTTGAGACATAGCCAGATCTGGATGCTCTGTCTCTAATCATTTCTGATACCATTTCTCAAGTAGAGTTGGATAAATTATCAAGTAAACCTTCTCCTAGTGGTATAAAACGTGGTTATGGATACACATTCCACAAGTTAACTATTACTACAAAAAGAAAGAATCTAACTAGCTGTGGTATAAACATCCAAAGAATGACTGACTAATCTGGGTAGTCAGTCACTGACTGAACTGGGTTTCATGCCAGTTCCTGGAACATTCATCATAGCTAGCAAAAGTAGGGCAGTCTGTTTGGCTAGAAATGAGTCATGCACTATATTTGCTAGAGTAATGCTACACTTCCATAGCAAAGAGATTCAAAAGTAATTCAGTGCCTTCAAGAAACAGAGGAATACTTTTCTCCCATGTTCCAACCTGAGGTGAAATTTCACATCAGTGGAGTGCTGCTCTATGGAGTCATTCAGGAATCTAGGATTGTTTCATTTTGTTTCTCCTTGAGACCCTAGAGTCTGTATAGACAAACCTGAGTAAAAAGCACATTTATGTTCTAGCTTTGGGGAAGGGAAATGAGAGCACAGAAGAAGCATGACTGTTGTCTTAAGGCCTTGGCCCAGAACTTGTATACATCACATTTGCTCGCAGTTCAATGGTACAATCTTAGTTACATGGCCACTCCTAAAGGGAAGGGAGGCAGGGAAATGTAGTCTGACTATGTGCCCAGGAAGAAAGTAAGAATGCACAATAACAGTCTCCACAACATGGGCCAACCTCTAACTTCCTAAATGGAAGATGTCACATCCAACCCATGTAGAATGAATTCCCATAGAAAGGAAGATTTTTATACCAGGAGAAAGGAAACAAATGATGTTCAGACAAAAACAACAGATGTCCCTATAGATAGGTATCAGAACGGTATATTCAAGGACATGAAGCCAACCAAGCATGGTTAAATGGACAGGTGTCAGAATCAAGCAATATCTAGCCAACCAAGAGAGTATTTCTGAAGGCATCTGATGCATGTAAAACAGTAGTAAATAATTTGATGATATTCTTAAAAAGAGACTTATGGTCAACTAAGTTTGGAAAACGTCGAGTTAAGCAAAGTAAAGCAAGTTCCTTGGCTGTAGTAGTTCCTGGAGTCTTTAATATGCTAATCTCCAAGTTTGCAACATTTGCCAAGCTCATTTAAGGTCATGGGGAATGTCACAGGACTATTGCCTGAGGAACAAACTATAGGAAAGTCTATACTGAAGACAGGCATGGGGAGCAGGGGGAATGGAACATTGCAGAGCCCGGGACAGGATCACCCCTACAGGGTTGTCCTGGCAAAGCTGCAGCAGGGTGACTGGGGCCAGTTGCAGTGGGGGAGAGAGACGATCTGAACAACTGTCAACAGTAGAGGTTCAGAGGCAAAGTTCTAAGTGACATTTGAGCAGTAACAGAGTGGAGCTATTCTTTATAAAAATTCTTCTTAAATTAAAATCCATTGGCAAAAGATTAAACGTTGGTCTCAAGTCCCGTGAATCTCACCTTCTAAAGTTGTGCTGTCTGATACAATGATCACTAGCCACATGTGTCTATGAGAATTTGCAATAGAGCTAGCACAGTTTGAGAAATGGATTTTTTAAATTTTACTTAATTTTTATTCATTTACTTTTAAGTTAAAAAACTGAAGCAGTGTAAGTAGTTTTCCATTAAATACAAATTTATTTTGGGGGTAGAACTATATTCCTCTTTTACCATTGAAAAATTAGCATCTGAATTTACACTTATGCTGCTAGTATAAAACACACTGGATTTCAAAGACAGTATAAAAAAGTGTAAAATATCTCATTAATAATTCTTATATTGATAACATATTAAAATAAAAATATTTTGGATATTTCAGTTTAAATATAATTATTAAAATTATCCTGATTGATTTCTTTTAATGTGATTACTAGAAAATTAAAGTTTTATGTATGGCTCACATTACATTTATATTAGATGGTGCTGCTTTAACATCTTATAAGATCAGTCTCCAAAACCAGGTCCTAAACCAGGTCCTACACCAGGTCCTACTTCCCCAGGTCAATGATTATGTCTTCAGATGCCCTCCAGAGTCACAAAGCAATCATATCTAATCAGCAGATTTGGGAAAAACAAAAACAAACCAAAAAAATTTGGAAAATCTATTAATTAGCATATTTCTGAACTTAAGTCATTTGTTTGAATCAATTTTCCTTTGCCTTCCTCATATAAATTAGTACCTGTCAACAAAAAGTAATGTGTTTGAACTTTACAAGAACGCATAAAATTTGCATGTTATGACTTTCAAATGGTAAGACAGGATCAAACAAATTTTCACCCAAAGAAAGACAGCTAAGTCAAAATCTAAAATACTTATTAAGTTAAAAAGTGATTGTGATGCAGGAAGAGGAAAATTCCCCTAAGTGTGCCCATATCGAGAGACAGAGTTCTCTGAGTACAAGAAAGAACTCAAACAAACACCAAAGTTAGAGTCAAAAGCAAAGTTTATTAGAGAAGAGATAACACTCCACAGACAGAGCGTAGTCTCCTCTTGGAAGTAGGGAGTAAAAGAGCCTGAGAGAGACTCAGAGGGACAGAGGGAAGGACAGAGCAAAAGACACCAAGAGGAATTGAGAGAAAGACAATGAGAGGGACCCAAAGTGTTTGGGGAATTCAGTTTATTTATCGTTCTTAGTTTCTGTGAATTACAGTTTAAAGATTTTGTTTGCCCAGTTTCTTTTGATGGTATGGGCCTACAGTGAGAAAAGATAAGAGTGTATAGCAAGAAAAGGTAATATTATGTAATGTGAAAAGTCTACTGGCAGTTTCCAGCCTTCGATCTATAAATTCCTCGTTTTTTTAGCTACAGGGAATGAATGATTTTGTTTTGTGTAGGGCATGACTTAAAGATTCTGTTTTTCTGTTTTCCCTTCACAGTATGGGGAAGTGGTTTGTTATCAATCCCAGCAGAAATCTTTTATCTGTTCTGCAAGTTTCCTCGTGATCTGGCTGTTGGACTGATCAGCATATTGCAGTCTCTGAATATAGCTTGATTTAATATTTTAGTTCTCTTGCCTCCTTCCTACATTAATTGCCTTTCAGGCTAAATCTCCAAAGAGCACTTCAGTTATTTTGTTTCTATATTCAGACATCAGCCATACTTTATCTTTAGCTTTAGTGATTATAATAACAATGCAAGAAAGAATCCAAGGAGGTTGGAAAGGTTTCTTTTGTATAAATTTTACTTGTGAGACTGACATTAAATGTAACAAACATGTGTTGAGGAACTATTCTATGCCAACATTTTTGGGACCTTCTGGAGTAAATGCAACCCTGTGCCCATGATCACATTTGTAGCCATGTTTATAGGGCATGTCTCAGTCCCTCCCTCACTACTGCTGATTGGACAAAAAGTTTGTACTTGATCAAAAATGCAATCAGAATCTCTTCTTGGAATTTAGAATTGAAATACAGAAGCTAAACTTCACTTGGTTTCTGATGCTAAAACTAGGGAGTCAGAAAAAGCAGAGGCTAGGACCAACAGGCAGCATTGTAAAATAATCTACAGTAAGATCAAGGGAAAATAAGGTAGATGTGCCAAAAGAAGCTCAGCCAAGAGATCAAACATTCTAAGAAAGACAGAGCAAATAACTTTGGGTTCAAATTTTCTAGTTTTGGTTCCATGCATTATGATATAGCTCTATAATTATTACTATATAGTTACTAGGGGTACCTTTGCACATTCAATAAATTCCTCTTTTTATTTCTGACCTAAGCTAGTTTATATGAGTTTCTGTTCTTACAACAAAACTGATACTTGCTTTATTCAGCCAGGCACTGGGGTTCATTGTGCAGTGTGAAATTATTTAATAGGAAATCAATTAATGAATTTAATTATAAGAAATTAGTAAATAAGATATTAATATAGAATTATAAACTACAGTACCCTGAAAGAAAAAGCAAGATGATCATTTAGAATAGATACGTTTCATTAAATTTAAACAAATATATTAGTAGTCATACAGTACAACTCCTATTACTATATTAAAGGTCAGAAGAGGAGAAAATTAAAGAGGAAGAAACAAGTCAGCTCTTGGCCTTTAAGTTCTTTGTCTACTCTTTTTCCTTTTGTTTTTATAAGGTCCTCCAATAAAAAGTAAGCTAGATGGGGTTGTGAAAAGTAGAAATGTATGAATTTACAAAGAGGAAGCATCTGATAAGAGGTCAAAATTATATGAGGTTGTTGGAGGGAATCTTCAGAAAAAAAAAACATTGATTCTGACATGCAGGGAACTACAATTGCATTATCAAGATGACACCAACTCCAGAGTCATTGCTTAGGCCTGGAATATTGGAGGGATTTCCTCGAGTCTGAGTCTCAGAAGAAAGTAGACTGCAAGATATTCAACTTCAGTAAAGGAGAAATATGTACTCAAGATAGAATTAGATTCACAGCCAGATCAAATATAAAGGTGGAAACAGATTTGTAGCCAGGAATATAATACTGAACATTAAGTCTGAAAAGAGAATTAGAGATAGAAAAATAAGAAAGAACAAATAGGTATAAAGCGGAGAAGATGTAGATCGTGAAGGAGTGGGCCAAGGTAAGTGGATTGGAACAAAGATCATGACTAGCAAGAGCAGGTATAGCATGTAAAAAGCCCAAGGGGTAGATGGTCACTCAAAAGGAAAGTGAATGGTTCCAGTAATGTACAATGTCTGAGGGACATGAAATTCAGAGACAACACATAATCTCACATTCCCATCAAGGCAAAAATCTGCCCCCAACTCATACTCTCCCTACTTTTAAAAAGAGCTGAATCAGATGGTTACTAGACTTATTGTGGTGATCACTTCTTAAGGTACATAAATGTTGACTCACTGTTGTATACCTGAAACTAAATGTATGTCAACTGTCATTTAAAAATTTTTTTAAACACAACTGAATATTTGCATTTTAGCCATTGTATCTAGTGTTGAATTGCCTGGTCCAGCCCATTAATTTTAAAGACAAGGCTACTAAGGGCCAGAGAAGTTATGTAACTTGATCAAAGCTCTACAGCTAGTGACAGAGTCAGGGCTAAAATCCAAATTTCCTGATTTTTAGTTCAACTCTGCCACATTGAATACTTCCTTTTCTCTTCTAAGCTGCATATTAAAAGTTTGTTTTTAACTTTTAATTTCTTAGTAGGTAGCTTTCCATATACAGATTCTCACCAGTTCTGCATACTCTAATACCCTTTCGCTATTCCCAACCATAGACCTTTTATCACTCCAGGTATAAAGAGAACTAAAGAAAAAGAAGAGAAGCTAACTGAGGAGTGATCAAAAGATTGATCAAAAGAAGTTTCAACAGGAAAATTAAATGTAATCTAAATTTTGAAAAATAAGTATGATTTAAATAAGAAGAGGGAGAAAGGAAGGAGATTCCCAGGAAAATAAAGATCCTCACTGAGAATATGATGTATGGAAGCCCACATCTTGCTACAAGATGAAGGGGGAAGGTAGAAAGAGCAGTGTAGCATACAGAGAAAGTAAGAGACAGAGACAGAGACAGAGACAGAGACAGAGATAGAGACAGAGATTCTCCAGTCATAGCCTTCACATTAGGAAAGGATGATAAAAAGCTCCCTTTCACAGGTATACTGTTCCCAGCACCTCCATCCATAGAGCTGAATAACTATTTGAGAATGAAAGGCAGATATGTTAAGATTAGCATTGCTTAACCACTGAAATATATTTGAAATTATAAGAGATGGAATCCTTCCCAATAGGAGACTAGCTGAAATGCAGTAATGTGATTATACTTCTCATATTCTTCATGTTTTAAGAGCCTCAAAAATTTTCTTATATGTTCTGATATTTGGTGTCCTCTAAAAAACCATGACTGCACACCTGGTCTTTCCTCCCCTCTATGGTTTCTCTGTCCCCCCATTCATCTCGAGGATTGCCTCAATACTTCCCTATAGAAGTAAATCAGACATTCTTCTCTCTTCCTTTTTAAAAATATTTATGTATTATTAAATTAGTATGTGTATATAGTTTTAATTCTCAAGCAGTAATGTAGGGACCATAATAATTAACAGTAGTCTCCCACCTCACACCTTCCCATCCAAGTCCTGCTTTACTCTCACCAATGAGCTAACTTCACATTTTTGAAGCATAAACACAGAACTTCAGAAAAAGTGCTACATATTTGCAAAGGAATATTACTCAGCCATCTTAAGGAAGGAAATCCTAACATTTCCAACATGAAAGCATTATGCTAAGTAAAATGAGCCAGAGAAAGACAAATACTACACAATATCACTTATATGGGGAATCTTTAGAAAAAGAACAAATCAAACTCATAGAAACAGAGAGTAGAAAAGTAGTTGCCAGGGGCTAGAGGATGGGGGAAATTGGAAGTTGTCGGTAAAAGGGTACATAATTTCAGCCATAAGATAAATAAGGTCTGAGGATATAATGTAAAACAGGTGACTATAGTTGATAACACTGTATTGTATAATTAACATTTGCTAAGAGAATAGAACTTCAATGTTCCCACCAAAAAGAAAAAAAGAAAAAAAGAAAATCCAGAACTTCCCCTACGTCCCTACTATATCTCCCACCTATCATCATCTTTCCTATTACTATAGATGAGCTTGAATGAACCCAGACCCCTGTGCACTAGACCCTGTCTCCTTTCATTTGCTCAGGAACAACAATCTTCCTCTCTCTCCAGCAGCATCCATTCTTTTCCTCTCTACTGAAACATTCTCATTAGCATATAAACATCCTATTTATCCTCCCATCTAAAAAAATTAACACTTATATTGATTCCTACTGCTTCCTCCAGATTCCACTGCTTTTCTCTTCCTCACATACACCCACAAAAACTTTCTGAAACAGTTGTCAATACTTCCTGTATTTTATTTCTCTCCTGCTATCTGTCATGAACCCAACTGCAGACAGCCTTTCATCCCCTCCACTCCACTGAAATTGCTTTTATTAGATTAATAATGACTGTCCAATGCCAAATTCCTCCCTTAACTTGACCTGGCAGCAGCGTTTACCGCAGTCCATCACTCTCCTCCTGGAAAAATTCTCTTCACTTTGGCTTCTAGGACACCACCCTCTCCTGGTTTAACTCCTCCCTCTCTGTTCAGAAGGAATGGTCCTTCTGAATCTCTTTAGCTATTTCCTCTAATCTTTAAATGTTGAAATTCCTTCAGTTCAGTCCTTAGACCTCTCATTCCACCTGTACTCACTCCCTACATGATCTCATGCAGACTCAAGGCTTTAAATCCATCTTTGCATTATGGACTGCCAAATTAATATCTTCAACCAAAATCTCTTCTCTTACACTGCAGCTGTCTACTCCATATCTTCACTAGTCTGTCTCATAGACATTTCAAACTCCCTTCATCCAAGCCAGAGCTCCTGATTTTCCCCTGCCATCTGTTTTTTCCTGCAGTTTGCTCCCATCTCACTTGGTGGCAATTTCCAGCTGCTCAGACAATGAACTGCAGAGTCATCATTAATTTTTTCTCCATATCCCATAACACATTCATCAATAACTCTTGTTAGATTTACCTTCATATTATATCCAGATTTCAGCCACATCCTACCACTCTTTACCATTACCACCATCATCTCTTGCCTGGATTAGTTTAACAGCCTCCTACACATAGTCTTCCATACCTTTGCCCTTGTCTCCTTTCAGTATAGTCTTAACACAGAGAGGCCCTTTATTTTAAGATTTTTTTGGGGGGGAGGAGGGGAGGACTGTTAAAAACCTGGCGAGGAGTGTATTGAGAGAGGCGGAGAAAAAGGAGCTTCCAGCTGATGGATTAAGCATGTCTGAAAACTCTTCAGTAATGTAGAGCAAAAATATATTATAAATAAAAGTCTTTCAGCAAGATGAACACACAAGCAGTTCTTGCATCAACTGCACCCACTGGAGAGATGTCTTCTTGAAGAATGCTCATTTACAGATTTTTTTTTTTTGTAAGATAGAGTTGACACCTCCAATAATTCATCTTTTTTTTTTGCTAGAACAATATCATAAGAGTCCATGTACTGTTCTAAAAGTGCATCCACTCTATCATTTAGATATCCAGTTTTCAGAATGTGTTCAACATTGGCCACTCTGTCTCCCATTCTTAAGTTTCCTCGAGAGTCTCCGAGCAGAATTATGTTGCTATTATCTTTTAGTTGATTGAAATATTCTGTGTTCTTCAAGGCACCATCATGTTTGTTAAATACACGAATTAATTCTCCTTTAAATCCTTTGAGCATCCCAGTGTCATCAAAATCCATGAAGTTGGAAACTACTTTGACATTTGGATCATAGACACCAACTTAACAGATAATCTCCTCTAGCATATTACCAGTACCAGCCGAAAATATGAATACAGGGATACTGTGTTGTCAAAGCGTATCAAAGAAATTCTCATACCCTTCCTTGAGCAAAACGTCAGATTCCGCCACAATTTCTTTAATTTTAGCTTTCGGTAAAGCCTGTTCAGCAAGCAAACTGTATGATTTAGTGTACCATTCTACCATATAAGGGTACAGAATCAATTTCGGTAGCATGACATTTTTCTTTTATTTGCAATGACTTTTTTTGACGTTCATCTAAAACCAGATTACAGTTGACAATGACATTATGACATGTTGGACATCTTTTCCTTTTTTAAGAAAATCTATTCAGTGTCATATCAAAGTCTGTTTTTCTCTGAAGTTTGACAGTTCCTCCTTTGAAAAGACCACAGATAATTTCTACTTTTGTAGGTTCCTGATGGGAACTGAAATTTTCTGGAATTCTAGAATCATTTTCACACATCAGCAGAATCTTGATTAGTCATATCTTGGTTATCCAATCTTCCTGAAGGCATTTTGAGTTCTTCTGTCTTTGAATTTGTCCTGGAACAACAACATAGGTGGTAAGCAATATCCAGAGATGCAGAGGTTTTGCATATAGGCATCTCAATGATCTTGTTATTCCACCCTGGCTTCCTCTTCAGGTGAATATGTACTAGGCCAGGACTAACCCTGCCACCAGGGTGCAAACACTGGCACTGGTCACCACGCCCACCCATGCCACGGCTGTCGGGTCCATGGACGGAGACTTGTGAGCCTCATGAGGCTCCCCAACCAAAAAGAAGCCACAGAGGCCCTCTTAAGGCACCAACCAAGTCACCATCTTATTTGTAATTCTGCAAGGGATCCCAGTACCACACACAACACAAACCAAATTCCTTACTGAAACCTTTAAAGCCCCTCCATATGGCCCTATGGTGCTTTTCTGCACTCACTTCCTTTTCCCCCCATCATAATCTTGTTAAGCCCTCTTCAACTACACTGCCCTTCTCTAATTTCTGAACATTTCAGGCATAATCCTACCTTAGTATCTTTGCACACACTGCTTCATCTTCCTTGACTGCTCATCCCCAAATATCTACATAGCTAGTTTCCTTATTCTTTCAGGCTCTGTGCAGATATTTTCTGCAAAGCTTTCTCTGGCCATGCTGTCTAAAATTTCAATCTCCCATGCTGATATGTTCAATTACTTTTTCCTGCTTTATTAATTTTTTATTTACCGCTTATCACTATCTAACATACTAAATATTTTACTTTGTTTTCATGTTAATTGTTGGTCTTTCTCATTAAAATGTAATCTCCATCATAACAAAGATCATCTGTTTTGGATTTCTGCTGTTTCTCAGGCACTCAGAACAGTCACTGTTTATAGGGACTCAATATCAATTGAAGTCATATATTATAGTTCTCTCTTTGATAGACTGAGAAGCTTGTGCACAAAAACCCTTGAAGTTGCTCATGTTACTGACTATTTTCATTTATTATGGTATTTTCCACCATTATATTTAGAAGTTCCTATATAAATTGTCTCAATAATAGGAGAAATCAATTGCAGCTTGAAAATGAACATTTTTTCTTAAATTACTTGTTTATACACTGAAATTATTATTTCATATTTGTACAATTGCATTAAGACAAACATACAAGGATGATTACTGCAGCATTATATGTAAGAGCAGAAACTGGAAAATCCTAAATACTCATCAATAGAAGACTGGTTAAATAAATTATGTTGTATTCATATAATGGCAAACTTGTACAGACATGACAAAGATTGATGTACATCTATCCATAAGTACTGATTTGGATATTATATCTTTGAGACCTATTACATGCTCTACAATTTCTTACCCATAATTCTAAAATCCAAAACACTCTAAAAATTAAAAGGTTTTTTTCTGAAATGTAATTAGTGGAAAAATTAGGCCAGTTCTAAATCACTTGACAGCAAGTATCTACCCGTTCTGACATGAAAATTTGTAGTCTTCATTGATCTCACTTGGTATGAATAGAATATTCCTATCTTCCAGTATAAAAACAATTAATTGCATTTAACTGGGGGTACTGCCTCAGATCCCCCCAACTGTGTTGTGTGATATTTGGTATGTGCACTATATCACTACTCTAAAACCCAAAATATTCTGAACTAATTTCAACTGGTCCTAAATGTTCTCAAAAAGGAATTATGACCTATACTAAATAAACAAACAAGATTCAGAGTAATGTCTATGAGATGATCCAATTTGCACAATTGAAATTCTGAAAAAATATGTATATTTTATATAAAGAAAGAATTTACATTGATTATTTCTAAGGAGTGGAACAGAAGGAATTGCTGAACAACTCTATCATCACAGGAAATGGCTCATCTCCTGGGACCTGGATCCTGGATCCTGGAGCCTGGAGCCTGGAGCCTGGAGCCTGGAGCAGCAGGTGGGAGCTCCTTGGTGTTTCTCTGTGGTGCTGCCATGAGATGATTTGACTTCAATCACCCTACATCCCAGTGTGTGTCTCCTCAAGATCACATGCTCTAGAAACAGAAGCTGATTGACTCATCTTAGGTCACATCACCTGTGGGTAGGGGTAGGTTGGAGAGATTTGAGGAAGTCTCCTCAGACTGACAGGGCAGACAGGATCTCCCCAAAAGAGGCAGTGCTCAGGCTTTTACAGGGGGAGGAAAATGACCTGCTGGGCAGACAACTGAAATGGATGTCAGCAACACATGGCACAGGACCTGAACTAACTACATATGTCTGCCACTTACTACCTGTTTTTTTAATAACTTGGTAAAACTCTTAAGCCTTCTGGGCCTTGTTTCCTACCGAGAGAGGGAGAAAGACTTTTATGGTCTCACGGCTCTAATAGTTCAAAGATGGACTAGACAAAATATCTCTGAGATTTGAAAGTGCATATCCATTTTGTTAAAAATAGAGGTCTTATTAAAAATACAGTTTCTGATTCAGCAGGTCTGGGGTGGCCTGCTCAAGCTCCCAGGTGATGCTGAAGTTACTGGTCAACCAGACCACGTTTTCAGTAGCCAAGTCCCAGAACACTATGCTGTGGCTTGCACGTGATGGGACACTAAGCCAAAGTTAGCAAAATCTGAGCAAAATTTATAGTAGTGAACTTCCTTGCATATACATTGAAAGTATAGACATAAGCACTAATGGGGCTTGTCCTTTGTGAAGGCAAGTGACTTTTATTTAATCATTAATCAATAAACCAAGAGTATATCCATATATTGATGCTCTGAAGTATAACCTAAGAGCTTTTTCATCAACCATGTTAGGTACTTAAGAAACAAATGATTGTAACTTTGGCTTAGAGCTAATACAAAATATAATCACTTTTCTCAACATTTTCATGATTAATATAAACTTCAGAGAATTTTTTTGAGCAGTAGACCAATCTATTGTCCAATAATACCAGGATATTAACCAACAGAACTTAGCTTGGGCAGGCCCCTTTGGAAGCCTTAAGTTTTCATTTATGGCTGTTCAAAGTCAAATACACAGATGGGTTTCAATAAATAAATCATTATAATAGAACTTGTCTAAAGTGAGTTGAGTACACTACTAAAAGTATCACAATGAGTTATCTAAGGCTGTGCCTACATTAAGAAGTCAAATCTTCCTCTGATAGGTTTGATGGTGTTTAGTCTACATTACATATAATTTTAGAAGTCAAGTACCCTCATGTCAGACATTTTCCAAATTACACTTTCAGACTAGAAACCACATCAAAAACCTGAGTTGATTACAACATTAATTACCCCTAATTAAAACTTTGCCCCTCTGCCAGTGTTATTCCATTCTGTGTCCTCTCACTGGCATTACACTGGCATGCCTTGGGGACACAGGAAGCTGGGAGAATCAAATAATATAATAAGCTGTGAATTATTGTATAGGAGAGTGTTCTGGATACTTCGAGTAATAATTTACCTGAAAGACATAAAGTAGTTGAAAAAAATTTTTTTAAATCCTCAAAAGGTAGCATTTTGTTCTAAGCAGACAACTTGAAACCTCAGATACCACGGGATACTAGACAGTGAGAGCTAAAAAAAATAAATAACTATGTGGAAAGGGCTTCAAAGTAATAAGAGACAAAATCAAGTAAATGAATAAATATTTAATATGACAAGTAGTAACAAGGAACATCTGGAAGCACTCAGCCCTGGAGGCAAGCTTTACCCACTTAAACTTAAGGATCAAGCAAACCCTCTGTCACTGGTTACACCAGGCGTTCCCAAAAAACTATCAGCGTATCAGTGGCAATACAATGGAGTCCAGCTGGAAAAGAGGTGCACTTACAGCAGGTTAAGAGTGGAGGGGATATTTAAGACCTACTCACTTAACTTTCAAGTATATAATTATTGTTGACTCTAGTCACTATGCCATGCATTTGATCCCCAGAACTTACTCATCTTCTAAATCTGTACCCTTTGACCACCATTTTCCCATTTCCTCCAGCTCCCAGGCCCTAGTAACCATCATTCTACTCTCTAGTTCCTATGAGTTTGGCTTCTTTATATTCTACATATAAGTGATATCATACAATATTTGTCTTTCTCTGTCTGACTTATTTCACTTAGCACAATGCCCTCAAGCTCCATCCATGCTGTCACAGGTAATAAAATTTCTTTCTTTCTCATGACCAAATAACATTCCATTGTATATGTATACCACCTCTTCTTTAAACACTCATTCAAAAGTTATTAACAAAGCAGATTCTAAATGCCCACTCCACAAAAAAAGAAAAAAAATGTAATTATGGATGTGATGGAGGTGTTAGCTAAAACTAGGGTGTTTTGGTTCGAAAACTTGGAAGTTTCCTGAGTGAAATCTAAAACTGGGCCCCATACACAAAGGGCAAGGAGAGATCTAAGAAAGAGGCGGACCATTCCAGGTAGGTAGATGGCAAGTTTAATAAGCAAAGGAACTTACATATGAAGCTTGTCTTGGGTGGCCTCAAGATGAGTGGATCTTTGCACCTATCCACTAGAATCTTAAAACTTTGTACAGAGGCCTTAACAAGATTCAGTTATGTAAACCATCCAGATGTCCTCAACAACATCTTATTCTCTCATTGTTTGTCCTTGAAAGGGTTCCAGCTATGGGAACAGTGAGCAGAACACACATTCCAGGGATGGGGGTGGGGAGGTTAGGAGACTTCGATTGCCTGGGTCCAGCTCACGGATCAATCAGCAGTCATGCTTTCTCAATGACCTCTTTCAATATGGTGGTAATCATTTTGTAAATCCAAGTTTATCATATCAACACATTGTACACCTTAAACTTACACAATGTTATATGCCAATTATATCTCAATAAGGCTAAGGAGAATGTTTCAAAATAAATAAATAAAGATATACACACACATTCTACAAACCATATTATCCATCTGTAGATAAATTCTGCTCTATAAATTAGAGGAACTCTAACACAAATGTATAAGGGAATGTGTATAAGGAAGTTTACTGAAGCTTTCCTTATAACAGCAAAATATTGAACTTAACCTTACTGCTTATAAACAGAAGATGGATTAAAAATTTAAGGTATATTCATCTAATAGAAAGCTATTTGGTAGGTAAAATTGATGAAATACAGCCACATAAATCTGTGTGGATAAATCTTTAAAATAGGAAAAAAAGCAAGTTATACAAATGTGCCTCCTATATGGTAAACACTAAACATATCCAAATCAATATCATCTATTGATGTAAACACGTAAGTGCAGTGGATGGGTAAAAACACGTGTGGAATGAAGAACCATCAACCTGAGAGAAGTTTATGAACTCTGGAAAGGGAAGTGGGAAATTGCATCAGTAAAGGTACAAGCATAGTTACAACTGTATGATTAATGATTTTTTAAATTAAAAGATCAGAAACAAATATGTCAAAGCATTAACATGTTAGAGCTAGGGCTGCTAGGCGCCCACCTCATTTTTGTCCTTCCCTTTCATTCAGTCTTTGTGATTGGCTATGATAACAAGGGAAACTGTTATTATGAGCTCTAGGAAGCTATTTGTACAGTTGCTGCCTTAGGTAACTGGAGTTTTCTTTGTTTTTCATGTGGTTATGAAAACTAAAAGTTAGTCACAGTGGAGAACATTTAAAGGAGAAGAGAAAAGTGGGCAGAAGTCAGGGAAGGCAAACGTCTGAGAAACCTCTCATAAGAGGAACTTTCCATATAATTACCAGATACTGTAAATTTGCCTCTAGAGAAATCTCCAGGTCACAGTGAGAATATCCAAACCTCCTGTAGTCTTAGATAAGAACCCGGAAAAGCTTCAGTGGTAAAAAGTATTCTATTTAGTAACCTGGGCATAAAACGTGTATTAAAGAGAGATAAGAATTAAAATGCTTTGAAGAAGGGAAGTATCATTTAAATGCTAAAGAGTTCTAATTGTAAGTGTGTGTGTGTGTGTGTGTGTGTGTGTGTGTGTGTGTGTGTAGTTTTAGTAGTTAATAGATTTATTATGAATGAACAGAGTACAGTTTATAATCTTCTTGGTTCCTTGTCCATTCAAAGCAGAGAATTTGCATTTTGGTTTAACAATAGTTAGCAGTATTATTAAGAACCTGGCATTCCTGTAAGGACAATCTTAGAGAGTGGGTGCTACAAAGATAGAAAAATGTGCTTCAGTTTGAAGTCAAACTTGTATTTAAACCGTGGTTTCACTACTTAACTGCTTATACGACCTTGGTCAGATCATTAATTTCTTTGAGTCTTAGTTTTTCATATATTTAAGGTGAATGCTTAATTAGCTAATTATTTCCCACATTATTGTTGTAGGATTACATAAGGTAACTCAACAATTCTACAACTTGCCTGGTGCATGAGGTAATATCTGTGCTTAATAAATGGAAAATACTTTTGTTATTATCAAGAAGAAACAGAGGTGAAAATTCTTCCTGAATCTCACACAATGTTACAATTACTGGGAACACAAAAGTCAGTCAAGTGTTTATCTTGTGTATTGCAAAACTAGTCTGAATACATTTTTACTAAATTGCTTAATTTTTATAGAATTTACTTAATTTTATTTTGTTGTTAAATAGGAAA
Source organism: Eidolon dupreanum (assembly GCA_028627145.1). Classification (NCBI taxonomy): domain Eukaryota; kingdom Metazoa; phylum Chordata; class Mammalia; order Chiroptera; family Pteropodidae; genus Eidolon; species Eidolon dupreanum. The sequence goes on along the minus strand of CM053503.1, from coordinate 51,252,624 downwards.
AAACTTTGTTCCTGGATATGTTAAAATCAGCCTGATTATAAATTCATCAAAAGAACATCTCGTATTTTGTTGATTCAATAAGAGAAGCTTAATAAATGTTAGTTATTCTTCATTGAACTGTCCTTAATGTCAGGAAAATAACGAAACTTCACAGTCCTAAGGAAACCACTAAACTATTATTGAGTCAAAAAATTGTTGGAACTGGAGTTTTTCAGACAGAGGAAAGAAACAGCAACCCTTATTCACATCAAGCTTTCTAGGGATGAGCAATTCTGGTGGGGATTTGCCCTGAATAGTTCTTCTCCAAGTTACGGCTTTATCTTCCCCCTCCTTTGTCCATCTCGTTCATCTCTGCTATTCTCTTCTCCTCCTCCACCGACAAAACAGGAGCTTCACTTTCCCTCCATTGCTCATGGCAGCTTCACCCTCCTTCCTCCTTCATCTCCCTGATCTGAGTGCCAGTTGACATCCCAACCGTTTGGATAACTTATCTTTTGCCCTATTAGCACATATTGAAACATTTTTCTCAATATTAAGTTTCCTCTGTAGAAGAAATTTCAATGCTCATTGTTAAGGCAATGCTGTTAGTTCATTATAAGTTTGCTCAAAGCTGCAAAGGAAGATAAAATAAGACACTAAGTTGCTCAGGTTGAAGAACATAAACTTTGGGGAAGATTTCCTTGAGGACAAGTGTAACCATCCGACAGTTCAAAATTCATCTTGCTTGGAGGCCTCCAAGCTGATTGATATTATCATACCTTTCTCTCCCACCATGACTGGGAAGAATACAGAGACCTCAAGAAGGTCACTGTAAACACAGCTCTCCCTATCACATGCTCTCCTCCTCATTGTGGAAAATTATATGGTTTTAACTTTTTTAAGTAGTCAGGAATCAATTAATCTAAAGTCAGTCTAAGAGGACAAATATTAGAAAATAGTTCTGGAATGTGAAGCATTGCCAGTGGGGAAAGGAAAGCTTTTGGTAGAAGTCAAAACTGATTTTCCCCCAAGGTCTGGGGGAAAATCAAGCCAATCATGATGCTTTGGTGGTCAGGGACATAAGAAAATTGGGCAATAGTCTGCAGAAGCAGGAGACTCTATAAAAAGATGTCAGGAAACAGGAATATAGTCACTAATGAATTAGGGTCTAAGGCATGGAAACATGTTAATGGAAACTGGTTTTCACAGTAGGAACTGTATAACCAGAAAACACACCTAAAATCAGTTTCTTGGAGATCTAAGGTCAGAGTTCAAATGCCACCAGATGCCATACAACATTATAGTTAAGAAGCCCAGGCTTTCGACTCAGACAACCCTGTGTTCAAATCCCAGCTCTGCTACTTACTAGCTAAATTATTCAAAGTTAGTACCTCTCTAAGCTTAAGTTTCCTCTTCTGTAAAATAAAGTTAATAATATAACCTATCAGGCTATAAAGATTAGTTGAGGTTAATAAGTCTTAGCGTTATCTTTGACTTCCTTCTTTCTCACACACACTTCCAGATAACCCGGTTGCCTTGTGTTCAGAGCAAATATTCAGTATCTGATCAATTCTTACCAACTCCATTGTTACTATTTGGTCTGAGCCCTGATCTTTGCTCACCTGCTTTATTATATAGAGGGAATCACCTTCCGACTCATTGTCTTACTTCCACTTTTATCCTCCTAGCCAGAATGACCCTTTTAAAATGTAAGTCAGACATGACACCCCTCTGCTCAAAGTCTTCTAATAACTCCCTATTTCGTTTCAAGTGAAAGCCAAAGTCCTTCTCATGGTCAAAGGCCCTGTGGAATCAGCCTGCTAAAACCCAGTGCCGAGCCACATTGACCTCTTTACTGTTTCTTGAACTCAGCAAACTCATTCTTGATTTAGAGCCCTTAACTTGATGGTTCCTTGTGGCCAACATTTTCTCCTCCAGATAATCACACAGTTTTGTTCATGGGCTTCAAAACTTTGCTCAAATATTGCCTCAGTTAGGTCCATTCTGACCAATCTATTTAAGATTACAGCCCACCTCCCCTTACACACACTCTTTCCCATTTCCCTGCTCTATATTTTTTAGAACACTTATCACCTTTCTACATACTATATAATTTACTTATTTATTGTGTTTATTGTACATCCCTGTTCACTAGTGCATAAGTTCCACAAGGCAAGATTTTTTTTTTATGTGTTATTCATTGATGTATTCCAAACACCAAGGGTGGGCCCGTCTGGCACACAGGAAGCACTTGAAAAATATTTACTGAATAAATGAATAATGATGCATGAAATGTACTTGGAACATTGCCTGATACACAGTAAGCATTTATTTAATGTTAGTCTTAAAAAAGTGAGTATAGCTTTGCTATTGATACAGAAGCAGGGAATGACTGCTGGCATAAGTTCTGGAATCAGAGATAACCAGAAGCCAGAAAGGAAGCATTAGACAGGACCAGGCTCTGGCCTTATAGTCATAGGATGATGACAAATCAGGCAGCCTACACACAGATCTACTTCATGTTGAATGTTACTTCATTAGGTCTGTCCTTTCTTCATATTTTTGTTTTTTTAAACAAAATTACTCCAACTCATTTAACCTTTCTTCAAAGACATTGCTTCCAACCTTTCATCTTTATTATTATTACTCTGTGAGCCCTGTGAAGTTATTTCTCTTGCAGTCCTTATAAATAATGTGAAGCTCACAGTTGAATGTCAGAGACAGACAAAAAAAAATAATAATCCTCCTCAATCAGGCAACTATTTTGAATAAAAACCTTCAATTGTCGCATGCTGAAGAATCACAGCAGAGAGCAGCAACCTTTGTGTAGATGATAAGACTACCTTAGGATGGTATCATCCTGGTTTTCATCTTCTAGAATTCACAGTCCCTTTGGCCAGAAAGGATCAAGAAGAGAGCATACTCCCTGGCATCTATAGTTGTAACAACGTTGTATGACAAATGCTTCATCCAAATTCCCCCCAAAATCCCTTTTCTAAGAGTGTCTGCTCAACAGTGATTTTATAGAATATTAACAGATGTTTCTCAGGGAAAAACAAGGAAAGTGTGGCTCTTTAGTCAATTTAATTTAAGAAATTATATAATCAATTTTAAGAAGATTTCTTTACCACAGGGTTCTTGGAAATTTCATTTGCTGATGTGCAATTACGCATATCCAAGAGGATAGTATAATATGCAACATCTCCTAAACTCATCAAATCAAAGTAGGCCTTTCTGAAAGATTTTCTTGAGAGGCCTATTTCATTCATTCAACAAATATTTATTTAACACCTACTATGTGCAAATGGTGTAAGCACCCAGGATGCAGTGGTATATGAGAGACAACAAAACTCATATTTGAAAGTTGATGAATGTGATGAAACGTAAAAATCAAGCTGCCATAAGAACATTTAAGAGACAATGGTGTTTAGAAAATGCACTGTGAGAAAGTCTAACGTTATTGTTTTCAAGAATCGATTTTATCTTTAGGTGATTAATTACAAATTATTTATCATTTACTATGTACATAACACTGTACTAAGTGATATTTGGAAATATAGATGCATAAGACATGAACCTTGCTTTAAAAGAACTTCTCTAATTGAAGAAAAGACCAATAAAAATAAAATAAACAATGCAAGTCAGAATAAAATTACACATAAATTTGAATGGTTCAGATACCATTAAAATGCTACCTATCTTTCAAAGACAGTTTCTGGGAAGCCCTCTCCCAACTCTGAAATTGACTGTGCCTTAGGCTGATTTTTTAATTCTTCTCACATATCCTGCCTTATAGGACAGTGGTTTGTGTATTTCTCTGAACTACCAAACTAAACAGCCAACTTAGTAGTACAGACTCTGGATCTTGAATGTCTTTACCCTCCTCACAGCACACAGTCATTTGTGGGAACCAGAAAGGTATAATGGTTAAGATCAAAGCCTTGGAGTCATACTGACTGGTTGAATCCTCGTGTTGGTTTGAAAATTCAGGAGTTCCATGAGTGAAATCTGAACACAACTCCTCCCACCCCGCCCTCCCCCCATACCCACAGAGGTCCAGGAGAGAGCAAAGAAGAAGGCAGACCACTCCAAATTGGCAGGTGATGGTTTTAACAAGCAAGGAAACTTACTTATGAGGCTTGCCTTGGACATTCACAAGAGTAGATCTCCATACTCACCCGCCAGAAGCTTAAAAGTCTGTATAGAGGCTTTAACTGGGTTTTGTCACGTATACCATTCAGATGATCTCAACAACACACTACTCTCTCAAGGCTGTGTCCTTGAGGCAACTTCTAGTAGAGGGAAAGCAGATGGAACCCACATTTCAGGGACAAGGGCGGAGAGTGAGGAGCCTCTGATTGCCTGGGTCCAGCTGGTGGGTCAACCAGCATTCATGTCCTCTCAGTGACCAACTCCAACACCTGGCTTTGGCTATAGAACTTTGTGCAAATTTCTTAATTCTTTGGGCCTTGGCTTTCTTGTTTGCAAAATGGAGATAATAATACTGATATCTACCTAATCGTGTTATTGTTTTAGCGAGATCAGTTTTAGCAGAGATGTCGGATATAAAATAATTTAGTGCTTGACATAGTAAGTACTCTGTAATGTAACGTATTGTTGTTATACCTATTGTTATTGCACGATGCCCTATAGTAAGAGCTTAGGCAATATAAGTGTTGAAGGAAAGGGTGAAGGAGGTCAGGCACTAGTGGACATGGCCCATCACCTCAGTTGTCTCTCACAAAATTTCAGTACAAATTAATTTAATTAGCTACCATAGATCAAGGCCAAGGGGCTGCAAGGTGGTATAAATGATGTTAAACAGACATAGAAAAGCCTGATAATGTGGTAGAGAGGACTTGAAATGTAGGCTGAAATGTTCAGATTTGATATAAAGACAATGAATAAAATGAAAGACTAATGAAGAAGAAATCGCTTTCAAGAAAGATTAACTTGCCAACCACAATCAACAGAAACAGATGGAAAGAATCGGAATCTAAGAGACCCATAAATGACAGCCATGTAAAATAATGAAGTTGTCAGATCTAACACAGAGCTCTTATTTACTCTCAGTGATTAATAAATGAATGAGGGTCTAGATAAATGGGGAGTTAAGGGGGAAATGACAATGTTCAAGGTTGGTTAGTTACCATGAACTGAAATACCCAGACCATAAGTATGAATGATGAACTCCAGGATGGCATGAGACCTATCATGAAGCACCAAATACTCCCTTATGAAACTATACTTTTCCTTAAGGAAATTACAATTTCTTCACATCGTTAATTTAGTTGCTAAGCATGAACATAGTTCATGTAGGGAATCTCCATGGATTTTTAACAATGGAACTTAAATTAAATACATTATGGGAAAGCAGGTGAGGAAAGAGTTAAGAGTTAAATCTTTTCCCGGAGTCTCTTGGAAGATTACTCATATTTCTCTAAAGAATTTTTAACATGCCATTTTCTGCCTTGCATATATTTTACAGAAAAGAGTAAATACTAAAAATAGCTAAATGAGAACATAATGGTAAAATTGGATATTTTAAAAGATCTATTTTACTTTATTAATATAATAAAATACTCACTTTCATCTTGTTATATTCTAATGACTTTATGAATTAAAAGGAATCTGAAGGTGAAATGTTTTTGTTTTTTTCTTAACTATTGTGATGAAAGTCATGGGAACATCCCATCCCATTCCATTCTCCTTTTTTCCATGCACTAACCTGAGAAGATTTGTTCTTGAAGTTCCTAATTAGAATTATTTTCCATAAAAATAATGCTTTAAATAAGCATGTGTACTTGAATTATTATTAATTCTATATATACTAGGTGTGTAATTTCCAGGCTAGACCACAAAAGATAGTTTAACCATGATTTACCTATTATATTACATATTTATTTTGACACATATCAGTTAATAATTTTAGGACTCTCTGAACATTTAAAATTTGGGTTATCAACTACATTTAAGAAATTTCTATCAGAATGACAAGTGGATTTGTAGTAGCAAAATTTATACCTGACCAACACTTGCATGGCAGATTTCTAAAATCATAGATTTGCAGGATGCTAGAGCTAGAGATACCTTCAGAATCACCCAAACCACCTCCTCATTTTACATATAAAGAAACTGAGGCCAATGAGGTAAAACTATTTGCGCAAGATCACTTAGTTAATAGACAAGCTAAGACTTAAAACAGTTACCAAATTTTATAAACTCTGTTTTTAACTGAGGAAATGTCATTTATTCATTCATTTATTTATTCATTCTTTATTCATGTAGTGAAGAATCATTTGCTGTATTGACACTAATGTGCAGAATCTTCTGCTGGCTGCTGAGATAATTTAAAGAACACAAATTGGCTTTTGCTCTTAACTAACTAAAACTAATTGGGCATAAAGACAGAGCATTAGAAAATTAAATTGCTGTACAAGAGTTACATAAACATAAAAGCTATGTCAGCATACATGATTATATGTGAATTGAGTTATTTAGATAATGTGTTATGAGTTCAGAGGATGGAGAGCTCAGGGTGAATTTGAGATGTCAGAAAAGCTTTCGTAAAAGACAGAATTTATATCCATCCACCTATCTGTCCATTAAAGAGACAGTACTGAGTATCCATCACTTCCCATATACTAAAGCAAACCCTGGGAATATAAGGATGAAAGACATTGTCCTTGATCTCCAAGATTCACTGTCTATTAGGGAAGACAAAGAGAAGAGGGCAAGAAACACCAAGAGGTAGAAGATGCATGTGGAATATTTGTAAATATATGTAAATAGTTATATTTAATATTTTAAATATAAGAGGCAGAATTGTGATTAGGGAGACAAGACAATTAGGACACAAAATTTAAGAAAGCACTCACTCTCGAGGTTCTGCAAGTGCACAGTTCATACTTGCACAGACATGAAAGGGGGTAGCATCCCCTTAAATTTTGCATCCTAAACACCTCACTTGCTTCACCCTAGTCCTTGCCCATTATCACTACTTAACCACCACGCAAAGTGGTAGAAAACAAAACCCAGAAAATCTTTAATAGAGGTCTAAATAAAATCTACCACTAACTACTACATGATCTTGAGTAAGTTTTTTCATCTCCAAGTCTCAGTTTTTTCTGCTTAATTGAAGGTGTTGACCTAGATTAGTGCTTTTCAGACTACAACCTGCACAGTACGTTCAGTCTTCAGAAATAATGCAGATAACGAGAAACTGAGTGGGTAGAGCTCTAGATCACCAACCCATACTTTAATCAGACTAGCAATATTTTATTAGTGTTACATAAGCTGACTCTTATACATTCTTTTTTTAAAAAAAAGTTTTCAATAATTTTTTTAAAACAGAGAAATCAAACATTATGTTGACCCTAGATGATCTCTAATACCTTTGACAGTTGTCCATTTGCCTTTTCATGAGGAATCTGGTTTCTACCAAGGGCTAGGGAGGACAGTTATAATCACAATATTAACTAAATCATATCCAAGGGCATTGGTCTCTTGTCCATCCTATGGCAAGTGCATGAGTTTGGTTGTTCCCCACATAAAATGCTAAATGAGCCTTGGTGAGTCAGGTGCAGGAAAAGAAATTAGGGATAGGCCAAAAAACTAGATCCATTTGATATTAATCTAGGGGTATAGCGGGAGTTAACAACCTTATGACTGCTGATGCTGTAGACTTGAAACCAGGAAATACTCAAGCAGTTAAGTTTCATGCCCTTAAAATGATGTCTCATGACTGTCATAGTACTTTCTATCTCCCCTTCAGAAATACTACTTAGCCAATAATTAGTTACAAATTGTTACACATGAAGTGTTTGTTAAACAAATTCTGGACTAACTTTGTGATTAACCACTAAATATATTATTTGCTCGATTCTAAGAAGCAATTTTATGATCTCTAAAGATGTGTGAGTGTTCACAAGCATTCTAAAGAAATAACCAGGAGAAAGGAAATAGTGAGAGAAAGGATAAGAGGAAGCACAGTAGTCAGGTTCATGTTTGTGAGGTGGCACTGTTATTTAAGTAGCTATTTAAAATGCAAGTAAAAAGCAGAACCATAATTCTATTGTGTTAAACAAGAGTCGATAACTTCATGCTCCAAATGGGAAATATGCAGTATGAATTTTAGCTTTAAGAACATTGGGGACAAAATTGCTTTGATAATAAACCTTAGCCTTGTACCCAAATTGGGAGAGGTGCTTCACAAACAAAATGAAGAGAAAACAAGCTTCTTGGAGTGTCCACTTAGAGAATATTTACTTCACGTCAGCACTTCGAAGACATCATCTTAGTTAATACAACACCTTTAACTGGAAAGTATCAGTCCTATATATGGATAAAAGAACCAGGTTTCAGAGAAATTAAGTAAGTCATCCCAGCCATAAAGCTAATAATAAATGGCAGAGTTGATCTTCAAATCCAGGACTAATTCCAAATGAGTTCTTTTTCACTACAATCTCAAGGATGTGAAGGAAGAAGTATGAGAATATGATCATTTTCAAGGTTAGTCCAGCGTGTGAGAGTCATAATTCTCAAGAAAACACAACATGAGGTAAAGCAAGAGTGTGTTGGGGGAAAAGATAGAAGTTGTGTAATCCCATTCAATTACTTAAGAGTTCTCCAAGTGAAAGGTGAGTGAATGAGGAGGAGAGGGAGATGAGAATATGATAAAACATGACACACTCAGTTTTCTACAGCTTCTGGAAAGTTAGGGGGCACAGTTGTTTAGGTCACTACTATGTACCTCAGCATCTAGCATGATGCCTATCTTGTTAAATCAATAAATAAATATCAAATGAAAGTTGAGGAGATGGAAATAGAGTTGGATGTACCATCCCTAGACCATGACAAATATGGGTTTTTAATGTGCACATATATCTATCATATGTAAATGAGGTAAAATGTATCCCTTTTGCTAAATAATGACCATAAAGCTTCTGCCTTTATATTTCACAGTCAGTTTTACTCCTGGACTGAGTAGGTAATTTCTTGTTGAGTATATTTTCATCCCAATACTTCTCCTGAGATGGTAGAGACTCCCCTCCTATATTTGCTTATTTCCAGTAAACTTAAATGTAAATGTAACAGGAAATTAGAATGAGACTCTTTCTAACTCAGTTTGGGTGAAGCAATAATCAGACTATCAAAGCAAAAGTGAGACAACCGCCCCCCACACACACACACACACAACACCACCATAAGCAGATTTACAAGTGAAATGAACCTGAGAAATTGTTCCACAGCCCTTGATTCCTTTAGTCAGTTAAAAACTACATAAAGAGTTTAGAGAGTGGGTGGGAATTGGATTGGTGAAGAGAATACTTTGGAGAAGCCAGAGGCTCTGACCCACCCTCCACCTTGGATGAGAGGTGAAAACTTCTAACCACAGCTTAGAGACTGCCACTCAGATTGCTCACTTTGGCAGCAGGTATACTAATATTGGAATGATACAGAAAAGGATAGCATGGCCCCTGCACAAGGATGACACACAAATTTGTGAAACGGTCCATATTTTTTTTTGCATTGGTTGCACTGGTGCTGCCATTGTTCCTCTCTAGTTGGTAGAGAGAATCTGGGTATGCACTGTAAAACAGGCTACCTCTCAGAGAACGATGTGCCCTAAATTTGGAGACACAGAGTACCAGTTCCTGACTCACACTTGGGAAAGCTCAAAATGGTTGTACAGGGGCCTAATTCCCAACTAGGGAATCCAGACTGTGAGAGAAAGTGCTAACAACCACTTAAGGAGGTAGGAGAGGGCAGATTTTATAGGATTATTACACATTCCCAGAGTTTTGTGGGCAAAGAATGTGCATTCTCAAGAACCAATAGCTTAGGCTGTATTGGGTCTTACCTGCTAATGCCACCTGCAGTGAACTGAGGTCTTTTGCAGAAAGAAGCTGAGGTGGATACCCCTGGGTTTCCCAGGGGTTCATAAAAGAATATAACAAAATTTCACCTGCTCAGGTCGAGGGACTTGCATGAGAGAAAAGCCTAGCAGAAGTATTGTCAGTATGAACTATTAGCCTCAGGTGGAGAGTAGGAAGCCAATAAGCCTGGTTGATTGCTTGCCTTACCTCTCTTTATGTACCCCACTCACCTTTGACCCTGGTGGGGTCCAAAACTGCAATTCACCTGGTAAGTATAAAGATAATAGAGCATAAGAACCATACTCCCTTTTCCCCTGAAGACTTGCATCCTGAGACTGGCCCAGGCTGGAGGAGAGGAGTCCAGAATTTTGATAATTAAACAAGATTGGACATTCTAGTTACTGAATTGAAACTATTTTTACCAAAAGTAACTGGAGGGCTTTTTATTTTATGAGAGTGCTAGAAAGGAAATGCCTGCCTAAGTCATCATTTAGTCTGGCAAAGTATGATTTTCAAAAGATAAATACATGACTCTCATAGACGCTAGAATAACCATGTCAAAGTTTATTTAACTCATTGTTGAGAGAGCTCAAAAGGATGCTAATGCTGGTCCAATGAGCATTTGAGAAACTGAATATTTGTGGGGACTGAATGAGGATAGAATATTGGAAGACTGAGAGATTAGAAACTAAAATGGCTAAACTCCTACAGAGCAATAAAACCATAACCTTTGGGTATTTTTTTTAAATAGCAAACAGAAATCATTTGCATCTCTCTTGGACAAAACTCGAAAAGTTAACATGCAACATCACCAAGTGTGGGCCATAATCAATAGCAATGCATAGCATATTCCCCTAGAAAATTAAGTAATCTTTGGGTGAGCTTATGAGACAATACCCTAGTATGACACAGAAAGAACATATAGCCATCCTGTTGCCTTAGTTTCAGATTTTTAGTAATTTTTCTTGATCAGGGGAAATTAGCCCCTTCATACCCCTGGTCAGTTTTAGAGGACTATGGGAAACAAAGATAAGGTTATATTTTGATCATGATCCGTGAGATATAGTTGTTCAACATGCTAGATGTACATTTTCAGGCCTGATAAGATAGCTCATAACTTCCTTTCCTGATCAGAATACAAGAGATCTGGTGATCTAACTCATCGTCAGTGCACAAGACTCAGATGGCTGAGCTTGAGGAAAGAAAAAGAAGAGTTGAGATGAATAATCAGGGAACCACTAGAGGGCAAGAGCCTGGAAAAGGCTGATCTCCAAACACAGTGTTTAGGATGGTCTCTGGGGATAGAAGTAGGTACAGTTTTGGAGAAGGCAAAAAGAACAAAGACCAAACTTGGCTTATTGTTCAGCCTCTGTAGCTAGCATTCTCCAAAGCAAAAATAGGATTTGTTTGTTTTCAAAATTAAGGTTCTATATTTTTCCAAGTAACCTAAAAGTTTTTCCTTAAAAAGAAAAACAGGCACAACTGCCTACTTGACTAAAACATTGATAACATATTTAGTTTAACCTAGTTACTGACAGGAAACTTTAATAAAACAACCCAGCATGTTGTAGTCATTGTTCTTGGTAATTTAAGATAGTCGAATGTTCTACAACAATTCAAAGTTATGTTTTGTTCCTTGTTACCAACAGGACTGCACAGTCAGTAACTCCCCTACAGAGTGTTCTGACATTATGCAAATGTTTGTGGTAGTCAGGTCAAAAGAACACAGTGGTTGTTTGAGAGGGTGATACTATCTCCTTTGGTCACACATAGTGGTTTTTTCCTTCTAACAAGCAAAATTGCATACCAGAGCCAGAAGTGCCTTTGTTTTATTTCTGTAAACAAACTGGTCCACCAAGCATAGTTTTTTTGCCAGGCTGTTGTGATTCATGCTCTATCCTTGAACAAGGCCATGAAGAGTTAACTGCTGCCTATTATGGTCTGCTATCTTCCTGTAATCTAACCCTAGAATTGCGCAGCTGACTAAGCAGTGGAGTCTTTCTTATGGACCCCCACGCTAAAACAAACAAAGAAGTAGGTATGTGTCTCTAAAAAAAAAAAAAAAAAAAAAAAGCTTATACTGAGAAAGTGGTGGAATAGCAATTGGCATAATAGAAAACTGAAAGGATGGAAAAACCCTAACTCTTATGACAAAAAAAAAGAAGAAGAAGAAGAAGAAGAAGAAGAAGAAGAAGAAGAAGAAGAAGAAGAAGAAGAAGAAGAAGAAGAAGAAGAAGAAAATATCTCCAGGAACGAGTGGGGTGGGAAATAATCTCAGAACGGTGATATTTTTCTAACACCAAGAATGATCAGAAGATAATTTTTGAAGAATTAAAACTTCATTCTTTTTCTGTAAAATCATAGAAAAGTAATCAGTCATACTCGATAAGTGGAAAATTTTTTTTTAATTTGTGAAAGAAAGAACAATGGACACTACCGCATACAGACTTGATAAAAGAATTTCTTAAAATGACAGATAAAAGGATCTTTTGAAAATCCAGGACTTGTTTGTTTAAAAATTCAGTAAATGTTTGCCAAAAACAAATCTGTCTTTTTTTCAAAATCTCTTCATCTTTTCACACAGTGTATAATGAGGACTAGCCACTTTTAAGTATATTAACTCAAGTATTAGAGTTAATATTTGCTCTGATTTAACCATGACCAGAGAATTGATTTGGTGAATAATAGCTTTAGCATTTTTTGTCAGTTGCTAACCTTGCACTAATGATGAGAACATTTTTAAAAAAAGGGTTAAAAACAAATGTTTTGATTTTCAATAATGTATACTAAAAGATAAAAATCAGAGGTCTATAGATACATATAATCCCTATTATTTACACATGCCTTTGGAAAGAATAAATTTTTACTTCTATTTGAATCTAGTTCAAGTAGGGAATTACAATCTTTCAAATAAACAAGTGGAACAACACAAGCCTCAAGAGGGAATTGTGGTCCAGGTCTCTCATTGCTTCACAGACTTAACTCAGATCGTCAAGCCTTCTCTCTCCAAGTTCCTTTTTCTAGAACACACCTTTCATGGAGAGAGATTAAGAAGAAGGACTAGGGGACAGGGGGAACTAACTGCTCTGTTCAAAAGGCTTTTCTGGGTAGTTGAGATGGGGTTAAAAGAAAAGGTAATGCAGGTAGCTGAATTAAGTGTGGAACTGGGACACAGTAAATGAACTCCTTGACTTTCAAATCTTTGATGTTCAGCTCCTGCTATGATGCAGAATGTATTCAGAATAAAAAATAAAAAACAAGAAAGGTAGTGAAAAGCCCAGCAGAGGATTTAAAAGTTGTCTGTCATTTTCTCTGTGGAAAATAATGAGTGACATTTTTGTATTCTTGTGGGAATCAAATTGTAAACTCTGGCGGAAAGAATGAGGAATGACTATCTTCGTTTGCATAGTTGAGGTTTAAGTACTTGCCACTTTTGGGGAAGGGTGGGGAGTTTCTGGTATATTTAGAGACTAGAAACAAGCTCTTAATTGCCCTTCACATGAAGAGTTTTCAATTAAAATGATAGCTACCATTTATTAAATGCCTACTATGTGCCAGGCACACTGTAGGCAGTTTAAGTATATTATTCTAGAATATCCCAAAGATAAAAAAAATTACAAATAAAAAATCTGAATTATTCTACAGAGTTCCAGTACCTACTCTTTGCTGAAAAACAATAAGGGCTCTGACACCTATAAGCTAATTGCTGTGAAGCTTCTTCAGACTTTTCATTCTGCTACATTTTAGAACAACCCAAGTTAGCTCTTTAAAAAACTAAGCTGATTTTTAACTGTCATGTTTTATATTTTTTGGTAATTTCTGAAAATTTTTTTTCTTGTTTTCATGAACAATAGTAAACCAATAAAAAACAAATATTACCAGGAAAGAAAAAATCAGAAGATAAGATAGTTATTTTCATACAGAAAGCATTCATTAATGGGTGGTATTCATGAAAACCATAATAGGTGTGAAAATTGATTCTGAATTTCAAATTGAAAATTCTATAACAGACATTTCCCACATATTTATTTATGCTTTAATAAGAAGGCCAAATGCATTAAGTATGGGGCATTCAAATTTAGGGGACAGGGGGAACTAACTGCTCTGTTCAAAAGTCTTTTCTGGGTAGGTGAGATGGGGTTAAAAGAAAAGGTAATGCAGGTAGCTGTGTCAAATTTAGGACACAGTTTTGTTTTCCAGATGTATTAAATAAAATGCTTTTGAATGTATGAAATCACTTGACTTGTATATGGAGGACATTTATACTAAACATGGTAATTCCTGGACATCAAAAATAGGATATGATAGATACCCATCTAGGTTTTACTTCTGTCATCTTTTATTCTAGAAAGTACTACTACAATTCCTCTAATTTGGCCTTGAATGGGACACTTCTGTTACCATTCCCTCTGTGCCGTAGTCATTCATTTACTCATTTATTTATTCAACCTTTATTTAATACATATAATGTATGGCTCATATTGTGGATTCGAAGGGAAAAAAGAAACAGTCCCCCTTTAAAAATTATCTTACATTTCAGGAATCAGATAATTTTAACACAATGTGATATGCTATAATTATAGATAGAGTTATGTAAAGGCACTTTGGGAATATAGAGAAGGAAGCTTTTAACTGCTGAAAGGATGCGGGGGGATATAAAAAAAAATAGCAGATAGCCGCGGGGTAAGGGGGGACAGGGCAGGAGAAGGAGATTGCAATATTTCAAGCAAAAGAAAGCTTATTCAGAAAAGAGGGTGGGAGAAAAGGACACCAGATTCTAGAAATAAGTTATGAGTAAGCCTGAAGCACAGTTGTTGAGATGTTGGAAAAGTTAACCTGTGACTAGAAAGGACACAGATCAGGATCAGATGGCAAAGGCTAAGTAAGGATAAGGATTTTAACTAAATGGCCAAATGGAGATTTTAAACTGGGAAGGAAGTAACATCACCAGGTGCTCTGTTTAAAAGCTCCTTTTAGATGCATGAAAAATAGCTGTAGGAGAACACCAGCAAGAATCTGCTGTAGAAGTCTAAGCATGAAACAATGACGATCTAAGCAAAATTAGTAGACTTGGGAGGTATTTGGAAGGCAGAATTAACAAAATTCATTGACAGACATATGAGAAGAAGAGAAAGAGGAAGGAATAGAGAGGATAGCTCCAAGATTTCTAGGTTGGGTAAATGGATACCGATGTCATTAGCGGAGACTATATAGTATCAGGAGAAAAAGCAGAGTCATAAGAAGATAATAAATTTTATTCGTGACATGTTGAATTTGTGGTGACTGGGAGATATACAAGTGGAGAATTCTGAGCCAGATTAAAACCCTCAGTCATTGAAAGATTATATCTAGTGGCCTCTCAAATATTAAACTTAAAACAATACAAAACCATACAATGAATATAAGAAAAGCCAAAAAAATTTTTTTTCTAATAATGACCACTTTGGCACTTAAAGAAAACATTAAAAAATGTAGATTTAAAAGTATGTACTTTTTTACATAAATATTTATGTAACTATTTTTACATATTGTTTTTTTTTTTTTTTCCTGCTACTGCTTGTCACATGACAGAAATGTGCATAGACAGACTGCCTGTTGGGTAATCCAGCCTGGGAGATAATGAGCAGGCAGTGGTCAATCTTACTTCCTTCTCTGTAGCTTCCCACATGCTGAAGAATTCACACATCTGCCCACAGCAAATATACTTAGGGTTTTATACTAACATAAGCCTGTGGAAATCAAGCAGAAAGGGACAGTTCATATGCATCTGACAAGTCCAGTAAATGAGTCTCATTCATGGCAGTTCTTTTCTATATCCATTGGAGTCAAAGCACTTCTATCACTCACTGCTTACTTTCTTATTTGATATATTTCCTGTATTTCCATATATGCCTGTCCATTAGGTAAATAGCACATGTTTTCCATATGCCAATGTTTTTCGAATGGTTTCTATCAGAATCTAATGGAGGGCTTGTTAAGATAGATTGTTGGGTCCCACTCCTAGGGATTCCAATTCAATAGATCTAGGATGGGACCAGAGAATTTACTTTTCTAACAAGTTTACAGGTGATCCTGCTGTTGCTGGTCTAGGAAATGCAATCTAATGTGCCAGTTTATCACAACCAAAGCAATTAGAAGAGAATTAGTCAATAAATTAATTTTTCAAATTCACTGAAGTAGACATAAGGAAAAACTTGCTAAAAGTAGGATATGTTCATTACGAAAGGACAACCAGGGTAATTGGGGTGGGCAGTCTGGCTTTTTAATAAAATGTGAGATTGTTTGTTCATGACATTCTACTTTGTTTTGATTTTGAAAAGCTGACCCTAAAAATATTTACAGGCAAGCATAAAAAGTCTTCCTACTTCTATTCAAAGTGCAGTTAATGACTAAAAGGACAAAGCAACTAATTCTGCATTTCAAGACATTCTAGATAGCTTCCATACATATTGGCATAGAGCAAGACTGATCCTTTGAGAGAATGAAAAGTAATTTGAATTTATAGTTCTTAGTTAAGATGCTGTCTTTAATTGCTTGATTTCTAAATTTTTGTGAAACCCCTCCCCTACTCTGAGCAAACACTGACTTTCTCATTCAGTAAGTAATCTTCATTGGCTACTTCACTCAGGCCACTATGACCTTGTTAAAATAATCTGGATAGTCTATGGCCATGCCACCCTGAATATGCCTGATCTTGTCTGATCTTGGAAGCTAAGCAGGGTTGGGCCTGGTTAGTACTTGGATGAGAGACCACCTAAGAATATCGGGTGCTGTAGGTGTTAAAAAAATAAATAAAAAATAAAATATAAAATAAACTTGATAGCAGAAAATTTTAAATGGCAAGAGAGTGTGAGGGATAAATCATATTTAAAAAGAGAAGTTAACATAGCAAGGCTTGAAAAAGGACTGGTAATATCATTTTTTCAAAGATATTTTCAGTTAAATAGAATTTAGAATTTTTATGCAAATTTAGTATGACCCAGGCAGCTCCCAACTTAGAATAAGTTCTATCTGAAAACCTCATTGAAAAGTAATTTGTTTGGAATTTGGAACAATTTTCAAATGACATTATTGTACATATTCTAAGGTTGCTAAGGGACTGTTTATAAATCCATAGAAAATATTCTCAGGCTATTTCCAAATCCATAGAAAATTTACAACATCCTCAACATAATTAAAATAGCTCTTTACTTGGAAAAGGTAGAAAAAACCCTTTTGTAATGTAAACTTTCTTTCTGATGGGATATTTTAAAAAGCCCCTAGTGGGGCTGGGCACTGCTTCATTACTAGCTGTATGTCCTTGAGCAAGTTATTTACCTCCTTCTGACTTCAGTTTCCTCCATAGTAAATTGGTAGTGTTGATTAAGAGCATTAGAAACAAAGTTTAACTTGTAGTGTTGGTTAAGAGCATTGGAGCAATGTATATAAACCCTCCTTCCCTCACAGTGCAGGTGCTGTCAGTATTATAATACGTATTATATATTTATTAACCACTTTCTGTACCAGTTAGAATACTAGTAATAGTCGTGTTATTCCATTTAATCATCAAAATAATCTTATGAAGTAGGTATTGCTATTTTTATTGTTCTAGTGAATAGAAAAAGAAAATGGTTTAAAATTTTAATATTAAAAATAGTCCCTAAGGAAAAAATAGATTTAACTAGAGAAGAGTGATAATACTGGCCTGTTAGTTTTATCACATTTACAACTATTATCTTGATGATCTTTGCAACTGCTCTATGATATTATAATAATTGTCTTTTTGCCTTTTTATACATATGTATTCTTATACTCAGCACATTTCAAATTATAATCTAAAGTAGGTAATATGGGACCAGGAATTATGTGTAAGAGATTCAAGTTTATACAATTCCTATCTCAGTTACAAAGCAGTGGTTTCAGGCCAAGACAATGTGGGCACAGGACAGAATAGCCTACAGAAGGTGGCCAGTGGGAAAGTAATAGGTATAATCCATTGGCTGAATGTGCCAGTCATTCCAAAATGAGGTATTTATAATTTAGGGAATACCTGCATTTAATGGATGTAAAATTTGCTAATGCTCTATAATTCTGTACTGAAAAATTAGTTGCAAATCTCTTGGCTCTTAAGGAAGTTCTTTATAAATAAACGGTTTTGTTTACTGTGGAGAAATACATAATTTCTTTGCAATGAATCAGGAATTTTCAGCCAGTACATTGCTATATATATGAAAACAGAATCTAAACTATTTTTGAAGCAAAAACAAGTTAGTTAGCTATTTTAATGTCATATCCTGGTTATGATGTGCATCAGATTAATGGTATGGTATGAAGTAGAGACCCACATGATATCCATATTATTACCAATCTGAATATTGACTGCAGTTAGCTAAGCCTTGTCTTATTAGATGTCACAGTTTAAGGAAGTTCTACTTATAGATAAGACAGATTTAAGGGTTAAGGGTGAGAAGGATTTTAAAGAAAACAGAGGGTGTAAATCTAACAGGTTTGGTCATTCAAATAATTTATATTGTTTTTTCTCTGAATGGAATTTTTAAGAATTAATTTAGCACTGAACCCTATTACTCATTAAGCATTAGACTAGGTGCTGAAAATACAAAGATAAGAATGTTCTTGCCTTAGGATTTCACTGTCTAATGGGAGGATACAGAAAACTGCTAGTTACAAAACAAGGAGATTAGCACCATAATGAAGGCATGAATCTGCAGCTGTGAGAGAGATGAGTCCTGGAAAGGCATTATTCATCTTTCTCCTGGCCCAACTTCCAAATGAGAATTTGCTTTCCACTGGAACCAAAAATGTCCTGAATTTTTAAAAAATGTTTTGTTCCTGTATACCCTTCATCCAGCTTCCCCAAATGCTGATTTCAAAACTAAAAAATTAACATCGGTATAGCATTTTAGTAGGTTGTGTCTTTTTTGTCCCCAATGTGACAGTTCCTCAGATTTTCCTTGTCTTTTGAGACCTTGACACCTTTGAAGATGCCTGGTCAGGTATTTTGTAGAATATCCTTCATTTGTTTTTGGCTCATGTTTTCTCTTGATTATACTAGGGATTTCGGAAAGAATACCACAGAAGGGATGTGCCCTTTTCAATGCATGATGTCAGGGGATTCAGAATGTTACTATTCCTCACTACTGGGATATTAATCTTAGTCGCTTGTTTTCGTAATGTCTACCAGGTTTTTCCACTGTAAGTTATTGTTTTTCCTTTTGTAATTAATAAATATTTGGGGGCTGGGAATCCATGATGTTTTGTCATCCAGACCTTTTTTATTTTAAATAGAGTATTGATAGCATAGTCATTTAATAGTCAAAACCATAGTATTACAGCTTCAGAAATGAGATTAGTTTATATGAAGAACATCCAAACTTAGATACATTCATGTATCTAACCTGTAAATTAATTTTATACCAAAGTCTTCAAACCCACATTTTCCAAGGAGGAAGAGAACACGAAGAGACAAAAATGAAGTGTACCTATTGATGACTGGGGCATACAAATGGTGTGTAACAAACACATTGAGGGCCTCTCCATTTCTGATTAGTAGTCCATTTGAATTTATGGAATCACTAATTCTAAAACTGGAAGCAGATACTCCTAAATTTGCATCCACAATAGGCATGAAAGGCACTTTTTTCAGGGGCTGCCCCATCAAAGATGACTGCCCCATTTTAATCAGGATTACCTCCCCTCTGAAGTACTGATCTTCATGAATGACATAGCTGAGGAATAAATTTCATAGAAAATATTTCTCTGGAAAGTCCTGGAATAAGACACTGACCTTAGAGGTGGGTATAAAAATAAAATAGATTTATTAGTTAGCTGTGAACACTTGTACCCTAGAAACATTCAAAGGAGGACAGGCATGTGATTCCTGTTTACCCACTGTTGGTAGAACAAAGTTTGCTGTACAAAGCTAAAGATATACCAACATTTTCTTATAACAGATAATAATTAGATTGCAGAGAAACAGTAGAATTACTTCTTACAAAGCATTGGTTCACAAATCTGGTTAATAATACCAAACAATTATGCCCAATATCCTATTTGAGAAAAAAAATGTGGAAACCTACAGAAAATATTAACAGTGACAGTTCCCTGGGGAAATTTTTTGGAGTCTTTTACTGTCTCATTTACAGTTCTGTACTACTGGATTTTATTTATTTATTGACCATAATCCGGTATTGCCTTTAAATTGAAAATAAATCAGACAGGAAATTTTTTAAAATCCCGTTTCTAGTAAACACCAAAGCCTGCCATAAGTGAAATGAAGGGAAGAACATATTAAATTCATCTCAATAGAGGTTAGTTATTGAGGTATCCAGAGGACATGGTTAAAAGGTAATTATTCCACAATGAAAGCTTGGGAAAGGGATTCTAAGTGTATATGAGACTGAATGGAAACCAGAGCAAGTAGTTGGTTGGATGTTTAGCCAATGGGAGATTTCCCATTGGAAGGATTTTACAGTTTAACAAAACAAAGGTTCAGGAGACCATTTTTGCTTATTTAGATTTTGTATCATTTATAATCCTGTCCCAAATTTTAAAATTGGAGAAAGGCGACAAGCTAAAATTACATTTCTGTTCTGTTAAAAGAAACATAAGAATTTATTGACAGGAATAGTATTTCACTAAAAGTTGAATTTTTTTTTTACATAATTATTTGGTATACAGTAAACTGGAGTACCTATTCATGAAAAAGGCAAAGGGAAAAATGCCCCCCAAAATAGTATAGATACTGAAAAAAAGGGATCAGTGAAGTTCATCAAAGCATCCCCTAAGAGCAAAGATTCCAATTCCTCTCCCCTCCAATACGTGGGCTGCTCTCCTCCTTCCCACTCCCTGAGGACAGCCTGTATTTTCTCTTGAACTCCAAGTCAGCCGTCAGTGTGTAACTCCACAAGTAACACAGAATCCTGGCAAATTAAACGGTAGGTAAACATAGAAACAGGATACAGAATAAGTAAACATGAACAGGATACAGCTCCCTTGCAAAAAAAAAAAAAAAAAAAATTAAGGCAATACTTAACAAATAATTATGCTTAATGAAGAACATTCATCATTTTTTACAAACATTTTTGTTTTAATACAACACCAAAAAATGGTATCGTTGTAAACATTTATTCATTTTACTTTAGCATTTGAGTTGCTATGTTCTATTTAAATTACTTCAGTTTTAAAGGGCCCTTAGATAATTTCGTAACAATATTTCGAAGTAAGAAAAGGCTACAGTAAGTGTCTCAATGGTAAATAGGGTCAGCTTTGAAAAGATATTTTTGTTGCTATGTTGGAGGAAAATGCTTGTTTAAAGTTATTAAGCAGTGAAGTACTAGATAAAATAGTTCTTGCTTCTGATTTCTTAGAGCTCTTTTGTTTTCTTCGCCATTAAGCTCATTCTGGGTTTGAAAGAGGGTTTGCATCGCAGATAATGATGAGTGTGGTAATAATGAAAGAAAATGAATAGTAATTCTATAAATGCCTAGGGAAAAACTTTAATGATTCTTGTGCAACCATTGCAGGCTTTTTTAAAAGCTCTGAAAAGTCTGTACACCCAGGTGTCCTTCATTTACACTGCAGGACTTGGAGCCTGTCTTTGACCAGGATTCCACCTGTCTCCCCTTGCCCATCGGGCTCACCAAGTTTCCTTTCCCAAAGGCGTAGGGTGCATTCCTCCGAGAGTGGATTCCTCAACTGGCTTTTCCCGGCTGCGTGGCTCCACGTGACGTCCCCTAGCACCTGTACGGGCTCCGGCTCACAGCGCCCCCATCCCCTGCGCCAGGTACCGACCCGGCCTGGCTCCCCCTCCCCCAGGAGGTCACGATTCTGGTGCGAGCCTTGCTCCAGCCGGCAGGGGAGGGGCTGAGCTCCGGCCACAGCAGCAGCTAGAGCCCTTGCAGCCTGATTATCACATGACTCGACGGCGGCGGTAGCCGTGGCAGCAGCCGTGCGGGCTCCGCGGGCTCGCCTGGTGGTCTCAGTTCCGCTCACGCAGGAGTCCAGCGCAGCCGGCGAGAAGGGACCTGCTGCAGCTGCGGCTCCCGGAGCGCGCAGCGTCTCCCCCTGTCCGGCCGACCTCCTCCATGCCTCCCCGTTGCGGAAGTGTAGTGGGGGGAGGCGGCGGCGGCACGGAGCACGGGAGGCCGGGGCTCGGCCCCCTGCAGCACTAGGCTCCGGGAGCCGCGGGGCGCGTCCCAGCAGCCCGGCTGCTCGTGCGCCCGGCTCCCGCCGCAGCCTGCATGCCCCGCGCTGCGCCCAGCGGTGCCCCCGCCGCCGCCTCCTGCTCGCAACGCTGCTGCGGGGCACCGGAGTAATATGCTCACTCGAGTGAAATCTGCCGTGGCCAATTTCATGGGCGGCATCATGGCTGGCAGCTCCGGCTCCGAGCACGGCGGCGGCGGCTGCGGAGGCTCGGACCTGCCCCTGCGTTTCCCCTACGGGCGACCGGAGTTCCTGGGGCTGTCTCAGGACGAGGTGGAGTGCAGCGCCGACCACATCGCTCGCCCCATCCTCATCCTCAAGGAGACCCGGCGGCTGCCCTGGGCCACTGGCTACGCAGAGTGAGTGCAGCAACACCGGCGGCGCCCCCGCTCTCCTCGCGGCCCTTCCCCGCACGGGTCCAGCCTCCTCCTTGTTCCTCGGCCCCAGGGCTCTCAGGCTGCCAGCGTCCAGGCCTCGGCGTGTACCTCTTAACTTACACTGGCCCTTTCTGTCTTCTCCCACTCCCCCTTCCCCCAACCTCAAGGACGCGGCGTCGCTAGCCCGGGTATGGGATGGGTGGGTGCAGGACCGTGGGAAAGCTAAGGTTGGACGGGTCTGTGATTCTGGAGCTCTGACACTTGGAAGAAAGTGCGTAGAACAGTTCTGCTGAAGTTTGAAACACAGCAGGGAAATCTGGTATCTGTCCGCCCCCCCCCCCCCATCTTTGTGCCTTTGCCTGAAGTTTGTGGGGTAGAACCTGAAGGAGCGGTCCCTGCGCGGGGGTTGAAGTGGGGGCGGTGGAGCGGGAGGGGCGGTGTCCGAGACCTGGAGGCGTCCGCGTTGGCTTGCGTGGTGCAACATTTCAGAAGGTCTGTTTCTCCCACTTTAGCCGAAGAGCTCATTCTCTTCTCCTTTAGCAGGTAGTAAAACCCTGCGCGTTCATTAAATGCCAGTACTATCTCCCTGAGTCCTTGGGCAGGGGTAAACTTATTCCAGGTGTTTAATGATAGTGTTTTGGTAATCAGCTTTGGCGATTAAGTGAGCGTTTGAGTGATTTACTATTTCAAGAACCGAATGAGTTAGGTTGACGACCTGGAGTGGAACTGGGAAAGGAGAGAGGGAGGATTTTAATGGCCTCTGCCCCACTCTACGGCTACTCCTCCATTGACTATTGATGACCATCTCATGAATGGTAGGTTAAATAATGTTTCTTCCCCTATTCAGCATTATGAAACTGGGAAATTCGGAAGGTGGCATGTAAGAGACCGGAGTTCTGAGGTTAATAGTGACTCGGTGGGTGCAAAAGTGCACATAAAACCTTAATGTCTGGCCCACCTGCCCCTTTTCCTTTAACTCAGTCTGCTCTGTAATCTTGGCCCTCCCCTACCCGTGGAAGCCTCGCCCGCTGATTGGTTCATCCAGTAACCAATGAGTTCTCCCGATGCCTGCTTTTTTTTTTTTTTTCCTTTTGATGCTGACCCTTTTCTGGTGGCCCGGATACCCCCCGGCAGGCATGGTTCTCGACGCTCTGGGTTCCGATGCGAGAGGGCCCGGAAGATGCTCTGGCTGGAATATCGAATTATTTTCCTTCCCCTTTAATCATATAACCGTTTCTCCGCGGGCTGAAATAGAAAATGTGTATAAATGGAAATAGACGGCTGGAGTATAAAAGATAATGAGGAAACAGGTGCAAGTGATGGGTGCTAAAACAATACCAACATATAATAAAGGATAAGCATGGTAGGGATCGTTGAGGGTGGGGAGTTACAAAACAGCTTTGTAACTTCCCGGAGAAAGCTAAAGCAAAAATAAACACCTGTGTAATAAGGAAAGACGTAAAGGAGGAAAAAGTGTCTGCCAAAACATATCAAGCACTATTTCTTGACTGAAATAAGAAAAAAATGTTGAAAAGTCATTTGAACCCTTTTCAAGACAAAAAACAACTTAGAGACATACTCCATCCTGCAATCGTGTGGATGTGGCCCCTGTCTCTGCCCAAAACCTGAATGTGTGGGGCCCGATTGTCGCTCGAATGGGTTTTCCAGGGCAAACACACCTGTTCGAGGAGCAGAAAAGACAAGCAGGAAACGGTTAGAAAGTTATGAGAGGTAGGAAGGGGGCTGTTAAAACACGGAATGGGGAAGCTTCTTGGGCACTATTAAAAGCAGCACCTCAGATAAGCAGGAAGAAAAGGGGAAAAACACCACCAGTTTCAGAATGTTTGGATCCTGTGGCAGGCACATGATGTGCCAAGGGCTGAAAAGAGTAAAATAATCAGAGATGAGATATGTAGGAGATAGTACCTAGAAGGCTCTACTTTCTCCTAGCTGGGCCTCAGTTTCCTTATGGCTAAGAAGCTTATCTTTTCCTAGATCAGAACATGAGAGACGTTCAACTTGAAGATGAGCTCACTGTAAAATGTTTAATTTTTAAAGTAGTTATAAAAGTAGTACATATTTGTTAATTCAAGCTAAGACCCGTATACAAATATAAGCTCCTTCTCCTAACCCCTCACTCCCTAAGGGTGATGACAGTTGTATATTTAGTATGTGTGCCTTTCTAGACCTCTTTGGATGCACCTATAAATATATATCATGCCTTTTTTTCCTTCCCAAAATAGACTCATACTAAGCATGTTATTCTCTTAACGTTTTCACAAAACACTGTGTCATGGACTTTATTCCAAGTCAATGCATGTAGAATTACCTCATTCTTTCAAAATGTATACATAGTGCTAATAATAGCTAGTAACATAGTGCTAATAATAGCTAGTAACATAGTGCATACTGTTTAATGCTTATCCAAGTTTGTATCATAATCATTTAATTCTCCCAACCCAATAAGGGAGGAACTAATATTTGCATTTTATAGATGAGGATACAGAGGCGAGGAGTGGTTAAGCAACTTCCCCAGAGTCATACCACCTTTACAGAGCCTGTATTTGAACCCAAGCAGTCTGACTCTGGAGGCCATAACAACAAACTATCTCCTTACCGTGTATGAAATTACAGTGCATCCATCTGTACTCATGATTAATTACTAACATCATTTTGCTGCCTCTCTGTTAGAAATTGTACTGTACCACTTCCTCAAATCTTAAACTATAATTTATCTTCCTGCAAAAATACATCTTGAGTGATCAAAATGGCTGAAATAAGGAAGGGGAGAGATAGACAAGTAAGAACTGTGACTATGTTCAGAGGCTGCTACCAGTAACATTACCCTTTGCTACAGGATGTACTGGGAGGAGGAATTATCTTTGTTCTAGAAGGTACTCGAGTATTGGTAGAAAGATTATTGCTCAGTAGAGATAAGAGAGATCCTAATGAGTCAAGGCCTGAGTCAGAAGTGGTTCACTTACCTTTTTAGAAAGTGAGCTACTTTCTAAGCTTTTCTGGGGTTGAAGAATTGGCATCACTTGGTGAGGGAGTGAGGCATTAGAGGTGAGTTGAGCTCTAGTTAGTGTTGATGACCTATTGGATGGTAGAAAAATTGAGAAATAGATATTGTTTGCCACTTATTGTTAATCCCTTTCAAGAAGAGGCACTCTAGGTTATAGTACAAGGGAATTAGTTTAAGCAGTCCCTGTGAGATACAGAGATCTAGAAACTGAAGACTTTCATTTATTATATCAATATTTCCGGCACTAGACTGGGTGGAATTTCTTGGCTCCTCAGAAAGCTTCCTATTGTGGCTGAAAAGGTTAGCCGCTTGATAAAGGGCTATATGCGAGGTTGGTTGTAAAGTGCTGTAAAGCACTGCAGTTACAGATAGCATGCACAGAGCTAGAATCTTTCCAAAAACTTGCATCAGCAAGTTTTATTTTTATTTGGCTTTGAAATCACTGACAGCCTATTAGATCTGCTCAGAGAGAGCCCATGGGAAGCCACAGTCTGACCCAGAGACCTGACTGGTCAGGTACTTCCTTTCTCTCTCCACAAATTTGAATACCACCAAGTAGTCTCTGTGCTTCAGGGACCTGGAAATTGGTTCAGTTTTTAATGGATGAGGAGCCATTTTGACTTTTTTCTTCTTGACCTATTTGCCCAACCTTTCTCCTGTTGATGGTTAGTTGGATTTATAGGTACAAGTGGACATGGTGTTTGTACTTGAAACTGCAGCAGTAGAGAATGCCAAAGAATGTGTAGTGCTCTGTATGTGAAAGGATCATATTCAGGTTTTTAATCAGTAATAAATTTCTTTGCTTATACAGAAAGAATAAGTGATAATTGTAGCTTAGTTTTACTTAGGTTATAGCTATAACTATGCAATTTTTTTTTCTTTCATAGTACCTTTCTTATAAAAGATTCTTGGACATGGATACCAACAAAAGCTACCTTGAGAGTTTCTGTTAAATGCATTACATAAGTTCTTTGTGTCTCACAAAATTCAAAATTGTGAAATTTTGGATGAAATAACATTATTTAAATCCTGCAAACAGCCCGTAATATTTGGATTTGTTTTGGAATCTATAGGCTGTTTTGTTTCTCCGGTCATTGGCAGTAATTAGCAATTACCAACAATTTGCATTACTTGCCTGTGCAGTGGTGTTGACAGAACAACTACTAGTTTTCTCTTACCTCAAAGCTCAGAAATCCCTTGGTATTTCTTTTTTCCTTCTAATCTCCTCTAACACAGCCGCCCCTCTTACACTGCTTAACAGAGCTCCTGTTTGGGAACTTCCTGTTTGACTTTTGCAACTGAAGAACCTCCAGGTTCTCTACTTCTTGTTGTGTAACGATTAAAAAGAAATGTGTGTGTTAGGTGTCTTATTTAACAGAGCTCTCCATAGCACTTATTTGCAGATGACTCAAACGTCCAAAGTAATCTAAAATATTTCTCATACTTTTCTGGTAACCTGAAGAAGGTATTAATTTTCCTATTTCAAAGCGGGTAGCTAAGCTCTCCTCCATTTTTCAAATTTAACATTTTAATAAAGTTACCCCTTCTAGGGTGGAGTTCCTGGGCTGTCCTTTTTCTTAGGAAAATGCATCAACTTTCTTCAAATACTGGTGGAGTTTGGGACAGAGAATTTAACCATTCTCAAGGGTTGGTTTATTATCCTTTGTTTTAGCCATAGTTAGATAGACGTCATCTCTAATATTGCCCTACCACATATTATCTTTACAACAATACCAATTGATAACTTAATACTGCATACTAGAATTATTTTCTAAAGATACATTATTGAAGATAATTTTGAGAGATATAATTGATATATAAATTAGTTTCAGATATACAACATGATTCTATATATACATATATTGTGAAATAATTGTCTAGTTAATACCCATCACCATATATAGTTAACAAATTTTTTTTCTTATGATGACAACTTTTAAGATTTACTCTGAGCAGCTTTCAAATATGCAATATAGGATTCTTCACTGTAGTCGCCATGCTGTACAAAATATCCTCAAGACATATTTATCTTATAACTGGAAATTTATACCTTTTGACACCCTTCACCCATTTTTGCCCCCACCTCCACATCCTCCCTTTCCCCATAACCAGTAATCTGTTCTCTGTATGAGTTTGGTTTTGTTGTTTTTTAGGATGGTATTTGTCTTTCTCTGACTTATTTCACTTAGCATAATGCCCTCAAGGTCCATCCATGTTGTCCCAAATGGCAGGATATCCTTCTTTTTTATGGTTGAATAATATTTTATTATATATAATAAACATACATACCACATTTTCTTTATCCATTCATCCATCAGTGGATACTTAGGCTGTTTCCATATCTTGGCTATTGTAAATAATGTTGCATTGAAAACAGGGATGCAGATGTCTTTTTGATTCAGTGTTTTCATTTTCTTTGGCTAAATACCTAGAAGTGGAATTGCTGGATTATGTGGTAGTTCTATTTTTAATTTTTTGAAGAGCCTATTTTTCATAGTTGCTGCACCAATTTACATCCCCACCAACAGTGCACAATGGTTTCCCTTTTTCCACATTCTCACCAATACTTGTTACCTCTTGTCTTTTTAATAGCTATTCTAACAGGTGTGAAGTGATATCTCATTGTGGTTTGGAATTGCATTTTCCTGATTATTGGTGATGTTAAGCACCTTTTTTATGTACCTGTTGGCTGTCTATATGTCTTCTTTGGAAAAATGTCCATATTCTTGCCCGTTTTAAAAATCAGATCGTCTTTTTGCTTTTGAATTGTATGGGTTCTTTTATATTTTGGATATCAACCTCTTGTCAGATACATAATTTGCAGATATTCTCTTCTGTTTAGTAAGTTGCCTTTTCATTTTGTTGAGGGTTTCTTTAGTTGTGCAGAGGCTTTTTTGTTTGCTGTAGTCCCACTTGTTTATTTTTGCTTTTGTTGCCTTTCCTTTGGTGTCAAATCCAGAAAATCATCTCTAAGACTAATGTCAAGGAGCTTACTGCCTGTTTTCTTCTAGGAATTTTCTGGTTTGGGGTCTTATGTTAAAGTCTTTGTTTCAAGTTAATTTTTGTATATGGTGTAAGAAAGTGGTTCAATTTCATTCTTGCATGTGGCTGTTCAGTTTTCCCAATACCATTTCTTGAAGAAACTGACCTTTCCCCATTGTATATTCTTGGCTTCTTTGCTGTAAATTAACTAAGTGTGTGTGTGTGTGTGTGTGTGTTTATTTCTGAGTTCTCTATTCTGTTCCATTGATCAGTATGTTTGTTTTTATGCCAATAACTTACTCTTAATTACTATAGCTTTGTAATATAATTTGAAATCAGGAAGTGTGGTGCCTCCAGCTTTATTTTTTATCTCAAGATTGGCTATTAGAAGTCTTTGTGGTTCCATACAAATTTAGGATTGTTTGTTCTATTTCTGTGAAAAATACCATTGGAATTTTGATAGGAATTGCATTGAATCTGTGTATCATTTTGGGTAGTATGGACACATTAACATTTTTTCACTTTATTAACATGGAATATCTTTCTATTTATTTGTGTCTTCAATTTCTTTCAGCAATGTTTTATAGTTTTCAGTGTATAGGTCTTTCACTTTCTCTTTATGATCATTATTAGAGTGTAGAAACACAATTAATTTTTGTATATCAATTTTATATCCTGTCACTTTACTGAATTTATTATTTCTAACAGTTTTTTTTTTGTGGAGTCTTTAGGGTTTATGATATACATACCATATCATCTGCAAATAGTGATCATTTTTACATCTTCCTTTCTGATTGAGATGCCTTTTATTTCTTTTTCTTACCTAATTGCTCTGGCCAGTTCTTTCAGTATTATGTTGAATAAAAGTTCAGAGAGTTAGGTATCCTTATTTTGTTCCTTCATCTTAGAGGAAAAGCTTTTACATTTTTACCAGAGAGTATGATGTTAGCTGTCGGCTTGTCATATAAGGCCTTTATTATGTTGAGGTACATTTCCTCTCTACCACTTTGTTGAAAGTTTTTATTAATAATGGATGTTGAATTTTGTCAAATGCTTTTTCTGCGTATATTGATATGATTATATAATTTTTATCCTTCATTGACGTGTTGTATAACATTGATTTGTGTATGTTGAACCGTCTTTGCATCCTTGGAATAAATCCTACTTAATCTTGGTGTATGATTCTTGTAACGTATTGTTGAATTTGGTTAGCTAATATTTTGTTGAGTTTTGCATGTATTTTCATTAGGGATGGTGGTCTGTAGTTTTCTTCTTGTGTCCTTGTTTGGTTTTGTATCTGGATAATGCTGACTTCATGAAATGAATTTGGAAGTATTCTCTCCTCCTCCTCCTTCTCCTCCTCCTCCTCCTCCTCCTCCTCCTCCTCCTCCTCCTCCTCCTCCTCTTCCTCCTCCTCTTCTTCTTCTTCTTCTTCTTCTTCTTCTTCTTCTTCTTCTTCTTCTTCTTCTTCTTCTTCTTCTTTTTCTTCTTCTTCTTATTCTTCTTCGAAGAGTTTAAGAAGGAAGGAGAAATTATTTTAAAGGAATTTATTTTTAATTATTGATGTTTGGTAGAAATTAAAAACTCAAATGTCTTTATAGTTTTCTCTGATTTGCCTAATTTGAACAAAGGATTGATATTTACTTCCTCTTGAATTTATGCTATTATCTTTAAGGAAATAAACATCATTCGTTTTCACTACTTCTCTCATTCAAACAGTAAAATCATTGCATACCTGTTATGAATTAGGCATTGGTCCTATGCTGGGTCCATAATATAACATAATAATCATTCTCAAGAAAATTTTATGGCATAATCTTTCTCCCTTTAATGTCACTCTTTAAAATTAAAATGAAATCATGGACTATTAAGGTTAATGGAGACCAGCACTGGGGTGTGTGTGTGTGTTAAAGTCTCCTTGCTTATGAGCAAGTATAAATCTCAGTATTTAGAGTCTCTGATCCACTCTAGAGAAGCAAACTGTTCTTTCCAGCAAGCGTCGTCCTTAGCTGCCAAGTTCTCTGTGCCTGTATAGAGGTATGAGTAAAGAAAAAATTATTCTGACACTTGTTAAAATGATAAGAAAGACTTTATTCAAGACCATTGCAATAGGGGCGTTGTAATAAGGGAGAGAGATCAGACTTGACTCCAAATTCAGCAAAGACAGCTGGGAATTTATAGCCAATGAGCAGAGTGAGAAGACATCAAAGGTAGGAGAATTCTTACTGAAGGCAGGTCAATGACTTATACATCAAAGGTAGAAGATGAAGAAATCAGATATTAAGGGTGATCAGATTTAACTGCTAAGTCAGGATATAAAAACAAATCCATACCTACTGTCACCAATGTTAAAACCAGAAGTGTAGAGGCATACAAGTCAGCAAAAAAGTTTTTTGTCTTTTGAAAATGCTATGATATTGCTCTAATTTTTCTGTTTTTTAAAAAAGCCATGAAACCTTGTATTTACCTGCCTTTGAGGATTCTCAAGGCCCCTTCCAGTTTTAAACTCTGAGTTCCTGGGGTTAGGCTAAGAACCAGTTTTCTTCTAGGCTGAGTTTTTCCCAGTGGGGCCTGCTGTCTCCTTTATTATGATTATAACTTTGAATTATTTCCTCCCAGTCCTTTACTAAGAAAATTTTCAAACATGCCGAAAAGTTGAAGCCATTGTATACTTGGTACCCATATGCCCACCATTTAGAATCTACAAGTGCATAGTTTGCTTTATTTGCTTAATCATTTGCCTATCAGTACATTCTTGTTATTTTTAAGTGTTTCTTTTAGTCCAGTGGCTTTGCTTCATGCTATTAAGTTATTTTCCATGGTAAAATAAAAATTAAGTTTGAGTACCTTTGACATTCTCAGTTGAGAAAACCACAAATAATTGAGTCCTCATGCATGTAAGGAGGAGGATCCCAAATTTAACTTTTACAACATAGCCACCCTGCAAATGCTCACTCAGTCTGCACACTTTCCATAATTTAGCATGCACATAACTGAGAGCTTTACATGGGGTCAAATTGGAAAGTATAATTGTTTAATTAAATCAGTAGGAATTTGTTTAAGATTTGAATCACTCCTCTTTTCAACTAGTAGCCAGTCGGTTGAATACTGACGAGTACTCCATTCAGTAAAGACTTCAGAATATGTGGCCTGAAAAGTGCTTATGATGAATGAAGACATCATTGTGCCATGTTTTCCTTTACTTTCAAAGTAGATATTATCCATTGGGAGGTTTAGAGAAATCAAAATACTTGCTTAATTCCTTTTTCCGGTGTGGTCAGATCAGTTGGGTCTTCTGGAATGTCAATCTGTAGTGTTTTGTTATACTATTTCTGACTTAGTTTTCTCTAAATGGCTGTAAAATTTAAATACTTATCTGTATTTTCTCTCTGTGTAGATTTTATGCTTCCTTACTTATAAGAGAGAATAATGATACCACCAAGTTACATCTGTATAGCTCTGGATAATTATTAAGGCACTGCCATGTACACTTAAATGAAAGCATCTGTTATCCGTGTTTAATAACAGGAAAATGAGGCTCAGAGAGAACCTAAGTTACTTTAGAATCTTATGCAGTCCTAGGATCCTGGTGACTTTTAGGGAATCATTGAACCTGACCATTCATTGTGTGAAATTATTCATTAATAAAAACATATTTATCCCTGTGAACAAAATGTCACAGAAAAGAATGTAATGTATTTTGTTACTTAAAAAGAAACTAATAAGGCCTAATCTCCAGGTGGCTTTAAATTGGATAAGGTCATATTAGCACATCAAGTTTTGTATAAAGAGATGCTTTTCAAAGCTTTTAAAAATACAGTTGACCCTTGAACAACATAAGCTTGAACCGCACAGGTCCATTTCTGTGTGGATCTTTTTCAATAAATTCCTGTACGGTTTTTGATTCACAGTTGGGAGTCTGTGGCTGCAGAGGGCCGACTGTATGCATCGATCTATACCATTTTATGTAAGGGACTTGAACATTTGGATTTTGGTATCCGCTTCTGAGGGATGTTCTGGAACAAATCCCCCATGGATTCCAAGGGACAACTGGTATAGTTAAATTTTGGAGAAGTCAGAAGTTATATGTGAATTTTCAACTGTGCTAACCCTCACATTGTTCAACGGTCAACTGTTGTTCTATTGAGTATAATAGACTTTGTTAATTATACCAAACTTTCTTAAAATATATGAATTTCCTAAATATAACAGTCTAGGCCTTCTAACTGCAAAGTGTCTTTTTCATATTTTAATGTTTTTAGAACCCTGTCTTATTACCAACCTGTACATTTTTTGTAGTGGTGTTTTTATAAAGTTAATAAATAGATTGTGTGTTTTACTGTTAATAGCTACATAGAAGTGAGGAAATATAGTTAGGAATTCTAAACAATGGGGTTCAAATCATGAGTCAATTTTTATGAGAGTCCTTTTAAAATATACTTTGGCGGTTCTGTTACCTATGTTTTTAAGCAGAATCAAGTTTTTTCAAGTTACAAAGAAAATTTAAGGCCATCAAGACTAGCAGCACCAGTGTAGCATTGGTTTGCTGTTCTTCAGCATTGTAAGCTCTTGTAGGGACTATCTTGGAGTACGTGCATCAATGACTTGCACAAGTCAGGCCTAATGGAGTCGTGCTGGATGGGTGGTGTAATTAATTAGTCATCACAAGGCTGTGGGGCAGAAAGAGTCAATTTGCCAAGCTGAGAGGACCAAAATAGTTTGTTACTTAAGCTATTAAAAAATGATGCCCCTTTGCCATGTTACCTTTTTCATGTACTTTTAGGGGAAAAAAAATCTCAAGTGATAAATTGATTTTTTTAAAAATAAAAATGCTGTGGATTATATTTAAGTAGTCTGTTATGGTGTACTAGTAGTTATTCTATACCTTTTTGAAAAGGTGAACACTGACACTTTAGAATACACAGCTGGCAACAAGAAAAGAAAATAAATGTTTATTGGGAAGCAAATTTTAAGTACAGTGAATATGAATAACCCATAAGAGGGTATGAGGGGAGGGAACGAACCAAACTGGTATTTGAACTAAACTGGTATTCATATAGAACTATTAAGAGGGTTTTTTTTTCTTAATATAAAAGAGGAAATAACTACAATAGTTTTTTGCAAATAAATAGCCTACAAGATTGAACTCTAAAATATATGTTTCAAAAAAACAAGGCAATTTTATGAGTCCTTTAGGACAGCATTTGCCCTGTGAAGCGGGTTTAGAGAGCCAGATTAGATGGCCTCTTGGCACCCTTCCCTGTGCTTATTCATAATGGGGCCATGCTGCCCTGTTAGAACCTGGTGTCCAAGCCGGGTTGGTGATTTAGTGCAGCAGCAAATGGGAAGAAGAAAAGAACTGGCAACTCAGACTATAGCAGCTGGTGTTTATTTTTTAAAATATCTAGGTGCTCAGATGGGAATTGCATGTGCCATGGTTGAAGCCCCGTCTCTCCTCCTCTTCCTGTATCCCAGGTCATCAGGTCAGCGCCGACAAAGGCCACCTGGCCATGCCGATGCTTTCCTGCCTCACACACCACCTGGAGCCCTGTCTGCTGCATTGCCGGCCTCAGGTGCCATGGGCTGGCATTGGTCTCTAGTGGGGCTGTAAATTTGCTCCAGTCCTGGTTCCCAACCTTCTCACTATCATGGACCATTTTATTTTATCATGGACCATTTTATTTTTAAGTTTATCTCTTGGATGGATCTCTTATAAAGATTTTGTCCAGCAAGCTTTACAAAATAAGTATTAAGTTGCCCCCTTAAAAAAAATTTGAACCAAACACATACTATGTAGTCAGAAGGAAGGGTGGGTGTAGTGATTGAACTAACATTTCAGCCTTTAAAAGCAAAGAATTAACCTTTGTTTTGGTAAGCATGTGAGTCCTTATTACCCACAATCTATTTTTCATTAGCTTTTTTTTTCCTTCAATACTTAAAATCAGTCAGGTCTCCTAGTGCTACCTACATTCCCAGATCCTTAAGGTGCCTGGACCACAAGTTGAAAATCTGCAGACAGGCTTGGCTTTGGCCTCACTCCTGGGTATTTAGCCAGGTGTGCTCAGATTCCTGTCAGGATTATTTTGTTTGGGATTCAAATGTGTAAAACCTTCTTTGAGCACATCACTTCAAAGTCCCAAATGTCCTTTTCCTGTTGAAAAACTATGTTTTAATAGTTTTGTTTTCTTGGCTGACAAAGTGCTGCTAGTTGTCTAAGAGACCTGATGCTTGTCAGCTACAAATTTAATTAAGCTCATGCTGAGAATATTACCTTTTCCTAGCAGATTTTGGACTCGGGCAAAAGTTTATCTTGTGAAAATTTCTGTCAATCACTGACTGTGAGTAAGAAGAACTTTAGAACACCTTTAGGTGTTTACTAACCTGTCAAGGTTCAGGAAAGCATTGATTACTGAGGAACACAGAATTAATTTTTTTAACGATATACTTTTTTTTTCTCATTGCAGAATTGATGTGTGTTCATTGTAGGCACTGTCAGATTCTCAAGTACTGTGAAGAACATAAACATTATTCTTAAATTCTATCACTCATAATTAGCTTCAGTTGATGATTTGTGTATCTCTAAGTATACTTGTATTTATTTACAAAATGGGATCATTCTAAATACTGATTAGTAGTTTTTTCACTTCAAATGTAGTGACTATTTTTCCATGTAAATGCATATTGTTCTCTGTCATTTTTAATACCTGCATTTTATTTCATTTATGGTTTTAACATACATTTTTTCCCCTTGGTGCTAACCAATTTTTTACTATTAAAAACAGTTAACAATTAAAGTTGTTTTGGGAAAATGTCCTTTATGTACTTTATTTTAAAGTAGTGTTATCAAAGTAGTGTATTAGTGGGCCAGGATTACTGATTTAAGAAACAGTTTCTTTTTTATATTTAGGATTAAATAATGAGTTTTAGAAAAATGGCCCTTAAGGACTAATTTAAGGTGCTACTCTGAAGAACTACCCATGATTCTCCAGAACTAAAGGTACTTACTGGCTATCATGCATTTGATAGGTAATCGGTAGCATCTCCTTTTTAATTGATTTAACTTTTAATCAGTAATCTTGAGGGTGTGGGTATTACTTATATACATTTTAATTCCTCCAATACTTTACATAGAGCCATATACATTGATGCTCAGATATATATAGACCTGAAATAATGGGGACATAATCAATATAGGTCTTTTAATTTCAAATGGAGGAAAGATCACCTTTATTCTCTAGACTGATTTCAAATAATGTGCTCAATTTCTGGGAATCCAACAGTTATCACAGTACTTTTTCAGACATCCATCTGCTCAATAAATGTTAGAGGCATGGCACAGTATTCTCTGCATCTAGACTATCCTTCAGGGAAATGGGAGGCGGGGGCACAGAATATATCTAGCTTTCTGGCTCTTAGCTGGAGGTAAGCAGTAAAAACAGATCCTGCTGGAAAAAGTAGATTTCTTGGTATTTACGAATGATTGGCTAGCAATGGGAAGTCTGTGTGTTTAGATTCTGAGTTCAAAAACCCATTGGAATTTCTGAACATCATCAGTTCTTTCTCTGCCCTTTTACCCGTTCAGCTTTTTCCCCCTCTACCTCATTTTCTTTCCTTTATAGGTTTTTTTCCTGTATATTTATAAAGCACCTGCTCACCAGTTCTTTCTCTTTGCACAACACATTATTAAATTGGGCACAGTCTATGATTTAGTTCATTTATGGACTGGATTTTTTTATGCTGAAGCTTGCAGTTTGCTTTTGATAGAAAAACTCAAAGTCCCCTAAGGTGTAATTGGCCTATTTCTCTCCCTGTCCAACCCCAAGCCAATATTTTCTTACTTAAAATCGTGTACATGCAATAGAATTGAAAGTCCATAAATAAAACCATAAAAAAAATCACACACATGTAGATATGAATCAATAAGGATAAAGAAATTCTGTATTTAATTTTATTAATTTTTACTCCTATATAGGTATTAGTTCTGAAGCTGACCTGAAGGGCTTCTGTGTCACCTGTACATAAATATTTGCCATATTGGAAATTAAAACTGAGAAATTTAAAAGATATCGTAGATTCATTAAAAAATAAGTATGTAAACATTTTTAATGAAAAGTAACCATGTTTTCCCAAACAAAAACCATTTAGTAAGAAGAGTGGCATCGTTATACACTTCGGCAATTCTCTAAAGTGTCTGGCTTAATAGAAGACAGCTGGATTCTTACCTGCTTCTGCATTTAATTTCGTATACTGTCACACTTATGAGTAAACTCCACTAATACTCATGAGAGAATGAGAGTGAAAAAGGAAAGCAACACCATAGCATTATGGTGAAAATCATTTTGACCTCATGTATCCCTTGAAAAGGTCTTGGAGACATCCAGAGGTTCTCAGACCATACTTTGAGAACCATACAGAGGGTAAAGAGCATCACTTTTTATCTCATTTTTTTAACTTTTTATAGATAGAAAAACTTAGACTACTTTTAAAAAGTTATGGTGAAATGTAGTGCTTCCTTTTGACATGAGTGTTTGTACTGATTCAGGAGGGTACTCTTCCACACTCCTTGTGGTCTTTGTTCCACATGTAGAGTGCTTCGTCTTCTCAAAAGTTTGGGCCTTTTAAGACTTACAATTGGGGGGGGGGGGGTTAGTGTTATCCATCTTTAACAGATAATAATAAAAATGATAGGGGTCAGAATTCACTAGTTAGGCTTATAGAATAAGTCTGAGCATTTAGGATTATAGCAACTCTGGAATTAGTTTTCTTTGTATCATTATCATACATTTACTATATACTTCACATGGGCTAACGGGCAAAAGATGCAGAGGTTTTAACCTGAAGAGGCTTAGATTCTTACTGGGAAGATAAATTCGTGAAAAGATTAAAACCTGAACACAGTGTG
Source organism: Eidolon dupreanum (assembly GCA_028627145.1). NCBI lineage: Eukaryota > Metazoa > Chordata > Mammalia > Chiroptera > Pteropodidae > Eidolon > Eidolon dupreanum. The sequence continues at coordinate 51,215,280 of CM053503.1, read as the reverse complement.
ACAAAGGAGCAGCATGATGCTGGGAGAAGATTAGTACATCCATGAGGTAGTGTGAGTCTTCTCAGCTCTTTTAACCAGCTTGTGGTTCCAGCAAAAGCTGGCTCACTTTTTAGTCCCCAGTTGGTGTATTTATAAAGTTAGGGCATTGACTCAGTCCTTTCTAGCTGTGAGGTGCCGAAGAAGTAGCATAACAAGTTGTGCACTGATTACTTAATTTCTACTGACTTTTAAGTAGGATGCCTGTATTCAGTTCGTAAAAACGCTTTTTCATTTGCTTTGTCTTAAATAAAATCTTTGAAGGATATGTAGGCTGAATATGCATTTTAGTGAAAGGTGGAATTGAATTAAAAATCTAATTACATTTGATTTAATGATGCAGATTTCTACATCTAACAGCGTGGTAAACCAAGGATGATGAGGTGGTAACTAAGTCTCTTGCCTGGAAGACAGCCTTCCCTCCCCTCCCCTCCCCTCCCCTCCCCTCCCCTGACTGTATTGGAGGGATGAGCACCAAACGCAGATTATAACGTCGTTTCTAGAACAAAATAAAAGTCAGCTTTTACATAAACAGCCTATCTTAGATTTTAAAAGGGACTAACATTTTGGGCTTTTTTTCCCCTAATTCTTTTAGAGTAATGATACAGTTACTGTATAGTCTGGAAAAGTTATAATTTGAACTATCTGTCTAAAATGAGAAGTGCTGCAAATTTTTATCAGTGAAAAGGTAAAATTAGTGTGGTGATGATTCCACCATAATTGGTTCTAGTTGGTTCTACTCTGGGATGCTCTTTTTTGAGGCATGATTCAGTTACAGCCAAATTATAATTTGTAAAGTTACGTGGATGTCTGAATCAAGTCTGTGAAAAGTTGAAAAATGTGAAATTGGTTGAAACTTCCTTCTGCTCCAGAGAAAAGGGAATGAAGATCACAGCCAGTTTTGAATTTAGTACCTCTCATTGCCTGACAGTAGGTGACCTGAGGACATTCAATGTTCTCAGAATTGTGCTGTCACTCTGTGCAGAGCTAATGTCCTCCACTTTGGCAGTTAAATTGCTGTGGAAAGCAGCTGTATTAGATGTAATTTTAATCAATACCTTGTACTTATATGTGGCCCTGTAGCAATTGTATCACTCTACTCTTAGTGTCTCTGACCTAAGAGTAAAGCACACAGTTCCTTGCTTGAGATATGGTTTTGAAAATTTATGTAAGTCAAAGTATGTTTTAAAAGCTCCAGGAAACTTGCTACTTAAAATATGTCCTGCAGGACATATTTTCACAGAGTTGGGAATAGTTCTGTCAATCAGCATTGGTGCTTTGTGAGTTGAACTTTGCTGCATTCTTCTAAAGTGGACAATAACTAGTGGTATGTTCATTTCAAACGTTTAGTGACCAGCAGCTTGCTAGCATCAATAATTCCTTGTAGGTCATCAGGGGTAAGTGGCTAAGGATGAGTGGTTGGGACTCTGCTTACTTCAGCCTCTTTCCTGATGTGCTTTTTGATACCCTTATAGGATTGATTTATTTTACTTTTCAGTATCTTTTTTCATACCCAAACTGCTTGAGTTTCCATTTCTATGCTGGGGTTCTTCTGATTTAAATAGGAACATTCAAAACGGTGTGCTCCACTGATTTTTTTTTCTCACCAAAAAACACAGGCTCTTGAGTTTTTGAACTTAAATTATATATCCTTTCCTGAGATACTAAATTTTTTACCATATCTCAAAGCAGTGATTTTCCTCATCGATAAAGCTAATTTTGCAGCTTTATAAGAAACTAAGTCATTATTTTATTCCTTAAATATAATTGGTTAAGTACTTAAAAATTGAAGGGTGAGCCATCTCCATTTTATTCCATATAGCATTTGAGCTTTTCAGAGTACGCTAGAGGATAGACACCAAAACCAAAACACGAGGTGTTATATTGTGTAATGTTCATAAAATAAACAATTTGATTGTTACAGTTACATTTATTAAAATAATATACGATCAGTGGTGTCCATTTTTAATAAGTCATCGTGGGTACAAGTAAAGCAGACTATTTCAGTTAGGTTGGCAAAAAGCCTTAAGTTAATTAAACTTTTAGTCAGTTAACGTTTATTAAATCTCAACTGAATATAAGGCTGTGAAAGTTAAAAAAAAAAGCGTTCTCTATCTTCAAGAAGTTCACAGATTAGCAGGGGAGATATTATGTGCATAACTATAATATAGTGAGCCAGTGTGATAAAAGAATTGATGAAGCGCAGTGAGAACCCAGCAAATGGGGCCAGGGAGGGGCTTAGTTCTTTCTGGGGAAATTGGGAAAGGGGGTTAGTGAAGCTGACATTGATCTAACCCTTGAGGAATGGTTGTTGGCTAGAGAAGACATATGAAAGAGACAGTAGCGTGAGTAAAAGCATGCCGGAACGAAAATGGCTATTTTGGGGACTTAGAATAATCTTTGTGGTTATTTGTAGGTATACATTTGTAGAAGATCCTCAGAGAAAAATCCCCACCTGGAGCCTAAACCACCTGGCACTAGATGTAGACCGATTCTCCTTTCTTATGGAAAGAGGGGGTGCTGATAAAATTTTGACTGCTCTTTATGTCATGCTAAGCATGGCCTCTGAAACCTCCCTATAAGACTGTGCTGCCTGTCCTTATGGTAAAAGGGACAATATTCGAATGAAGCCTCTGTATTTAGGAACCCTGCTGGGCTGCTCCTGGGACATGCACTTTTACATGGGATGGAGTGAAGAGGAAGTGGGAGAGAAGTGAAATCTTACCTACTTCTCAGATAAGATCTTATGGAGCTTGTCACGGTTGGAGGTCTAAGGTGAATTCACTATGGACCACAGCCTTTGCTACAGGAAAGGCAATAATGAGGCATATCACCCTCGTTTGCTGGTGGGATGCCCTGGATTTGTCCTACAGAAACTGCGGAATCACCAAGGGATCAGAGCTCATTCTGGAGTGCAGGACCCTAAAACTCCCGGAGGCCCAGCCTTAAGCCACAGGGCTGCAGACACTGCTGATACTGCTTGCATTTGACAAGAAATAAAGAGCCACTGAAATCCTAAGCCAATTTTTCTTTTGTTGTGGGATTTCTGACTCATTACAATTAAAATCAGAGTAAGACATATTCCAGAAGGTGTCAGAACTTAAAAGAAAAGTGGACAGGCCAGGGATAGGGCTGAAAGCTTGTGAAGGCTCTTATTATCTCATAAGGAGCTTTATACCATAAGCAGTGAACAGTCACAAAGGATAAACACACACACACACACACACACATTTAGTAAGCAGGTATTGTGAATGACATGATGCCATTTTTATTTTAGGAAAATAATTGGTGAGCATTGGAGAAAAACAGGAAGGTGAGGTATGATGATGAAATAAAAGAGGGGACCGTTGGAGGTTTTCTGGATGTAAAAGTAGCAGATTATGGGGACTGATTGGGAAGGAGGAAGTTGTTTGTGGTAGAGACATTGAGTGCTTACTATTCTTTGATTCTCCTCTTGTCTGGGCATATGGGAAGGCTTATACTCTTCTCACTCCTCAGCAAGCCTGAGCCAGTGTGACTAGTTCTGGCCAGTGTGTTGTGAGCAGAAGCCGAATATCACTTCCAGGCTGAAGCATTTAATTGTCACTGGAAGACCTTCCGACATCATCTTTCTCTTGTACAGTAACGAGGAGGCTGTTTCAGACTCTTCAGCTACAAGTTGGTGAAGCCTCAGTTAGCTGAGTCCCTGTAGGGCAGACAGTTACCCTGTAGAGTTATTCAGGTCTACAGTAATCAACATTTGTTGTATGAAGCTACTCATCTTCAGGGGATGTTTGTTACCACAGCATAGTCCAGCATATCTTGACGAAAACATGGGAATAATTTTGTAGTATGCACTTGTAGATGGAACCTGCAGTAGAAAAACAGATTTTACTTATTGTGTTCCATTATACATTTAATAGGTGCAACCTGAGAAAACACCTGCACACATGCTGAGCTAGAATTAGGTAAGTTTCTTTGTATGATTTCTTAGAGCTTTCAATACAATGCGGCAAATTTCAAAACTCCAAGCTGAGGGAGAGTATGCATTTATTAAATTTATCTGGCTATGAATCACCTTTTTCAATAAGTGCAATTAACATTTTGAGGAATGCACTTAAGGAAATAACAAGTTACACAATTGTAATAGTCTAGGCATAAAACTAATTGTATACGTTTTATTTTTATTTGCAAGAAGAGGCCTTGACTGGAAAGGAAAGGTAAATTTGAGGAGGAAAACTGAAAGAATTGTCAGTGGTGTGATTTACTGGATACTTAAAGGAAGAGTAAAGAGGTTATATTGTTTCTGTATACCAACTCATTTCCAGTTGATTTCTTACCAGTCTCCACAGTGCCTTAATGGACCTTTGTTCCTTTCCTCAGGCTATCAGTGCCATTTCTAACTTTCTTTGTGTAGGCAAAGGTTCTGACCTACCCACTTTACTGAATCTGTTCTATACAAACTCCTCTTCTAGTCCACCTTGGGATGTCTTTAACACCATCCCTTTGATTCCCTGCTGTCTCAGATGGAGACGTGTCTGCCAGAAGTGTTAACATCCCCTGCCCCCACATTTGTGCCATCTTCCATTTCCTCCGTTTGTTATCTTGAGTCTTTTCCTCTCCATTGCCTCACTTTTTGCCTATAGATGTGTTCAGTCATTGCTATTGGCTCAAATAACATATCTCCTCTTTTAGTCTGTATCACCCCTTCAAGTTACTATTGCGCTGTTTTTATAACTCTTTACTTCCTTCCTTACAGAAACTTTGGAATGCCTGCTCCGTGCCAAGTGCTCTTCTTGGTGCCAGGGACACAAAGACAATAAGATAACCCTTTTTTAATAGGATGATTCATCCAACTGAACAGGCCACTGCAATGGAGTGCGCTGGGTGTTGATAGAGGTGCAGCGCAAGGACATCATGGAGTGCCAGACGGGCACAGAGCCAGGCTGGGAACAACAGAAGAGGCTTCCTGGAGGAGCCGAGTGACCCTTAGAGAGATCAGCCAGCCAGTGGAAGGGCTGGAGAAGAGAACAAGCGTGGGTGCATGGAAAAGTGAGAGTAGGATGGACTTCAGAAACTGGGTGGCCTCTGCTCCTTGCTTCATCTTCAGTGCTATGTAGAAAGAGGCTCACCGCAGGACACAAGGGACTTTTTAGGTTCAAAGAGTCACTTAAAATTCTTGTTTACCCTCCACATCCTCACTGGAATGGTGATTGTTGTTATTGTTGCTGCTCACACTCTAGTCCATAAATTCTTTTTCTCTCTCAACTTCTGAAGACTCCTTCCTTCTGGTCTTTTTCTGTTATTTTATTTTTTTAAACCAAGATCTCTTCTCAGAAGTCTCTATTAAATACTCATGTTCTTATCAAGCTCTCTACATCTCTCTGAGCCCTTCTCTTCAACCTCTCCATTAGCCTTTTTTAAAATCCATACAACTTTCTTTGAAATTTGAATTTATCTTCAGCCTTATCTCTCTTCACATGGTCCCCTCTGCTGTGATCATCCTTTCACTGTGCCTGCCTATATCATGTGCTTTGCATGAGTCTGAATTTGTATTTGTTTGAAACGTGAGTGTAAATTATAGGAGTTGTAAAGAACATGGTAGCTACTCTGCCCAGGTATCATTAACGAGCTAATGGTTTTTGACAGTGCCAGCTGGAAGCTGTTGGATAGTGCTGAGACCTCCTTGTGCCAGTACCTATGAACAGCTGGGGAACAAATCTGCTTTTAGTTTCTGGAGTTATGTTGGACTGTTTATAAAATTCTGTTACTTAGGTTTTCTGGGAACATGTAGTCTCCTGTCCAATTACATTATAGCGGATTCTTGTGTGTGTGTGTGTGTGTGTGTGTGTGTGTGTGTGTGTGTGTGTGTGAGAATTGCCAGATGATATGGAATAACCAGCATTTAAATTGTTAGCTTTGTTAGAGCAACTAAGTGAGTCTGTATATTGATTCAGAGTTGCTGTTTGGGTTGCCATAGGTAGAAAGTTAACTACTCTTGTTGAATGTTTACGTTTCTGCCAAACCTCCTGTGGTGTGCCCCAATTATTTTCAATTCTCTTGTTCTTGGGCACATAGCACCTCCTTTTCCTCACCAACTGGTGACCCTCTAGATTGTGGAAGCTCCATCTTCCCTTTTGAAGAGACATAGAACCTGAAATGAACATGCAGAGTGTGTGAGAAATAAAACTATGCTACCGCAGCATAATATAGCTCATCCTTACTGATGCACTTTTGCAAATTTTGTCAGTATTTAGAAAATTAAAGTTAATGTTGCCTGGTGTATAGGAGTGGTTCTAGATTTTCTTAATATCTCAGACAGTATGTTGGGACTGTGAAGAAATAATTCTCTGGTAAACGAGTGTTCTAGATTATTAAGTGGGTTTCACTATATTATCTGAATTTCTCATTAGAGTCCTTTAATATAATCACCATTTTATGCCATTACAGGCTCTCAAGAATATTAATAGATGTCATTTTTTTCCTTTTTATTGAAATAAGGAAACAAGTGAATTACAGAAAGATTTTATAAGAATGGTCAGCAAATGTTTTCAGGTGCTGTGAAAGGAAGACTTTAGGTTTTAATGGTAACCAAGTTAAAACCTGAGCCTTCAAGAAAATCTAGCAGAGGAAATAAACTGCAATTAAAGTGTCAGGTGATAAGTGCTATTATAGAGGAAGCTAAGATTGTTAAGGACAGGAAGAAGGGCTCCCTAACCCTGAGTTGTGGCATTGGGAAGTTTTCTGGTGTGCATGTGTGTGTGTGTGACATTTGTTCGATTGGGATTTATTAGACATCTGCTCTGTGCCAGGTAATATGATGGAGGTTGGGGATATGGCAGAGAAAAAAAGCATGATCTCTGCCCTTGCAGAGCTCCTCACTCAGAGCTGAGGGATGAGTGATTACTGGGAGTTGGCCAACACATTTCCTGAAGATGGAAGCCTGTGTGCAAAGTGGGGTTGTAAGATGAAGCTGGAGAGGAGCCAGAGGATGAAGGGCCTTGCACAGGAATAACTCCAAACATACTTGTTAAATAATGGTCACTAAATGAACTGGACAAGATAATGAATACATTTCCTGGAGACATAATACCTTATGCAAAAAAAAAAAAAAAAAAAAATTAAAAGATTTTGAATGCTCTATTTGATTAAGAAACTTGTTACATTAAAAGTTGCTTTTGGAAGAACAAGAAGAACTCTCATACAGTAGGATTTAAAAATTTGGCAAACTAGGGTAATTTTATAGCTTGTATTGGGGGGGTGGGGAAGAGGAGTCACGGATGATTCCAGAGATTTTGGCCCAGTAGTAAGGCAGGGAGGCCAGGCGGAGGGACTGGTACAGTGTTGTCCTTAAAGGAATGGGCTGCGGAGTTCCTTGGCCCAAGTTCCAATCCGAAATCACCTCCTCCTAGTTGACATTTAATGGCAGTTTTTATATGTGTGAGCCAGGGATTAGTCCTAACTCATAGGGTGTTTGTGAGGATTAAACAAATGTGGAGAAAAGAAAACATGGCAAATAGTTAACTTGTAATTATTTAATACATACCCCACTCTTACGGGAAGCTCCTTCAGGGCAAGGTTAGCATCTGTTTTGTTTACTGCTCTATTCCCAGCCCTAGTATAGGCCTGGCCCTTGAGTGCAGTAAAACTCCCAATAATGAAATGAAGGGGTTCTTTAGGGGAGGAAATGTAATTTTCCCTCTACTTTTCTAAATTCTTGGATGAGATCTCACAACCCCACAATAAAAGATTAACAAGAGGAAAACTGAAATTTAATAATATGTCTACCTCCTGTATATGTGGGAGATACCTAGGAAAACTGAGTAACTCCCCAGAATGGTCCAAGAAATCACTTTAAATAATTTCTTCAGCTAAAGACAAAAGTTGTTAGGGGATTGTGAGGGTGGGGAGCCAGTTATGGGAGGTTTCCAAGAAAAGCACATTAAAGAGGGTAAGGCTGTTATACAGATTTAAATCACTGCCTTCTCCATTGATAAGAATTTCTAGACTTATAGTCCTCCTCCCCTTTCTGGTACAGAGAGGGAGACACCCTTAAAAATGGAGATTTCCTTTATAAAGGTAAATGTTTCTTATAAAAGGATAATTTCTACTATGTTTTCAGAACTTTTACTGTTTACTTTTTTATAAAAATAATCAACTCAAGATAATCCTTATGCCAGAGAGGTATATTTTGCAGGGGGTGTGAGGGAGTGGGGAGCATATTCTCAAAAAAAAAAATACGTAATTGCCTAAAATCAGGGGGGCATTATTGTAAGGCTCAAGAAATAGCTGGGGCGGCACTGTGAAGCCAGCTGTCTGGGAGACCCAGTGTCTAGCTGCAGATCTGGATCCCTTCTGGTCACTGCTTGGTGGTTTGTCCATTCCAATTTAATTATCAGGTGAGGCAGATCTGTGTCTTCTGCCTGGCTGAGACTTTTGAGCCAGAGAAACAGTGTTGGAGCTTTCTTGTACATGGTAAGTATTTGTTCGGTAATGCCTAAGGTATTTGCTTCATAGGGCTACTGAGATAAATTATTATAAATTGGATGGTTGTTTTATAAAACAACAAATTTATTTACTCACAGTTCTGGAGGCCAAGAGTCTGAAATTAGGGGATTGGCAGGGCCATGCTCCCTCTGAGGGCTCTAGGGCAGAATTCATTCTTTGCCTCTTCCAGCTTCTTCAGGTGGCTACTAGCACCCCTGATGTGAGAAATATCCATCAGATAAAGAATTAGACCAGAGGCTTATTTATAATGCCCCCCCCCCCTTTTTTTAGTTTCAGAGTCAAGATTGTGATTTAGCAATTCGTCTGAGAAAGGACTGTTGACAAGGAGTGCTAGTATAGTGAGTAGGGCCTAGAACCCAAAGCACAGAGAACAGAGGACAGTGGAAGAGACTGCAGGCTTTGGTGCTCTGACGACCTTGGGCAATTCACTTTTTTCCTCAGAACTCCAGTTTCTACATCTGTAAAACTAGGGTTGTCTAAGGCCATGCCACACTGAGCAAGCCTAATCCCGTCTGATCTCAGAAGCTAAGCAGGGTTGGCCCTCATTAGTACTTGGATGGGAGACCACCTAGGAAGACCAGGTGCTGTAGGCGTAAAAAAATAAAAAATAAGGGATTGTAAGCTGACAAGGTCCTTTCAATCTGTGAGGTCAACCAAGGGTTGCCTCACCTGAAAAAAAAAATTAAAAAATAAAAATAAATAAAACTAGGGTGATGATATCCAACTCCCAAGATTCACGGTGCTGAAGTTGAGATGTAATAGCACTTGCTGGTGTTCATTCAGATTGCCTCTCTTAGGTAGGGGGAGGGGCAGGAGCGCAAGAGTGTTGTAGAAAAAATCACATCCAGCCTTTTGAAAGAAAACATTACATTTGTAAGGAGAGTAATTGCCAGGAATGAACAGACCCAAGCATTTGGAGGTGATCTGTTTTGGTTTAATGCCTTCTTCAGGGAGAAATGGGTTAGTAGAATCTTAAGAGCTTTTCTCAGCTCCAGTCTCACCCTCCTCCACATTTAAAACTACGTCACCGTTGCATTTAATTTCTCTAGACATATTAGCATTCCTAATCATTTCAGATTATATTTCAAAGCTGAAAGAGAAGGAATTTGTTGTCATGCTGTTCATGTCTGATTACATTTATGTGGCAAACTGACTCGAGCCTGTTGTATTAGATTCCAATTATTCCCATGTCCTACTTTTAATATACAGATGATGGAAGAACTCTTATCAACTGTGTGGCATTTATTTCTCATCTTCTTTGTTGCCTATGTCTTTTGTTTCTTTTGGGGGTCATTGTAATGGAAGAAGTGGACTACTGTGTTTCTGAAGAGTTTTTCATGTGTAACAATACAGTTTACACCCTTTGGACATTCTGTTCGTGACCTGCTTTTTATATTCTTTACTGTCCAAGTATTTTTGTTCATGGAGAGAAGCATCTTCTATATGTATTTTAGTGCTTAAACTATTAAATTTATGTCTAAAATCAAACTTTGAAAATTAATTTATTAGATAATTCTTCAGTTTACTTAAACATGATTATAGACTTAAATTTCTATTAACATTTTAAATTACAGTGATGATTCTTTTGAATACTCCAAGTACTGTACACGGCACACAAAGATCCAGCGGTTATGAAACATGTGACACACTTAAACCTGTTCTAAAATTCCAGTGCCATGGGGGCTCATTTATTGTTCTTGAACTTGCTTGTTTACTTTTCCCAGATTTGTAGCAACATATATTTTGATAGCTTCTACTTTTAGAGCAGTGCACAATTTGATACTTTCCAAGGGATACAGTGATACAGTAGTACAATTCCACAATTACAGAAACCTTATCAGACCCAGAAAAATAGTCTGTCCAGCTGAGCTGACAGGATCTAGTTATCAGCTGATTGTTTTTTATGGTCATCTCTATGTTCATCAAATTCAAGCCGCTGGTCATCTGGTTAGGTCCCTTTTTATATTTGTCCTCCACTGGTTACGTCAATAATATTTGGAGCCATGCTTTCCATACAGGTTCTAGTTTTTTGAGGCACGCTGCTCCCCCTAGAATGTTTTAGTCTTCAAATTTTGGCTGGCCAACGTTTCATGGACCATCATTGCCCTGTCACACTGATGATTTCCAGGTCTTTTTTTGCATTATGGAAACTTACATATGCTTTATGACTATCTTACTCCATTGGTGGGGCCATCTAAGGGTATCATCTCCTAAGATATGAGGAAAGAAGTCTGTAGTTAGTGCACCTCTAAGAACATTTAGCTAATTCATCATCTCAACACATGGTGGTTTTCTTTCCTCCAGTTATAAAGTACGCTAAGGCCTTTTCTGTTAAGAGTATACTCTGCTGTTATTAGGACTAATACTACTAAGTTCCCTGAATTCACCCATCTCTACTTACAGAAATATTTAATAGAAGAAACAAAACAGTTAGCACTCTTCTATTTAAAAAAACAAAAACAAACGGATACTCCTTTCTTTCGCACCATAACACCATGTTGTATAACTTTTATTATTTGATTATTATAAAGTCATGCTGCCTTTCACATTGGGATCGTGTTACTGTCTAGGATGCCCATGTTGCCCCATCTTGGCCAGTGATTTGTCCTTTCAACACTAACCCGACCTCTTCGAATACCTCCTACCTTTCTGGCCTTGCCCATCCTTAATTTTCCCTGCCCAAAACATGTAATCGTTTACCCTCTAAGAATTGGGGAATAGCTTGAAACCAAAATCTGGGTGGTATTTTTATGTAACAAGTACTTATATGATGTTTACTATGTACCAGGTATTGTTCTAAACTCTTTACAAATGTTGTCTCATTCACTTATGATGTGGATACTATTATCCCCATTTAATAGATGAGGAAACTGAAGCCCAGAAAAGATAAGTAACTTGTTCAGGGTCACACAACTGGTAGGTGGCCCAGCCAGAATTTGAATGCAGGAAGCCTAGCTCTGAATTTTTCTCTGCTGCTTGAGGGGTGCATGTGAGTGCTGTTGGGGTGGCAAAAAGCTTTTTGCAGCTATTAAACTATATCTAAGTCAGAGCTGGAAAATTTTTAAAGTTTATAGGTTTAATCGATTTTTCCAAGAAATTAACATTTCATATACTAAAACATAATCGATTTTAGACACACTATTTTATAAACTGGTAAGAAAAAAAATGCTGCAACCTTAACTAGGGCAGTACTGAGACCTGTGATCCTGGATGACGCCTGAATGGGTCACATCAACCCCTGTGGCTTTAGAATTTCTTTCCTCTTAACAAGGGAGGCAGCTTCTACTGCCTTCATTTTTGTTAAGCATATGACGGCAATCCTTTCACCTGTTTATCATGACAGAAGGTGCAAAGCTTTGTCTACTGCTGAGTTTTTTCCTTTCTTAGGTCCCATTAAGCATTTGGTTATAGCACTGCAAGAAAATATGACACAACAAATATTTGCTTTAGTCATAATCAGTTTTCTACCCCACAGCTCTCTGTGGGCCTTTGTGTGTGCACGACCACCTTCTGCTTTAGTGCTGCATGGAGTGTAGCCTTTGCAAAGGCTTTTTCTGTAGTATCTCAGTTCCGCATGAGAAGTACCAACAGTGCACATAACTCAGTTGAAGTCGTGACTATGTGAACAATTTTAACCAATTCAAGTTTGTATTATGTTTTTATACCCTATTCTTCTTATACCATGAGGTGTCACCAGCCACTAAGACTTTCTATTACAGAGTGATGCCAGAAGAAAGAAACCCTTTCAGAAATTATTTCCTAGTAAATAGATTGCATATAAGCATGTAAGTATACACCGAATTTTGGAGTTGTCCTTCCATTTCTCAGTTCTTGTCTAGAAATTGATGGCCCCTTGCAAATCTGTTGTGACTATTCATATTAACCTAGTTCTTAAGTATTTTTGAAAGGGTTCAATTCTTAGACTCTGCATCCCCCCTTCCCCCTGCCCCCCAATCTCCCTCCTCATTTCCTGCAGTGTTACCTAGACACAATGCTGGTTACTTGGTACTATTCAAGTTTGCAAATCTTAAGCAAAATTAATTGTTAGTGTTTTGTTTTTTTTTTTCTGTCATTGGAGGGGTTTGGGTAGGTAGGTATTCTCGATCATTTTCTATTCAACTTCATCTTAAAGTGGACAGAATTCTTATTCTTGTTAAGTGACACCTGTCTCTTAGGCCTAGTTTACCTAACTAGAATCCATTATATCCACTATTGTGATTTTCCTATCCCTTCCTTCAGATGTCGTGACAGCTCTAGAATATGGAGGATGAGATTACCTCAAAGGTAGAAGTCTTAAAATGATATTTCAGGGTATTTCTGGACCAACAGCATGCTTCACGTCCTGGTGCTTTGTCTATCACCAAGCTCTGTGTTCTTCTTTTAGAGTGTTTTCCACTGACATGCTTCCACCTCTTCACCAGCTGTTCTCATCTTAATGTTACAGCATTACAGAGGTTTTCAGAGGTTGATCATTGACGACATCTCTTAAGTCAGCTGTACCAGTTAATTTCAAATGGGAAGAACTGAGATTATGGTGATGCTTAAAATGCAGTGGCCATAAAACTTGACTCTTCACTGTATTATCTAGTCTGTTTATGTGTCATTTAGGAGAGGGGTTGACAATTGTCCTTAGATTTGCCTTGCAAAGTGAAATATCCATGATGGGCAGTGTGATTGTTTCCCTCTCAAGCCCACCAATTTGGTTGCTATACAAGTACCCTATAAAAAAGTGGTGGTCAAATATTTAGTCTAATTAGACTAGATGGGGAGATGCTTCTTTGGCCATAAGAGATAGGCCTGCATGGGTTGTCTCTCAGCTGTGGCTTGTTTCAGATATGAGTGGTATTTCAGATATGAGTGGGTCCTCCAATCTGTTGTAGATCCTCTCTGGTTTTACTTCCACTATCATTCTATCATTCTTAGGAGTAACAATAATTATTATGATAATTGGAGCCTCGACAGCATTGAACCCTTCCTATGTTCCAGAGATTGGGTTAAGGATTATACATATATTATCTTAATGAATTCTCAGAGTAATTCTGTGGTACCAGGAATGTCACCACGTAGATGAAGAAGTGATTCTTAGAGGTTAAATGGCTTGTCCAAAGCCTCAGCCAACAGTGGCAAGTCAGGATGCTGACTCAGGTGGACAGCCACTGGGGTGGGGGATGGGGACAGCTCCTTAGCTTTGGTCCTCCCTAGGCTGTGCCAGAGAGGGCTGGGAGTGAGTCCTGACGTTGTGTGCTTTGTCTGGAAAATGTTCTAGTATTGGTCAGTCGCAAACAGTGCCAAAGTATCTCTGCTTTGTAAATTTTTAAAAAAATTCTAAACTTTTTTAAAAAGTATTTTATATTTAGTTATTGAGCCTTCTGGATTTGTTTGTGAGCAACTCTCTAAGCAAATCATGAAATAGTTATATTCTCATATGTATTGTCTTTTATTATCCCATTTTTTTCTAATCTTAGTAGGTTGTGTCAGAATTAGCAGCTTGTAGAACTTCCCCTCCTTGCCTCCATTTGGAATTGAAGCCTCCTTGTACTTGTCACTCTAGCTTCATGGACGAAGGACATGCAAGAGCCACGGGGGTGCCTGGAGCAGGGGCTCTGTCTCCTCAGACCTACCTGTCAAGGGACTACCACAGCACCTTACAGCATGTGAATGCAGTAGTCCCCTGTTATCCATGGGGAATACATTTTAAGACCCCCAGTGTATGCCTTAAACCATGAATAGTACCGAAACCTATATATATTGTTTTTTCTATACATACATACCTGTGATAAAGTTTACTTAATAGGCACAATAAGAGATTAAAAATAATAACTAATAATAAAATAGAAAAACCATAACAATGTACTGTAATAAAAGTTACGTGAATGTGGTCACTGTTTCAGGGGATCCCTTGCTGAAGTCTTCTAAGGCTCAATACTTTTCTGGTGCAGCACATTGCCATCCATCAGAACATACTTTCTGTTCATGTCTTCTATCCACAAATTTAATGTTTCCCATCTTAACTAAGCAGTTATCATGCACTGCGGCTGTAACGTTTGCAGTTTGAGGTGCAACAGCAAAACTGACACTGCTTTTTCCTTCTTCACAATTTCGTGGATGGAAGATTCGTCCTTACTGTAGATCTTAGCAGCCTCGGCATACGATTTTTTTCTTTTTAAGCCAAGAACTGCCACCTTTTCACTTGTAGGAAGCACTTTACAGCTTCTTTTTGGCATAGCTGAATTGCCAGCATTACTACTTCTGTGCTTTGGAGCCATTATTAAGGAAAACAAGGGTTACTTGAACACGAGCAGTGCTGTAAAGCCACATTGGATCTGAGAACCGAAATGGCTACTAAGTGACTAAGGGACAGGGAGCATCTACAGTGTGGATATTCTGGACAAAGGGATGATTCATGTCCTAGGAGGGACAGAGTGGACAGCGTGAGATTTCATCACCCACTCAGAATGACACAATTTAAAAGCGTATGAATTGTTTTGTTTCTGGAATTTGACCATGAATAATAAACCATAGAAAGTGAAAGTGTGGATAGGGAGGACTGCTGCAATTGGATGGCACGCATAGACAGGATCTCCCTGACCTATTAGGAATGTTAAGGACGTATGTCACTTGTTGGGCAGCTCTACTCTTGTAATTCAGCTCATTGTCCTTAATGTTAAGTGTCTGTGTTCTTGCTGTGGTTGCACTTTTGTTGAGGCAACTTCTATAAAGATGTATGTGACTTCAGAGCAAGTACCGCTGGCAGTTCCCATCAGCAAAAGGCCTCTGTTTCCTAGGGAAACTGTTGCGGTTTCTCTTTGGCTTCCTTCACATTTTGTTTGTGATGTGGCAGGCTTTTTATGAAACTAGGCAGGGAGTTTCATTATTGGTGATCCTGTCTTTTCTTCTAATTCAAGTAATTTATAAATAGAAATATGAGAACTAATTGGATTTATTCACTGATAATTTTCATTCCTTTATTGTAAATGTAAACTCACCTCCTAAGGGTTTTGAAAAAGTGGCTTTGGAGACGTGGCTGGCGCCACTGGGGACTTATGTTATTAGCAAATACTAATATTCATCATGCAACAGAAAGCCCTCCACTGCCGTTGGCCATTAGGAGGCACTGACCTTGCGAGACTAGGATGTCTCCTCTGTTGTCCTGAGCTAACTACCTGTCACAAAAGGAGATCAGGTTATGTGGAAAGAGAGGTGGTCAGCTGACATTTTGTAGCTTCTAAGTTCTCTGTGCTCTGTAGATGTGGGATTTTCACTAGCCCTGAGAAAACCAAAGAGCTTGTATGGAGGGGAAAAAAATAATTTTCCTCTCATCTCTTTTAGTTCTTCTGGCTGGACTAATAATCAAATTAATTTAGGACAGATTGACAGGAGAAATGTCCAGATTTATTATGTATGTACAAACTAGGGTTTCATAAGAATATGAGACCAGAGAGCATATTGGGCAGTTAAGGCTTACATGCCATCTTGAGCTAAGAAGAACAGGCAGGTTGCGATTTGGGACGTGAAAAGGCAGGAAAACAATTCGCATAAAGATAGAAAAGCAAATGTTTGGCAAATAAATGTTGGCTGGGCCATTTTTAATAGTGGGACACAGAGAGGACTTTGACCACACCTAGTTCATAGTTATTTATGATGACAGCTCCCTTCCTGGGGTGGCAAACTCTGCTCCCTTTCACATGTCTCAGTTTAGGTTGTGGTGGTGAGGAAAAAAGGCCAGAATTTGCTAAAGAGAATGAGATCTGAGATGTGACTTGGAAATGATATCACAGCATGCAGAGACAGAAATATGTGGGAGCACTGAGAAGGGGATGCGCAAGTTTCATCCTCCATCTCCGGAAACAGAATTTGTGAGGTAAGTCTGGCAGTTGGGCAGTAATGCTTTGAAGCCAGAGAGACCAGAGTTTAAATCCTATCCTATTTTCCCTCTTCATAAAATTGAAAACTGGTATGAGGATTAGATGATGATGTAAGGACAATGGCCAGCCACATAAGATATGCTCAAAGTACGTTAGCTTCTTCCCCGACCCCACATGTTGTCCACACACATCTTTCCTCTCTTATCCAGATGAGAAAAATCAGTATTCAGAGAAATGAAATGGCTTGCCTGAGTGGCAGAATTGGGGATACACTCATTTTTTTTAAGTCCTGCTACCTGTTTCCCAAGAAGGCTGTGCATGGCATGCTTTATACATGTATGGCATTGGGCTAGCTGGGGTGCAAGGCTGTCTGAGCTTTGTCCTTTACATAATTGAGTATGGTTGTGTTGTTTTACATACAAATAAAGACTGTTAATTTGTCTCAGAAAAGCTGGCCTGTCCCTCTGGTTCACCATGGGTAGTGGTAGGTATGCCTATAAAAGCTCTTCTAATACCTATGTACTTGCATACTTTTTAGAGAGAGGTGTGTGCCTCTAAGGCTTGTCTGTCAACAACTTGTAAAATTAACCATTTCTCCATTGATTTACATTTAAAATCAGTTATGTTGAGGGTTTTTGATTTTAAGTTGTTAGGGGCACCTATTACCTTTTTGTTTCTTTACCCCGGCTGTCAGGTGGTTAATAAACTGTAAACAAATATATAAATACACCCAGGAGTTTTAAGGGAAAGAATAAAGTCTTTTGTCTTACCATGATCCTATAATTTATATGTTTAACAATATGTTATAGTGTATGCCCCACTTTCTCAATTAAGGAACAAAATATTATTGTTATAACATGTATTTCTGTTAATAATGTATCAGTGCATTATTCAGTTGTCTTTCTCACTTCCACATACTGATGTTTTGGTTACAGTTTATCCCTAATTGTGATCAACATGCCCTAAGCATTCATCAGAAATCATGTGTGCAAAGCCTTTCAGGTGGCCTCCTAATTGTCTTAAAACCAATTGAAACCTGTTTCTTTTTCATTTAAAGGTTGGGTTTCCTATTGTTTTCACTTCAGTAAGGAGTGAAGGGATATAACAAATTTTAATTTGTGTAAACTTAAGAAAGCCACATACAAGATATAAATTTTGAAGTTTGCGTGAATTACCCAAGCATTCAATAATATATTTCAGAAAGTTATTTAGAGAGGTATGGATTGATCATTGCCAAATAAATTTTTACCTCTAAATGACTGCCTTTTTGAAGCTTTTTTGTAAGTCTGCCTGTTTTCTAAATTTGGAAAAATATCTGTATTTGAGCCTTGAAAAAGACAGTCTCTTAGCAACATGGAAGGACAAAGAGGAACAAATTAAGTAAGTGTGCTATGATTTGTGTATGTTTTTACTGTTTTGAAAACCACCCTAAAGGCAGGTATTTTTAAAAGCTGTTTATAACATTTGATAAATTTAAAAGTCATAAAAACGAGAGTGGTGTGTTTTTCCTGTTCTGTGCCTTCTTTTCTTTGTCTCCCCACACTGTACATTTTTGCCCACTTGGAGGGCATACATAGGCATTCCTAATTAAGAAGTAATTAAAAGTACATGGAGGACTTTCTGCTCCAAACTTACTTTACATAGAAAACATTGCCTTGATAAACAGATAAGTCAGTTTTAAAGAGTAAACAGAGTTCACCCCTATTTTAGATATCTATAATAATTTATTTAACCTTGAAAGCATTTTGCATCCATTATGAATCTGTAGATAAAATGGAGAAGTGGCTACTGACCCCCAATTTGAGGCTAATTATATATGCTATAGCTTAGCTCCTTTGCTTGTGAGGAATAGGGGTGGGGGAAAGGAGAAGATTTATAGTGAAGCTGTTTCCTGTGCTGGGCTGAGAAATCTACCAGGAACCCTAAATGTGACTCTGCCACATTCTTTTGGTGAAAGCAAGCCACAAGACTAACTCAAATTGAAGTGGGGGAGCGAATTTATTTCTTGATGGTAGGAGCAGCATGTGTACACTGGGATGGGAGGAATTTCTGGTATCTGACTTTGAAAATGATTTTTTACATGAATTAAAGGAGTATGCCTCAGATACTGTGTTCCATCAGTTCTGAGATGCACACACCTCCTCCCTTGTTTTAACATCTCTGAAGTCAGGATGCATTTACTATGATAGCATCTTATCACCATTGGCTAGACAGCACTGATGCATTATTGTCATTACCTGTGATTGTGCAGATGTGATGTAGCAATTGTGTTTATGTATATTGTTGGTAATACAAATGTCAAGGTTAATTGCATATAAAAATTCTTCAAAAATATTAAATCATGATTCAATGCTGAAACAGTAAGTTCTTGTATACATAAAAAGTCATAGAAACAGAGCAGCATGATGTAAATTTGATATCAGCGAAGCAAATTTTTGTTAGAGGAATGACCATAGTTAGAATTTTTTGCAAAGAAATAACCAGAAGCTTTACTGGACCTGAGACAGAAGATAAGTAGCCGAAGATATGTTACAAAGTTATGGCAAAAGCATTGCATTCTGGATGATAAATTATGCAACTTGAAAAAAGGAGAGATTGATAAATCCCTTCACAGAGATGAAAGGAATTTCAAAGCAATAAGTGGCTGGTGTGTCCAATTCCTAAGTTGCACAGGGCTGTTGTTGAGGCATAGAATATCAATTTATCAAACTTCCTGCCAACTTAGAGCTGTAGCTGCTTATTTTCTAGTGATTTGTGATTTGAAGAAAAACGAGTTTAGACAGATAGGAAATGCTGATAAAACCCAGCATTCTATAAAAGGCTTTGAAATTTTTCTGTAATGTTAAAGGTGCTAAAGAGATCAAGGTCTGAGTATACTCTATGAAAAGCACCTATTGCTGTGATACTTTGCACAATTACTGATGGCTGAAAGTTGCAGCTATAATTTAACCATAAACTTCAAAACAATTTCCAAGAAAAATTTCTTCCTCAAAGACATTGTGCCTGTGCACAGATGTGTGCTTCACTCTTAATCACCAAAGATATGAGTCCTGGTTATCTGAAAAGCCTTCTGTTGTGACATCTGAAAAGAACAAGAGAGTACCAGCCCCAAAATTGGCATATTGAGTGTCTGGCAGCCGGAAGAGTGTCCCAGAGAAACAGTGGAGCATCAAGTGGAAAAAAATGGACATTAGCAACCGGATTAAAATGATTCAGAAAAGTCAAAGTCGGCATATGAAGATATGTTAGGAATATCTTAATCAGTTTATTTTTTTTATATAAGTACATGAGAGGTATATAATAAATCTAATTATATAAAAGCTTTTTGAATAATTATAAAATAGTTCTAAGTGACAAGAAAGTATTGTGTTGTATTTGGCAGCATTTTTTCTTAGTGTTGTGCAAACTGGTGGCTCCTCTTAAAATTGATGGCATCCTAGACTGGGTAAATATGCCAAGCAATGAGCCAGAAGTTGCTGTTTTCATGGAGTTTCCAGTTTAGGTATGAAGGAAGGATATCTATTCAAATTTCAATGTGCATTTCAAAATGCATTTTCACACAGAGGGTGTATATGAACAAAATTATTAAGCACTTATATCACTTTTGTGGAAAAAGAAGCTCCAAATTCCAAACAGCCAAATCTTAAAGGAATTAAGGATTAGACTTATTTTCTTGCTGTTTCATATATGTATGTTATATATTCCCAGCTAATCAATTAAGTTCTGAGGGTATTGTATAGATTTCAGGAATAACTATTGAAAGATTAAAAATCAAAATAAGGTGTGAAACCTTTAGTCATTAATGGCAGGTTTACTTTTCAGGGGCCACTAAAATATCCTCATTGTTTTCACAGCAATGTCTGTAAATGGTAATTGCTCAGTAACCTTTCTAAAAATATATACTTTATTTTTTAGAAGAGTTTTAGACTCAGCAAAATTGAGAGGAAGGTACAGAGATTTCCCACATACTCCCAGCAAACATTCATAGCATGCTTCATTATCAACATCCCCTCCCAAAAGTGGTACATTTGTTATAACTGATGAATGTACATTAATGCAGCATTATCACCCAAAGTTCATAGTTTGCAGTAGGGTTCATTCTTGCTGTTGTACATTCTATAAGTTTTGACAAATGTATAATGACATTTAGCCACCATTATAGTATCATACAGAACAGTATCACTCCCTTAAAACTCCTCTGTGCTCTGTTGACTCATTCCTCCTTACCCCTTAGCTCCTGGCAACCACTGATCTTTTACTGTCTCCATAGTTTTGCCTTTTCTAGAATGTCATATAGTTGGAATCATTTAATATGTAGCCTTTTCAGATTGACTTCTTTCACTTAATAATATACATTTAAGGTTTCTTCCTGTCTTTTCATGTCTTTTCATGGCTTAATAGCTCATTTCCTTTTAGCTCTGAATGATATTGCATTGTCTGAATGTACCACAGTTCATCTATTTACTTATTGAAGGATATCTTGGTTGCTTCCAAGTTTTGACAGTAATGAATAAAGTTGCTGTCAGCATCTGTATGCAGGTTTCTGTGTGGGCATAAGTTTTCAACTATATGGGGTACCAAAGACTGTGATTGCTAGATGGTGTGGTAAGAGTATGTACAGTTTTTCAGGAAACCACCCAGTGTTGTTCCACAAGTGGCTGTACCATTTTGTGTTCCCACCAGCAGTGAGTGAAAGTTCCTTTTGCTCCCCATCCTCACCAGCATTTGGTGTCATCAGTGTTTATGATATTGACCATTCTAATAAATGTATAGTGATATGTCATTGTTTAATTTGCATTTCCCTGATGACACATGATGTGGCGCACCTTTTATATGATTTTTTTTTACCATCTGTATAATCTTTAGTGAGATAATGTGTTAAGGTCTTTGGTCCATTTTTTAATTATTTCTTATTATTGACTTTTAAGAGTTTCTTGTATATTTTGGATAACAGTCCTGTATCAGATATATCTTTTGCAAATATTTTCTTCCAGCCTGTGGTTTTACTTCTTGTTCTTTGACAATGTCTTTTGTAGAGCAGAAATTTTCAATTTTAACAAAGTCCAGCTTGTCAATTCTTTATTTCATTGATTGTGCCCTTTGGTATTATATCTAAAAAGTCATCGCCAAAATCAAGATCATCTAGATTTTCTCCTATGTTACTTATAGAGGTTTTATAGTTTTGCATTTTACATTTATGTCATGACCCATTTAAATTAATTTCTGTGAAGGGTGTAAGCTCTGGGTCTAGATTTATTTTTTCTTTTTTTTTGCATGTGTATATGTGGTTGTTCCAACACCATTTGTTGAAAATACTACCTTAGTTCCATTGTTTAGTTTTTGCCCCTTTGGTAAAGATCACTGACAATATATATAGGTGTCTCTTTCTTGGCTTTCTGTTCTGTTCCATTATTCTACTTGTTTGTTCTTCTGCCAGTAACGCACAATTTTTTCTACTGTAGCTTTATAGTAAGTCTTGAAGTCAGAGAGTGTCAGCCCTCCAATTTTGTTCTTTTTCAATATTGGATTGGCTATTCTAGGTCTTTTGCCTCTCCACATAAACTTTAAAATTAGTTTATCTCTGTCCACAAAAAACTTGATGAGATTTTGATTGGGAGTATATTGAAACTATAGATCGAGTTGGGAAGAACCGATATCTCAACAAGACTCTTCAATATTGAGAACCTTTTGATTTTGAAATTCTAGTCCCAGAATGGATGTAGGTTGAGGCTGCATGTGGGCAAGCAACCAACTCTTGTCAGCAGTTTGGGCCATGGTTTCTAACGAGGCGTTGCTAGAGATTCTGGGTAGTTTAGTTTGAAACCCATGAGCATAGGTCACTACAAATCCTTGTTCATGCCATATTCAACTCCTGAAGTTCCACATTAGATGCAGGTTCTGGAACCTTATTGTGGGTTTCTAATCCTGATTGTATGTATCACCTTGCATCACTTAAAAGGCTTTTAGTGAATAACCTCTTAGTTGTGTAGTGGACTTAACCAGGGGATTAAATGAAATAAGTAAATGCTTCAAAAGTTATTTGTAAATCATGATTCTATTTCCTTATATTCCATTCTCTCTTTTCTCCACCTTCTCTAAACTTTCTCCCTAACTTGCCTTTGAAACTCTTTTTCATAATGTCACCAGCGACCACCATATTGCAAAATACAGCAGTCTCTGCATGAGTCCTTAGCAGTTTGTGACCCGTGAACCACTTCCTCCTTGAAACATTCTGTTTTTATGTTGGCTTCTGCAGCAACAGCCTCCTGGTTTTTTTCTCCCTTAGTAGGATACTACTTAGAAAATTTCCTTTACTGACCCTTCCTCTTTTGATCAACCTGACTTTCTACTCTGTTGTCTCTAAGGACCACTCATAAGCAGATGACTTCTAAATTGTTCCAGGCCTGAGCCCCAAACTCTTAAGGAAACAACCACTTGACTCCTTCTCTTGGCTTCCTCATCAAGGGCAGAACTATAGGTTTCCAATGGCTCTTTCTGTTCCCTCGCCCCTAAATCCTGTCCCTCCTTCCATTTTATAAATTTCAGTAAATGGCCCCACCATTCACCCAGATGATTAAGTAACATACTCAGACATTTACCTCTGTCCTCCTTTCCCTTACCACCATCCTCTATCAGTACATTCTTTTGGCTCTGCTTCTAAAATATATCCCATAAGCATCCTCTTCTCCACGTCTTCATTATGCAAGATCTCCATCTTCTGGACTCCTACCATAGCTTTCTAGCTAGTTCCTGTAGCATCCACTAATACCCCGTTTTCTTCATTGAGCTCCCAGAATGATCTTTAGCAGTGTTTATTAGATTGTGTCACTCTTGCTGAAGGCCTGTCAGTTATGATTCCTGACCACTTTGGAGGCTCACGGGCTCCCATTGCACTGGTCTCCCTTCTGTTCTGTGACCACACTAAACTTGCTCTACCTCAGGCCTCTGCAGTTACTATCCCGTCAGCCTGGAACACTGCTCTCACCTTCCCCTGGCAGATGACTCCCTGTCTCGCAGGTCTCAGTTCAGATGTCCTCTTCATGGCCTTCCATGACCAATTGTGATCATCATGTACAATTAGTGTAACTCCCCCCATCCCTCAGTGCGATTCCATGTCTCCATGTATTGTCTTCACTGCACATATCATTATTTGAAATCACCTTGTTCATTTATTTGTTTACATATTGTCTGTTTTCTCATAAATAGGATGAACACTATGAGAGCATGGTCCTTGTTTGTCTCATTCAGAGTGATGTTCTCGGTACCTAGAACAGTCTCATCTTAGGCCAATTTGGTGTTTCACTTCCTGCCCTACCGTAGGGTACATATTATTTCTGGCTCAGCTAGCCACTTTTGTGTAGTCAGTCGGGTCTCTCTGTCTCTGTATCCTCTAGTCTACTGATGGGTTGACCTTCCCTTTCTAAATGCCAATGTGATCCCTCAAATCAAAACCACCATGACAAAGCCTCTGTTTTAGCAGTTTATGATTTTGCTGATCTTTCTCTGTCTCTAGGTCTATATAAATGGAATTTGTGAAGATTAAAAAATCCCAAATATTCTCTGTGTTACAACTATTTAAAATATTTGTGATGAGCTTTTGCTGACCCAAATTTGTCACTTCTGAGAAAATATTTGGGGATTGAACTTTTAAAAGTTTTATGAATAGGTTGTTTCTTCATTTTGATTGACAGTTCTATTAACATCTTTTAGCCAGCAAGGTTAGAAAAAAAAATATTTATGCATCGATAAATATCCCTGTGAGTGGGGGTGTGGATACTTCCCACAGAATGACTATATACTTTTAGTGATATTGTTCAATTTATGCTGTTTATGTTAAAAATACAATACTTTTCCAACCCTATGACTTTAATCAGATTACTCAGTTATGTGAAATTGTGCATATTTGAAATACTCAAAATAGCATTGTCCTTTGATAGTATAAGTACACATGGTTTTGTTCGTTAACTGCAGAAGATACCTCCAGATAACAGAGATTTGGCACTCGAAGTTACACAATGTTGTGCACATGTGTGTAATGTGATGCTTGATAAAGACAGTAATAGTGATAGACTATCAAGAGCTATATAAGATATGAAGGCCCAAAGACAATGATGGTGAAACATAAAAGAAACTAGGCTAAGCAAAGACTGTTCATTAATGGGAAGCTTTTGGAGTTGACATAAATATTGACTGTAGGTATACAGTAGACTTTTCACATAGCCATTTTGTATTGGTTATTTTAAATTCAGGACCATTCACCTTTATTTGAAGATAAGGAAGTAGTATTGTGGTGCTCTGTGACTCTTATCCCAGTTTGGTATGTGACTTTAGAGAAGTTTTATAGCCCTGGTGCAACTCTTTCCTTTTTGGTACATGCAACATAACAGTACAAGGTATAGAACAGGGCATTATGTTTTTGCAAATTATTATGTTATCTCAAAGTGCATGATTTTTATTTCATGTTTTTAAGTTTTTCCCTTTGGGATACAGAATAACTGCAGAAGTATTTCCGAGTTTTCCTTTTCCCCCTGTTGTTAACATTACACAATCACAGTACAATTATCGAAACTATTAACACTGGTACTTACCCATGGTAGGCAGAATTGCAAGATGGTCCCAAGATTCCTGCCCCTGGTACATGTGTCCTGTATCATCATCCCCTTCCCTTAAGTGTGGGCAGGACTTGAGAATAGTATGGAATAGCATGCTATGATTATGATGCATTACATGGTAGAAGGGATTTTGCAGGTGTAACTATGGTCCCTAATCAATTGAGTATTCAAAAGGGAGATTTTCTTGGGTGGGCCTGCCTACTCAGATGAGCCCTTAGGAGACTTAAGCAGTAGCAGCAGCAGCAGCAGCAGCAGCCACCCTCTTTTTGGCCTAGAAGAAAGCAAATAGCCCCGTAGTAAACTGCTTATGGAAGGGGACATATAGCTCGTATCTGAAGATGACCTCTAGGACCTAGAACCAATAGTCTGCAAGAAAACAGGGACCTCAGTCCTACAGATGCAAGGAACTGAGTTCTGCCAACAGTGAGCTCAGAAGGGAACCCTGATCTCCAGAGGAGAAACCATAGCACACTGACACCTTAGTTTCAGCCTTGTCACATCCAGCCATACTGTGCCTGGACTTCTGACCCACAGAAACTCTGAGATAATAAATCTGTGTTGTTTTAGATTTTTTAAAAAGTGTATTGCTTTGTGAAAATTTGTGATGTAGCAATAGAAAACAAATACAGTGCCATACTATTAACCAAAGTATAGACTTTGTTTAGATTTTACCAGTTTTCTACTCATGTCCTTTTTCTGTTCCAGGATCTACCCCAAACATGATCCTTTAATGCTCTCATTCCTAATAAGATGAAGTTATTTCTGATATTTCATGATAAGCAACCAACTTGTGAAAACCAAGTGTCTGTAAGGGATTTCATCTCATCAATTAGGGGTAGAGGGGTGTAATCTGAACATCTGAGTTCAGGTTTTGTCACATTAACATTGTAATGTGATTCACTCCAGGACTTGGTGTTCTTTTGTCCTTTAGGTCCTACCTCTGTCAAAGGGGTGTGTCATGTGCCAGGTGTCATTGCATGCAGAACTGCAGCATGATGCTAAGAGTCTAAGAAACAGGCCTTGGGCTCTGTTGCCCTTTTTTGTTTCCTGACTGCACAGGATCTAGCTGTCTGAGAAGGATGCAATTATGTGAAGAAACATCTCCTGCTGGCTCTAACTCCTGTGCTCTGAATTTTTGTTTGCGGGCCTAGCAAGAAATTTGTGAGTGCTCAAACTACCATATAACCATGGTAGTGACTCACTGTAGTCACTCCATAGGTGACAAAGTGGAGACTGTTAGTTAAAGGTGCACAAGGGGCCTTGTGGTTGTCATGGTAGGACTCTAGGCCTTCTTGTCCTTAGTATATTGTTCTTGGTGTCAGCAGTTCAGTCTTTCAAACATCGTCTATTGTCTTGCTCATAAAGGATGGGGTTTGGGCACTATTTTGATGGAATTTATCCCAAAATGCCCATTGTGTGCCCTGCCAGTCCCCACACTCCGCTCTGAGGCTCTGGGAGGCTTTCTACCATGAGAATCAGAATTCCACTTGATTAGGTGCTTCAACGGCAGCTAGTGCCCCAGCACTGAGTGAGAATAAAGGCTGTTAGCTTCTGATTAAATGTTGAGATCAGCCTAGGCAGATGTGGCTGTGGAGAGAGATGGCAGAGTTTATCAAAGGGGCACTCTGTTCATTTAGCTGCCCAGCCTCATGGAACCAGAGGTAATGGAATGGGGACAGTACTAGTTCAGCTGGAAGTCATGAATTCCTGCTTCATAAGACCCAATGGCAAGGCACCACAACTGATAATGGTGGCCTGTCATTGACATGCGTTCAGAGGAAGCAAATCAGCAGGATCTCCTCCTCCCTTGCTTGTCTGAGTGGGAAGCTGAAAGGGAGGTAGGCAGAAGTGAGCCTGATGGACAAAGAGGGATGGTAGTGAAACTTCTTTTCTTCTACAATACTAGGCTCAGAGTTAGGCAATGTGATATTAACAAAAAAAATAGTTCCTGACCTCAGAAAGTATAAATTTTAGTGGTTGCTCATAGAAAAAAATATACTATGGACATTCTCTCAGAGGGATTAAGTGAAGAATTCCACAAAAGAGCCATTTAGGTTGAGTTTCAGAGGATGGATAAGCATTTGTCAAACAGATGGGGGATTGAATCAGAGAACTCTTCAGGGGAGATAATCAACTTGATTTAGGCTGGAGTGAGGCAGAAGAAGGAAGAGGTAGGGTTGATGTCAGGGTTCAACCAGAGAAGCAGAACAAGTAAGTAGGGTGTGTGTGTGTGTGTGTGTGTGTGTGTGTTCATGATTTATTATAAGGAATTGGCCTATGCAATGGAAGGCTGGCTAAGCAAGCTGGAACCCCATAGGCTCAAGCTGAAGCTTGTTGCCCCCTTTTCCTTCCATTTTTTCCTCCCTTACCTTCCTCCCCCACTTTCTATTTCCCCTCTTTTTTCTCCTACACTTTTCCCCTTTCCCCCTCTTCCTCTCCCCTACTTATCTTTACTCCCTCTCCCTTTTCTCTCTCCCTTCTCCCCATCTCCCTTTCTCTCCTGATTAAGTCAGCTTACTAGGATAATCTCCTTTAAAGTGAACTGATTAGGGACTTAATTATCTCTGCAAAATTCCTTCACAATAGCATGTAGATTAGTGTTGGATCAAATAATTGGGAGAATGGGTATGTGCTACAGGATGGCTGGCTCTGCCTTCAATCCTCCAACTCTCATGAGAGACTCTTTCTTGTAGCCCGTGTTAACATGCTAGAAAAGGGCACATAGTTTAGCCTGGTCAAACAGATGCCACAAAGCCATCGCAGGTGACACCCAGTTTTCTGATTAGGGCGACTCTGTGAATACATGTGTTAGATGAACTGAGATCAGGGTTATAAGAGGAAGAAAGGAAGAACATCTGAGGTTGAGAGGAATAATGAATTTACTTGTGACTTTCTGAAGTTCTGAAGTGCTGCAGACCATAACGGATCCCGTTCATAAATCTGGGTTCAGCGTCTGGACTGAAGATCCAGGTGGTGGATCTTCAGCATAAGCATGGTAGTTTGAACCAAGTGCTGCACTGATCATCTAAGAACATCAGGGAAAGAGCCTGGAACAGGGAATGGCCACACTAAGGGGCTGAGGAGGGAAGTGGCTGAGCTAGAAACGTCCCAAGGTGGTGCTGAGTGCAGACAGACAGGTGAAAGGATTGTGGTGGCATAATCTGCAGAATGGCACATTTCGCTCTTCCCTGCCTGGGTGGAGGAGCACATGAGGCTGACGTTACAGCTGATCCATGGTCAGAGGAGGGTGCAGAGGGAATGGAATAGAGTGCTGTGACCTGAGGAATCACGCCTGCCGTCAGGTACTCTGAATGTGTTCCCTCAAGTGCACTAACTGCATTTTCTGTGCTGTCTCCAGGCCGGGGACTACAAACTCAAATCCAGTGGGGCTCTGGCATGAGGGAGGAGCCCTAATCCAAACTTTGGGCTTAGGGAAGGCTTCACAGAAGAAATAACCAAAATTGAGATCTCTGGGATGGTTCAGGAATTAGCCAAATGAAAAGGATGCGTAATACCCTGCCTCCCCAATAATCCTAGTCAAACTTGATCTTTGCAAATTTATTTTTACTTCTTTAGAGGTACTTTACAACTTAGTCTGCTCTCTATTGAGAAGATGTCTGTTTTTTACTAAATACTTCTAAGTTCTATCACAGAGGTATATATTATATACATAATTTGTGTATGTAAAATTGTTTCATTTTAACTACGTTTTCTCTCTCTACTTTTATCAAGGAACATGCTTAAATTAGGGTAAATTTATTTTATTCTCCAAAAGTTTCTTTTTAAAGTTGGTAGGTTTTGAAAAGTAAAGACTTCTATTAATAAAAGTTTTGCAGGCCTGTGGCCATTTGCCTCTAGCAGAGATAACTTTAGAATAGATTTCGAATCCAGATTCCCACCTGGCTGCCCATCACAGTCTCCTGAGGCATTCTTCAGAAATGAGTGGGATGCCCAGGAGTGGGACCCCACTCCCCAGAGAGTCCAGTTTAATTGTTCTGCAGAGGAGCCTGGCCATCAATACAATTTTTAAGCACCATAGAAAATTCTAGTGTTCAGCCAGGATTGAACTCCTGGTTTAATCATAACATTTGTATCTATTTTAGGTAGAGAGAGAGAGAAGACCCACCACAGCCTCCTGAGGAGGATAGGGAAGGAAAACAGTGAAAGAAACACTTCCTCCTCAGTGGTGACTCGTTAGAACAGTCCATTTCCCCATTTACCCTGCCAAGAGGGCAAGAAGTTGGTACAAATGGACTAGTCAAATGCCTGAGGATGTGAGGTGGAGCTGAGGCGGTGGAGCTAGCACTGGGGAGCAGCTACAAATACAGATGAAGCTTCGCTTGCTCTCCTGATGCTCACCTCCTGCTGTGCACCCTGGTTCCTGACAAGCCATGGACTGGTACCAGTCTGCGGCCCCAGGGGTTGGGGACCCCTGCTCTAGAGTATTAAAGGTTGGCTTCCAACAGAATAGAGCCCACTTACTGATACTAATAAGAAAACAGTTTTACTTCACAGATACCTATAGAGTAATGGTTTTTAGTTTTGTTTCATTTTAAACAGCAGAACCATTATTTCAAAACAAATCTTTCTTGAAACTCTAACCTCCACCCTTCAGGCACCACCCTTCCCTGAGACCCTTCTTAGGAACACTAGGGTTCCTCAAAGCAGTTTAAAAACCAAAACATCAAGTGTTAAAGCTACTTCTGTCTTGAGTAGAAGCAAAAATAGCATCGAATTGAAACCAGCTGTTTCACAACAAGCACTCAAACTGTGATCTATTATTTCCTCTGAGGTTTTCCCCTCCACTGGAGCCCTGAGTATCTTTCCATCCCCACAGTATGTGACACCCCTTGATAGGGCTGAGGAGGAGATAAAGGACATTTTTCTGCTTTCAGGTAACATTTTTACACAGGAAATAGGTACTGAAAGCCAAATAAAATTTAGTTTTAGACATTAAAGTTGAGTGCATTGTACTGACTCCTTCCTCTTTATTTAAAATGTCTGAACTGGCATCCCTGCAAAGACAAAATAATAGTAATCAATTTATGGTCTCGACTGGGAACTTAATGTCTAGTAGAGCAAGCTCCATTAACCATTCTTGTATGTTCTGTGCGGTTTCACTCTGTGAACACATGGATGTGAATCATTCCTTCCCCCAGGTGGCTGTACAAGGCACAGGAGCAGACAGTGCTTTCAAATTATAATCTCTTATATCAGACACCCCTTTATGCCCAGGTAGTCTGGGCTTTGGGACTGGACCTCAGCTGGGCTACTTAACCAACCTCCCGAAGACTCCATTGCTCTCAGTTGCTTTATCACAAAATGAGAATAATCATATATATTTCATGGGTACCTGGGAGAAATTAAAGGAGACAGTTCACGTAGTGTTTAGCAGAGTGCCTGGAACATGGTAAGCTCAATTGATGTTAGTTACTGTTATTATTCCGTACCTTGGAACAAAATGCTTTCTGTCCTCGAGCTCATAATTGAGGTGGGGGGGGGGCGGGGGAAGGCCGGCTAATTTTTTGGAAATTATTTGTTTATGCAATAAATGTTTTTTGATAGCCTGCTGTGGTCCAGGTTCTGGATGAAGGGCTAGAAATGCAGCCGTGGGCCAAGACAGACAATAAGAGCTCTGCCAGAGAAGCCTTAGTTCTTTTGGAATAGACCCGTGGGGAGAACAGAAGCAGGTGGGGTACGTTATTATGGGGGAGAGGGCTTGTGAGCTGAGCACCTCCACAGGGTGGGGGGAAAGGGGCAAGGAAGGCATTTCAGACTGACAGGCATGACCAGAGGTATGTGTGTTTGTGTGGGGGGCTGTCATAGTTCATGAAAGGAAGATCTTAGAACAGATAAGTAGTGAGGGGTGAGGCTAAAGGCTTGGCTCTGGCAGCGACAGAAGCCAATGCTGGGAGCCTTGGCCACTTTGTGGAGGAGGGGCAGCCATTCTCTGTGAAAAATGTTTAGTGCTTCACTGCATGAGGATGTGCTAATCGTATCTCCTGGTTTGTGTTCAGTAGCCAAGAAGCCCAGTGCATCTGTGAACACAACAGCCACAAGAATAGCCCATAATAGCAGGCTGCTCACACAGTATGTTAAGTCCTGGGAGGAAGACACTGCCAAGTTTTAAAAAGATTTGGCCAAGTATACGCCTCCAGAATGGTTGTCTCAGACTGAGCATAGACTATATTTCTAATCGGAGCAAAATATACATCTTCTAGGTCAGGGAACACCATACACCCTTTTCTGATATAAGAGACTGCAAGAAATAAAGTGGATGATGGCATGTTTGTATGAGCAGAAAGAACTTAAACTTTTACTCACGATAGGCATAAGGGTTGACCCAGGCTTGCCCTGATACTTTGCTAAAGGAAAGCTGGAGCATGTGAATATGTGCTTAAAAAAAAAAAAAAGGTAGGTGGCAATTACATCATCAGACTTGGTGCCTGCAGGCAACTGGGCACAACTGAGGAACGAGTCATTGAACTTATATAACAGAATGTTGAGTTTGCAAGTGACTGCCACGGGTATCCAAATCTGACCAGTCTTTTCTGCATTATTCCTGTTAAGAGGCACCTAGCCCCCATTTGAACTCTTATACAGTGGTGAATTTAGACTGTGGGGCCACCCCATTTTACCTCGAACAGCTGGCTTCTGGTCTTAAAGCTGGTTCTACCTTTTGGAGACATATAGACAAGGTCTTATATACACACTTATCCATATGACAGCACATCATTCCAGGACAGACAGCTCTCCTGCCTGCTTTTGTCTTCCTGAGTTGAACAGCCTTGTGGAACGTGTTTTTAAGTCTTATCACCGTCTTGATTACTTGCCTTCATACATTAGTCCTTTCCCATTCCTTTTGTGGGTAGATGCTTTACCTCGGGCTGCTATAAGAAAAATACCATGAACTGGATGGTTTAAACAATAAAAATTTATTTCTCACAATTTGGGAGGCTGGGAAGTCCATGGTCAGGGCTCCAGCAGGTGTGGTGTCCGAAGAGATCCCACTTCCTGTTTCATAGATAACCATTTACCTTTCCTCTCTGTCCTCATGTGGAAGAAGGATTGAGGGAGCTGCCGGAGATCTCTCATTTATTAAGGATGCTAATTCCATCAATAAATTCTCTACCCTTAGGATGTAATCACCCGCAGGCCCCACCTCCAAATATCATCACACTGAGGGTTAGGATTCCTACATGTGAATTTTAGAGGGATGCACATATTCAGTCTATAGCAGTGACATAAAGCACTGAATATATCATTCAACAAATGGCCTGATTTGCCTTGAATAGAGCAAGATTGTGGATCACCATCTCATCTTCCTAAACCATTTTTCACTGGAGCCTGAGGTCACACCTGAGATTTTGAGACTGGCATATTGAACTTACTTGTCTTGTTAAGACCTTGAGAGGGTGGTTTTGTTTTGTTTTTCTTGATTGTTTAGCATCTCCTATGTTTCTGCTGTCCTTCCTGTATCTGTTCTCTTTGTTTTTAACAACTGAAGTTCAGACCTTTTATTGATCCCTGTTTTATTTCTGCAGCCTGTAAAGACGATCAAATCCTGATTCAGCAGGACAGGAAATTCATCTTCACCTCTCACCAAATATAAGATCATATTCGTCAGGCTGAGTGCAGAACGAGTCAGCACCTTACTCTCTTCCTCAAGCTGGGTACTCATCAGCATGCTTTGAACATGTTCATTAATTCTTCATATTGTTCTACCCAAGTTACCCTCTGGTCAGTAAGAATATCCTGAGAAGTTTCTCAGAGACCTTGATGAAGCCCATTTTTTTCTGATTTCTTCCTTAAAAGTTCACCAACAGTTAATCAGCAATAACATTTCCAAGTTCTTAGAATAAAAGATAAAAACATCCAAGGTGACTTGAATCTATTTTGAACCAGCTCTTTTACAATCTTTTTATTCGTCTTGGGCTTCCACTCTACCCTAGCAATGTTGTCATTCTGTGTGAAGAAAATTTTCTTTAAATAAGTCAAAAATAAGTTTCATTAACACCAAATACCAGAAATGCCCCTTCTTTGATTTTGCTATTTAAAAACATTAATACTATTTTAACAAAAGATCTACCCGCAAGAGCCTAATTTCGTTGTATATGAAATTTCTGAAATCCCCAGTACATTCCAGCCTTTGGATTCCTGACCGAACATACCTGTCCATGCCATCCTCCTATGTTCACCCTAAATGCTTTTCCTTCCCGTTATTTTCCTTTGGTTCTGTGCCTTCCTTGCTTTTAGCATGAATGATTAAAATCAACACCCTCGTGGGTTTCCATGGCAACATTCACTTTTCTTTTCATTAGGACTTTTTTTGTGGATTGCTTAATCAGAGCTTCTAGGCTTCATGAACACTATTCTGTTTTAGAATTTCATGCCCTAGGGTCATGTCTGTGTTGTCTGAGAACTTCCAACCTAAGCTTTACTACTCATTGGGTGTATGACCAAAAACAATGGCCTCTGTGCAAGAAACAATAAGACTTCTCCCAGGCTGGAACTTATATATAAATGAAAAAGAGGGTCCCACCAATGTTTGAATACTCAGTGGCCATCACCTCCCCTGGGGCTGGGCACTCAGCTATGGCCAGTTAGGACCTTTGCTCTTTTCAGAGGACAGATGTCAGAATAGTTGTGATCTGGCTGTGAGCTTTTGTGACTCCCCCCTACTCCTACCTGTTCTTTCCACTCCTCAGTTCTCATCATGTAGAAATCCAAGGGTGACTGTTCAAGTGTTATATGGTTCAGTATTAGGACTGCCAATGGCAAGACAGTTTACTTTTTATTCCTAAATCAACGTAAAACACAGAAGGTATATAAATGTGTTTATGCTTTTCTTGAGAGAGAATGCCATTCTAGTTTTCTTTGAAAAAGAGACATTTGAAAGCATGCCCATGTAGATGAAAATGTATGTAAATTTTGGTATTGGGCTTTCTTAAGGGAATCATCTCTGACCTTAGGAAATGGTTCTCGGCAGACTTGAGTCATATGTGTCCCAGTTTCTCAGGTGCCAAGTCTTGGTAATAGCTTAGAAAGGTTTTACAGTAGTGTCTGGGGAGTGCCTTCTATATTTGGCTCAGAGTAACATGGAGGCAGCTAATCATAATAAAGGTAGCCAGCTGCTACCACCAGCTGGAGAACTTGACCATCTTTGCACTTCAGATTCATGCACTGCTATTAACATTTATTTGAAGTTAGGATGTTAAAAGTGTATAACTTGGACTGTCAGGCAGAGATCCAGTTCCCTGGTTCTTTGGATTTGTCCAACCAGCTTCATTCTCTTTTTCACAGTTACTCTTTTCCATTTCACGTTGCCACCACACTGTACCAGGCACCATCTCACCATGGTCTAAGTGGTCTCCCCCCTAGCATTTTTGTCTCTGTCTAATTCATTTTCTAGACTGGACAGCAGCCAAAATGATCTTCTAAAATTGCAAGTCAGATCACAGTATTTCCTTGCTTCGAATTCTTTAACGTGTACCTATTACATTTGGGATAAAACCAAAATTCTCTATAATGAGGCCTATGATCTGTCTCTGGAATATCTCTTCAGTTATAGCTCCTAGCACACATTCCCTTTTCCAAGACATTTTCTGCCTCAGGGCTTTTGCACGTGTTTCCCTCTGCCGCTTCCCTCTGCAAGGACTATGCTTTCCCCTCTCTCACCTGGCTGCCTTCATGACTCAGTGACTTCCTTAAAGTTTTCTCTAACATTCTTATCTAAGTTAGGGCTCCTTGTCATATTCTCTCATAGCTCTTGATTATTTTCCTTCTTGGCAATGATCATGATTTGTAATTATCTCTTTATTTCTGGGTCCTCACAAACTGTCAAGTTTCTGGGGGTTAGAAACAACGTTTGTTTTGTTTTCTACTCTAGTCTCCACAACTTTTTACACAGCCTAATTTATACTTTGTGCTTCAATATTTGTTGAATGAATATATAGGTATATAGATGAATAAGTCAGTGCTATTTCATTTTAGCAGACATGGTGAAATAGAAGGTGCTCTGGCATTGCAATAAAAATATGTGGATTCTAGACCCTCTTCTGCTGTTTAGCAGTTTTTCTAATCTCTTGACCTCCCTATGCTCCACCTGCCTTTTGTTTAAGTTTGGGATAACGATCTTGACCTATCTTTCTTAAGGAGATGTTGTAAAGGTCAAATGAGTCATTTTGTAGATGAAAATACTTGGGGACTACATGGTAGAGTGCCTTTTTGTCCTTAATGAATAACTAGCAAAAAAAAAAACAAGAAGAAACAAATGACCTGGAACTGGGCCAGGGCACAAGCGTGGGGGCAGAGTGGATGCCAGTCTCAGAGGGGAGGGGGGTGTGTGTGTGTGTGTGTGTGTGTGTGTGTGTGTGTGTGTGTGTATGTGTGCGTGCGCATGCATGTGTGTTGCGTGTGTTTGAGGAGGATGTGCACAGCTTTGTGGGGTCATCCCAGATAAGGTCTTCTTTGGCAAAGCACATGCAGGATGTAAGACAGGTATTTTAGTCTTACCATTTTCTATACCATTTCCACTTAGAGGTCATGCCCCACAGTGAGAAGACACTCAACTCTGAGAGAGACATCTTGAAATAATCCTGACTCTGCCACTGACCAGGTCTGTGGCCTTAGAAACTTATTGGACTTCTATTTCTTTGTTGACTATAAAATTGATCGTCATGAAAAACATTACTACTTTTGTTTCTTAGAGGGTTGTTACTGGGAAAGTTTGAATGAAATAATGGATGTAAATGTGCTTTGGAAATGTATAAGGTATTAAGTGCAGAAAGTAGTGTCTAAATTCAGAATTGTGGAAGGGTTCATTCAATAACTGCATAAAGTATCTGCTTCACACATACTTTATATGTAAATTTTTTGGTAATACTTGTTAGCCAAATAATTTTATTTTCAGTTAGGGTGCTTATGAATGCAGCAACTGTAGTATGTGGATTTGTAGACCCTTTTTGGAAAAGAATTTCCATACGTCCTGATTGGTCTAAGGGCAGTATATTCTGATCAACGTTAGCTAGCAAGGGAGCCGTTCTCACTATTTTTGCATGGTGACTGCTAAAATGTATGTACATGTAATTATTATTTTCAGCACAGAGAAATCATGCATGTTGGGTATAAAATATCTGATAGATTGACCTAGGAAGTGCGCTTCTAGATAACACCATTCGAGTAGGCTACCATTTGACATCAGTTGATTTTAAACTACCAAAAAGTTTAATGGTAGCATTTTAGCCAAGGGAAAAAAAACGAACAAAAACCATTTCTTTCATATTCAATCATGTTATTCGTAAAATTCATCATGATTTCAGAAGAATTGAAATATTAAAAACAGATCTTAGAATGAAAAATAATCTCATCTTGTTTCCCCTCTGGCTGGTGTTGTATCTTAGTGATTTTGGCATTAAGGGTAGGCTATAATATGTGTCTGTAACCATGGGTACTTCTTACTTCTCTCAGAACACCTCTGTTGATAGCACTGTGTCCTAATGTTGCTTTTGACATTGCTGCACTTCTGTCTGTTGTTATGAATTTAAATGGCTTCCATAGATGATTGAGTTTTTAGGCTTGAGCAGAACATTATTGAAGTTGTGTTCTTTCAATTCACATGTTTGCATCTCATCAGAAATTCTGATGAAATTGCAAAAGCCGCATATAACATTTATGGAGAAACATTTGGCAAGAAACTAAATGACGCATTTATTTTCATAGGTCTGAGTTTCAAAAGCTTAGTAAGAGCTTATCACAGGATTTTGTAAATCCTGGAAATTAATACTAAATTCTGGGCAAGTAATAGATGTTGCAGGTCTATCCTACATCATCCATGAATTCTTTTGTTTTTATTGTGTTTAAATTGACATAAAAGTCACACACCGTACAATTCATCCCTTTAAAATGTACAATTCAGTGGTTTTTAATATGTTCACAAGGTTGTAAGCCATTACTTTCATCACTTTTATTTAATTCCAGTAACTTTTTTATCACCCCAAAAGAGACCCGATCCCATTAGCAATGACTTCCCACTCTCCTCTCCCCAGCTTCCAAGCTACCTGCTATCTCTGTGGATTTGCCTGTTCTGGACATTTTCTTTAACTGGAATCATATAATATGTGGTCTTTTGTGTCTGACTTCTTTCAAGAAAAATCATCTTCTCCTCACCCATTCAGTATGTTTAATCTGTTAGTATGTCCTGTAGATTCTTTCTGCATAATATCAAATCCATCCTTTTCTTCATTCCCACTGTCGGCACTTTGGTTCAGGCTCTCCTCCCATCTCTCCTGAAAAACTGCAATGACCTCCTCGCTGGTTTACCTACAGTCTTCTCCTCATCTCTCTTCTGCATTGCCTATGATAAATCTGATGGCTGAAAATCCTTTCAAGGTTCCCCAAATCTTGTGAATAAATGGCCAGACTCCTGCAAATAGCCAGTAAGCCTTGGCTCCTTCACTTTTACTAGCTCAGAATCTCTTCTAAGCAGAGTTCAAGTTTGGCTTCACCTCTGGATGCCCTCCCTGACTCAAGGCATCTCCAATTTTGGTGGTGTTTCTTTTCCTTCTCTCTTCACAATACCTACCCATATTTTTGTTAAAGCATTTATCTCATAGCACTTGTGAGTTCTGGTTTTAATCATTGTAGATTCTTTTTTTTCCCCCTCCTCTCTCAATGCTCAATGCTTTTATAGTTTCTGGGATAACATAACCCCTCAAATAGCCCCTATCCACTGAGTGCCCACAACGTGCCAGACCCTGTGCTCAGTGCTCAGGGCACCCAGAGAAGGTCCTACCTCTAGATGAAGGACTGAGAGGGCCTCTCTCATTGAGGCAGTATAAGGCGACTAATAAAGATGGAGCAGAAGTCAGTCCAGAGAAGAGTTGGAGCAACAGTGGTTCAGACAAATGGTACAGTGTGTTTAGAGGCCTGATATATATATGTGTATGTGTATGTGTATATATATGTATATGTATATGTACATGTACATGTAAAATCTTGGTATGCTTGCTTGATGAACTGAAAAAAAGACCAGAGATTAGAATCAGAGGGAGCACTCTTGAGGCTGCTGTGGGAGGCAGGGGTCTAGCTCATACAGGGGTTTTAGGACAGATTAAGGGACTTTAGATTTTATCCCAAGTACATTGAGAAGCCAGTGAAAGGATTTTGAGGAGAGGATAGAATCCTGTTATGTTTCTGTTTTAAGTTAGAATATCCCCAGAGAGTTCTTTCATGGAGTGGTTGTTTTGGAGAACCATAAGGATGGACATAGGAAAGCAGGTAAAAATGTACCAGAGAGGTAGTTTCACATAGCGGTTAAAACATAGACTTTGGCGCCACAATGCCTGCATTCAAATCCTGCTTCTGTTACTCTATGACCTTGGGCAAGTTACTCAGCTTTCTGTGGCTCAGTTTGCACATCTATAAAATAGGCATCGATATTATATGTCCCTTTGAGTTATGAGGAATAAATGAATTAATACCTGTAAAGCATTTAGAACAGGTTTTGGCATACATTGTCAAATGTCTTATTACCACCAGTAATAGTAAAATATTTTAAAAGAATGACTTTGGGAATACTGCTGAAACATTATTTGTAATGCACTAAAAATGGGCAATAAGATGTGAATACTGTGAAAATAGTTCTAGGGAAAATACTAAGAAGGTGATAACTTTCATTTCATTGTGCTGTATACCCTTGTTCTTAATATTTAAACTAAATATAGTGTGGTGGTGAAAGCATGTATAAAACTATGCACTGCAATGTGCAGCCAGGGGCACCAGTCACACTGTTCTGCGTGACCATGTGAACTCTGCAGCCATAGTGGGTACATATAGTGAGTGGTTGGGACCGGGAGCTGGGAGCCATTCACATCCGGCTTTGATCCAGGCTCTGCTGTTTTTAACTGTGCAACCCTGGGCAAGATTTGCAGGCTCAGGGAACCTCGGTTCTGTAGGTAAGAAATAGAGTATCCTCTGGAGCTCATTGGACACTAAGAGTATTACACAATAAGATGCAAAAAAGCACTTTGCACAGCACTTGCCCAGCGTGGACTTTCACACATACGAAAGTTTTTCAGCATCTCTGGAGTATTTTTGCCCCATTTGCACTTCCCTTAGCTCCAGTTGTGCATCTTCTACTGGGCACACTTGCACTGTATATGATAATGCTTTAATGGAAGCACAAATAGTGTTTAAAAGTTAAAATTCAAGCTCATTATCTGCTGAGATTAGTTGCTACAGAAACAGCAAGTGTTTGACAATGGTCAGTAAGTTGGAGTGGAGTAGATGCCAACCTCGTTTTTAAAATTCAGCTCAGGATTTTTTTATTTGAGGAAGGGAGAAGGTGGGAACTGTTGCTCTTCGACCTGGGTTCTCTGTTTGCCTGAGAGGTCAGCCTGGCCAGTGAGGCGGGAAGAGCTTCACTGATGGCAGTGGCCAGAAACAGGCACTAGCTTGGGACCCACACATTCTGCAAGTTTAGATGTTATATGATCCTTAGAGGAAGTATCTCATGAATTATTTAGTTTCTAGATTCCCCTACAGGAACGTATATTGAGCAGAGAGACCCATGGTCTCATGTACCTGGCTTAAGACATTTGATTGACCTTGAGCTGTTCTCGATATTAAAGAAAAAAATGAAAATTTTTAGGCTGTGGTAACCATACTGCAAGTTTAGGTCAAGTTAAGGTATTAAGGGTCATTGTGCATTTGACAGGCTTTTGATAACCTACACTGCTCTTGACCTTGGCAGACTTCTACAGTCCTATTGTATCTTGCTAGCGTTGGTGAGAAACTGAAACCATAATGGCAAAGTGAAAACAGACCCAGCCCTCTGCAACCACCCTGGAATGTAATATGGGCATATTACACCAGCTTGTTGGAGCCCAGGAAGCAGGGGTGCATTTTACACTGCCCTTTGGACATCATAAGCAAATTCCAAGAGAATGTTTGCTTTCATTGCTGGATAAATGTACTCCTAAGACCTTTCCAGAAGGGGAAGTGTGTTTAAAGTAATTGTATCAGCTATGATGATGAAATAGAATGTTTTGTTTCCTGGAGTTATATTTAGCACTGATGTGGGTTGTGCGAAGAGGCAGGAAGGTAAACCTAGGAGCAAGGTAGGTAAGAGGGCAAAACAATCCAAGGTGAAAGTTAGGATAAAAAGTTTGAAGTGCCCTTGATCTGGTGTAAAATAGAATTTTCTCCACTCCTAATGTGTAGCAAGTCACTAATTATTTGATATAAACACTGTGGAAATAAAGGCATCAGAGCTAGGACATAGCATTAAATTAACACAGACAGATTAAAAGTCTGAGCCAAATTTAATGCTCCAAATTCAGAGCCTATATTAATAATAAACCCTTCATAAAATCAGGAAGCATGTTACAAATTACCACATTCTGCCTTAAGTTCTGTGACCATTTGAGGATCAACTCAGCTTTTTGGTGCCATTTTTCTGGGTTGTGAATGAGCCACAGGCAAGGCTGGAACAGGAAGCATTTCTTGAATCAGTATTTGTGGAATGCCTATTTTCTGTGTAACTCTGAGACAGGAAGAGGAATGTTGTGGGGAGCAGAACTGGGAAATACTGGTTAAGACTGGTGAACTTGTCCCTGAGGGATGAGAGTCATGAACTCAATTCTAAGGGACGGAATGGATAAAGGAGAAAAGTGTTGTGTTATTTATTGCTGTGCAACGAATTGCACCAACCTTAGTGCTTAAAACAAACATTTACTATCTCACATTGTTTCTGTGGGTCAGAAATCCAGGAGCAGCTTATCCAGGTGGTTCTGGCTGAGTCTCTCATGAGGCTGCCATGCAAATAGTTGCTGGGACCAAAGTTATCTGGAGGCTTGACTGGGACTGGAGGATCCATTTCTGAGATGGCTCATTTACATGGCTGGAAAATTAGTCTCAGTTTTCAGCAAGGAATCTCAGCTCTTTGCCACATGTCCTCAATATGTGACAGCCAGCTTCTCCAGAGTGAATGGGTCAAAAGAAAGAGCCAGAAGGAAGCCTTCATATGGCATTATTTCCACCACATTTTATATGTTAGAGGAAAGTCACTAATTCTTGTGTACACTCAGAAGGGAGATAATTAGGCTCCACTTTTTGGAGGGAGGAGTGTGGAGGAATTTATGGACAAATTTGAAAACCATCAGAGGTGTTGAACGTGGATGTCAGGGAGTACCAAAGTCAGTACTACAAACTAGGATGCTGGAGGGACTAGGCAGGCCATTGACATCCCAGTGGGACAGGATGACATCAGAAGGACAGGGTCAAGGAGCCTTGCTGAGATCAAGGAACACAGGAAGAAGAAAAAAGAGGAAAAGTTTTATACAAGTTTCTTTTGACTTTTCCTCTAAGCAATTTCGTATTCCAGTGATACCCCTTCCTTCCATCTGATGTGACAACTAGGCTGCTTCGGAGAGGGGATTGTTGGAATTCACCACAGATTATGGCTTATTTAAATGCGTACTGGAAAAAAAGCTCTTG
Organism: Eidolon dupreanum; assembly: GCA_028627145.1. Taxonomy (NCBI): domain Eukaryota; kingdom Metazoa; phylum Chordata; class Mammalia; order Chiroptera; family Pteropodidae; genus Eidolon; species Eidolon dupreanum. The sequence continues at coordinate 51,173,783 of CM053503.1, read as the reverse complement.
TGCCGAGGCGAAAGTTGAGATTTATGAAATAAGCTGGGGCCCAGTAATTATTGTGACCACTCTAGTCCAACCCTCTTCCATGCCTCATGTATGTAACAGTTACTCCTGGTCAAAAGCAATTTGAGTGTTCAACTGGACTTTATAGGCAGTTTGAAAAATATACTTTTTTATATTTAGCTCTCTAACTGGAGAGAAAAGCCTATTAGAAATAAGGCTTTTAATAATCAGGAAGAGAGGGAAGAAATGATGAAGGGCCAGAATAAGTGATCCAGAGGGTTGCAGTAGGGATTCAAATAAGGGTGAGATCCACATGGGAAGGTTTGGGAGCTGGGAGGTTAAAACTAGAAGCTACATCCTAGAGTGCATGTGGGATTTGGCTAGAGCAACAGAGGAGGGGAAGGAATTGTATATGGGGGTCGGGGTGGGGGGGGGACATGGAGAAGAGCCACATGAATAAATAGGTCTCAGGATCACAGTTTGTGGGATGGTTGAAGGCTTGATCTAAACTGACAAGAACAATGCTAAATATCATTGAAGAAATCCTGAATAGCATGTACAGATAAAACTAGAAAATGTTTATAGCAAAAACCAACTGTATGCATGCAAATGTTTGCCAGGTAACCAGCCACTCTAGGTTTGCATTATCTTATTCGAGTTTGATACCTATTTCTGATTTTTTTAAACCAATATTGGTTCATGTCTTACAAATCACGTGCCACATTTCAACTGTAATGTCATATCCAACTTTCTTAATGCAAACATGCTTTGTAGAAGAAATGTCCACCTTATTACCTCCAGGCCAGGGTTTCCCAACCTTGGTACTGTTGATATTATGTGCAGGATAATTTTTTGTTGTGGGGGGCTGTCTTGTACACTGTAGGATGTTTAACAGCATGCCGGGCCTCTATCCACTAGATGCCAGCCTCATACCACATGTGGTTGCTAAAACCAAAATGTCTCCAGATATTGCCAAATGTCCCTTGCAATAGAACCACTGCTCTAAGCTGTTACTGCTGGGGCGATATGAAATCTGGCATCGCCCCAGAGGCATTGGGGGAGGAGAACAATCATGGTGCTGTGTGTTGTCCCTCCGTTCTTCCCCATCAACACATCAAAGAATTACAGGTCAGCAAGATTTAGAAAAAGTAAGATTTATTGAAAGTACGGTTTAGAAGGAGACAGCTGCACTATGGAAGGCTGCATCCCTGTGGAATTTGGGAGCTGAAGAGACAAGATAGCATGCCCTAAAGGAGGAGCGGGTTTTCAGCAAAGAGCTGTAGCTGTAACAATGCATAAGTGGGAAGGTCTGCCTTATATTTGGGTGGTGATGGGAGGTCTAGATGATCCCTATGTGAGGTCACCTTGATTGACACCTGGCTGCTATATAACACTTTGCCTAGTGCACATGTGCTTACCCAGAATTTAGTCTATTATAATTAGATTCATGAACTTCCAGGCATAGTCATGATATTATAATGATGGTATAATGAGGCTGAAGATAGGGGCAGTACTTTCTGCTCATGCGTTTGTAGCTGGTTTAGCCAGCAGCTTTTATGGCCTTCGTGCTCTAGGATTTGGGATAATTTATAACCCTAAAAGGGAGATATTTCTGGGAGGTCCTTAAGGAAGATCTTCAAGAGAAGTTGCTATGGTTACAGAGCTGGACCTTGACTCCTGTCGCTCATGCCTGACTACCTAACAAAACTAAGAGTCAGTGCTGACAGATGAGTGTGGAAAATGAGATTATAATATTGATGTGTGCGAATAGAGCAAGAAATATCCTTGTGTCCCATTATTAGGTGTACATATTGTTTCCTTGATTTTTTATCAGGAGCCTCAACAGGGAAAAAGCTTTGGGAATGAATTTAGATCCCTGAATTCTGTTGGCTAATTGGAGAATGACCTTTCTCATCTTCTGTGACTCTATTTTCTATCTGTGTTAAAGGAGAGAATATCCCTAAACCATTTTTCAGATTTAAAATTAAACCTGTTTCTTTCTCCAAATTTCAGTTCTCCCTTTTACTTCACTTTGACGGAAGCTATAGCTTAAAGCAACAGTATCAACGCAGTAATAATCTTATATTGCCAGATTAACTTTTACTTAACAAATATAAAAATTTTCAATGTTAGGTTTATAGGGAATGACAATATCATTTCCACATATTTGCTTTCTTTTGGAGAATGTTAGTACAGTGGATACATTTTTTTAAGTATGAAAGTAAATCTGTTGAGACTTTGCCTCTGAGAAATTGATGCATGTAATTAGCAAGTTAGACATAGAATCAGAAACTCCCTATGCATTTACAATGAGTATCTCTGAATAGGAATATTTGGGTTATAAAGTCCACACACCTGAATAACAAATCGTGGTTGAAGTTATTTTTGTTTAAACAACTCTGTAGGTGGAACTCATTTTGTGTAATGGAATTTCAATGAATTTAAAGCTTTGAATAATTCTTAGGGTTGCATAATACTATTCTTCCGTGGAGAACAACAACAAAAAAATCTTAAGAAAACTATTGAATTCTCACTAAATTACTTTCGAAAGATTGAAATAATGTGTGTTAAACAATAAAGAGTAAATTGGTACTTTACTATATCTCTGCCATTTGTATAGGAGGGAATGATTGAAATCTGATGAATAGATTTTCTCAGTATACTTTTTAAAGTTGACTATTCTATGAGTCATATGTTTCTAACGAAAATACTAAAGTGGCTGACTTTCCTTACTACCACTAGATTTATTTCATCAGGGAAGGTAGCTGTCTGTACATATCTATAAAAGTGGTATGTACGTCAAGCTTGCTAAGGTTTTTTACTTTTTTTTTAATACCAAGTTCTTTTTCAGTTTTGCCCTTACAGAAATGATATTTTGAAAGGCATGAGTTGTTTCATCAAATACAGAGTCTTCGAGAAAGGCCTAAAAATCATACATCTTCATGTATCAGAAAGCCTTCAAGTATGGGGAATAAGTCTCAGAACTCTTTACATCAGTTCATTACTCTCAGATATTCACGTTTAGATTAGAGCACTACTATGTAGTCAGAAGCCCTTGTATCTGTGCTTTTGTTCAGAAACCTTTCTGGAAGGCTTTGTCTTCACGATAGTAACTCTTACCGTCTTCTCATCGCTGTCGTCCGCTGACCACCAGAGAGTCCTTGCCTCCTCTTGGTGCAGCATGCATGGTCAGTAGCCATCATAGTCTAACCCCTGATTTTCAGTGAATTCTATTTAAGATTTCATCTTTTTTTATCGCAGTAGCCCACTCTCTAGGTCTGTCAAAATTTTTCCTCTCTGACCACCTTTCCTAGTGGAAAATTCCAGAGCAGGGTTTTTCTGTCTTTCCAAAGGCTTTCAGGCAACAATGGAAAATGTTGGTGACCCACGGACCAAACTTGCTTATAAGTGTATGTTATTTGGCCCACACAGTGTTTTCAAAATCTAGAAATTTTCCATAATGTAGATTCTTGGCTTCTCTCTCTTAAAGTTCCTGGGGACTTGGCAGAACTGAGCCATTTTCCCATAATTAGCTGGAGCTGGGTGCAGGCCCTATCCTCTTTTAGAGGGGCATGTGTTCTTCAGTTTGCACAAGCACCACCTCGCCCTAGATCTCACATCCTGACCCAGGAAGCATTTGGGTTTGCACCCTACTCTAAGGAAAATGGAAACCTTCCAGGCAGTCTTAGCAGTGAGAGTTCACTTTCTCATGTGTCACTTTCTTTACGTATGGTTTCACTTCTGGAATTAAAATGTATACTGCTCAGAGTGAAATGGAGAGTAATAAAATATGTATTCAAATATACAAAGTAGTAATCGGATGGGAAATAGGAGAAAATAACTTGCAAAAAGTAGTTAAAAAGTCAGTACAGCAGGAAACAATTGAACAACTAGAGAAGGGGAAGCAACAGATGTCAGCTGTAGCTAATCAGCTGTTGTCAACTCCATATCTGAAGGTTTTATAGTTTAAATGGAAATTATATTATCTAGTTACAGTTTTCATGACTTTAAACTTGTAATTTGTTAGAACGTCTCATTTTAGTGCTTTGTAATGATAGCCAGCGTTCAGTGAGAGACTGCTGCTGTCCAAGGCACTTCGCAGAAGTTTTAGCTAATTCTCATAAAAGCTTGGCAGGACGTGGCCCCGCGTCACAGAGGACAGAAATGAGGTTCATTGCTTATTTTGCTAATAAGGGGGCAAGATGAAATTTAACCCAGTCTTGTTTGATTTTTACGTTGATGCTTTTCTCAGCAAACCTCACTGCCTGTCTTGGTAAATTACCGATGTCACCTTACTCATATTGTATTTTGTTGTGATTATGTAGGCCTGGGACTCAGTTATCTTATCTGGAAAAGTGGAGGTGTAATGTTTATTCTTCTTCCCTCACAAGACTGTTGAAGTGTTTGTAGAGATGATATATGTGGAAGTGTTGGGTAAAGGACAGAACGCCTCATAACCGGAAGAGGCGGTGTGGTTCCATCTTCCCATCGCTGTGTTCACACTTGCTGGTGCCATGGCCAGGAAACTTAATAGCAGCAGTTTAAACTGCTGTAAATTGGAGAAGAGGAAGTTGGAACATGATCCTTTAGAAGAAGAGGTTATGGTTTTGTCGTAAATTTAACCTTTACACTTGGAAGACATAGCTCAAGGCCTGCCAGACCCTTCAGCAGTAAGTCGTAGGAGCAGCATTAGACAGGGATTCCATACTTCATAATCAGGATGATTACCACGTGACCTTGAACAACTTGGACAGTTTTCTGTAGTTCACTTTCCTCATTTGAAAGTTGAAACAGTTCCAAATCATTTCTGAAGTCCCAGCTCTGATATTTCACAGTCATTCATTTAAGTGACATGACCTGTGTGTGCCTGTTCCGTTAGTTTCTTGTTTGTTTTTTTTGTTTGTTTGTTTTTTTAATGGTGAATATTTAGTTTTGTAAGGAATATGTTCAGAGGTTTCAATTGTTGATTCATTTCAACAACTCCACCTATCCTCCCAAAGGACAAATATGAACTTGACACCTTCTCTTTCAGCCTCTTGTGTTTATGAAGACCTCTGTTAGCACACATTTCATACTTTTTTTAATTTTGGAATGCCGTGTAAGGAGTGAAAGAAAAGCCTACTGAGGAAGTCGTAGCCAGAAGGCCTCCTACAGCAACAGTGGAGGTGGAGCTTTGTCTACTGGCATTTGAAGTGCCTGCTGCCCAGCTTGAGTGTCAGGTTATAGCTTTGTTTCGCTTTGTTCAGATGATCTACTTCCTAACTTCAGAGTTTTTGAATGCTAGTGTTGAAGGCTTTTCATCTGCGATTGTTCCATAAAACAATGAGCAGTATGAATTTAGAAGCATCAGGCCACTACTTGGCTAACTGATGTGAATGAGCAGCTATTTAGAGCTTAGATTACTAGCTGCAGATGTGAAAGGATCTGTTTCTGTCATTTGCAGAGACAGTTAACTTCCTCCATAATGTGGCCAGTACTGTTATTAAAGATAATGCATCATGCTGTTTAAAATGCATGTCACTGTGGGATTCATTTTGAAAATAGAAGCTTGAGTGTCTTGGTTTAACCTGTGGAGCAGAAAGAGGGGCAGAAATGTGAACAAATGACTGATTCCAGAACTAGTTGTGCCATTGCATCTGGCATATATTTGGAGATCTGACCTTGCTTTTTATACACTAACCGCCCCTCACCCCCCACCACCAACCACCATGTTTCTGGATGAATGTTAATGAGGAACTGGAATTGAAGATCACATGCTTCCCGGAGGCTTATTTCCTAATTAAGTCACTTCCTTAAAAGGCACTTCCAGTATCTCTTCCAGGGATATATTTTCCCTGTAGTAATTATCAGCTTAGCTTTTGACTTTGTATAATTTTAACTAATCTGTATTTATATATAATTTGAGGCAAATAATGAGAAATTAATGATACCTCTTTATGTGTAAAGATTGGAGGTAAGGAAGACATGAAATCCTGAAACTGCCTTTTAGATCATATTCTCTTTGAAATTCTATTAATGAAAAAAAAAATAATTTGTATCCTTTTATTGCTCATCTTCCCTGTCTGGCAGGGGATGAGGGGTATTTAAAGCTCCTCTGTTTTACCAAAGCGGTTAAGTTATAAAGGTGTTATTGCTGGGCAACACAACTGTCAACAAGCCTTGAGGTATGTAGTAATTAATATTCACCCTTATTTCCTTATATGAGGCCTTAAGAAGATTTAAATAAACAGCATTTTTCTTTTCCTTTCAACTGAGTAATAGACACAGCAAGGTAAGACTAGAAAAGTAAGCGGACAGCTTTTAAAGCACAGACAGAACTGGTTGGAAGTTGTAAGAATTGGCACAGGGAGAACGAGGGAGGGCAGCGAGGGAGAGAGATTACATATCAGACAGTGGTTGCTGAAAAGCAAACTTTTATAAGGAATGTTGTATAGCCAGTTATGAAGAAATAAACAAAGCTTTTTCATATCACAATTACACATGATAAATGAACACGAGTTGTCCAGTTGTACAAGGAACTCCAAGGGAAGGGCCTGTGGACCTTCATTGCTGCTTCTAGTAACAAACAATATACATTTGTACCTGTGTATTGGTCTCTGGGCCACACCCTGTGGGCAGCACAAAAATGACTATTGCTGAGTTCTTAGTCTTTGGGCTCTAGTCAATTTAATAGGGTAGAAAGATAACCCACGTATTGTAATTATAATACAAGATGGTCTCTGGAGCCTCTGAAAGAGGCAGAAAATCAGTGGGAAGTACCAATGGGAGAATATGTCTCTGGGGCTAATTGAGAGAAGAACTGGGACAGTGTTTTTTGAAGTGGTTTTAAGTAGGCGTTGAAGAAAGTGCCAGAGTATTGAAATGTTCAGAGATTCCATCATTTTAACACTTTTATATATGGAGTGTGTTAAATTTATTTGGTTACTAAGTGTTCCTCTTGCCAAAACTCTGAACTTTTCTGTAGTATTAAAACATATTGGTTAATCTTTTTTGTAATTCATACTCAAAGGAGGTGATACAAACTTATTAGTACAAAAATTGATTCTTGGGGTAAAAAAAATTGTAGATACATATTACAGTGGTTTGTGGCCTTTCAAAGTGCTAGTATTCCTAAAAAAAAAAAAAAGTCTTTTTTATTTTGTTAGGAAGAATTTAAATTTAATTTTTTTCTTAGGAAAACAATAGTGAAAAGACTGAGAAATCCTGCTTTAGATAGTCATCACCTCTCATGCTTACATAATAAATGATACTTTATTTAAAACATCATGAATTTTATAATAAATGTAATGTGGCTTCACGTATGAAACAGTTTGTTTCTCCTCATTCTTTAACATCATTTTTATTACCATAAACTATTTGATGTACTGCAAATTCTGTTGAATACAAATGGTGCCTGGTAAACGCTGAATAAAAGATTCTACAAAGACTATTGTGATAAATGTAGCTATGTCTGTCCATTAGGATATGTTGCGCGTAATAGGATGGAAAATCACAGAGCCAGTGCTGTGACATCTGGGTACCTGACATAACTTTGGAAGAGTAACAAGTTTTCTAAAATATGTGAGCTTATAAATTTGCTATTAAACAGAAACCTTCACAGCTGAAATTATTTCTGAAAGAAAGGATTTTTTGAGCTATATACTAGCCAGAAAAAGGACCAGGTCCTGGGACCTACAGTCTAAATTACTACCAACAACAGGGCTAGATAGAAAAGACAAACATGTCTGCCATCCTAGAGCTAATGGCACATCTTTTACACAAAGATGTAAGTTGTTTTGAAAAGTTTACACTGGCTATAGATAAGGTAAGGTGGGTACGTAAAAGTGAAGTGTGGGAGTGCAGTTCTAAGATGGGTACACAGTCTATAAAGAAGAAGTATTTACTACTTTTTGATTGGTTGTGGGCAACAGTCTGGAAAGTTCCTGCGCCAGCAGGGTTTAATGGCCGCTGGTGGTTGGCCATTTTTATTTAGATAGCTACCTGGAAGTTGATTAGAAACTCCAACACATTCAGGAATGTGAGTAGTCTTTTGTTAGTTTCTACCTACAGCTATCAACTAATTAATAACCCCGGTCTCTTTCTTCTGCCTACTATAATTAAGTTTAAGACATCTCAGAATTTTTCTCATTATTGCTATTCATTGTACTTTTTAATTTTAATTTCTTTAAAAGATTGATAAATATTTTTCCATGATGGAAATGGTCCATTTGGGGATCTATAGCAAATGTGTACTCGGACTTATTTTGAAAGATAGGTCAAATGAGAGCCAAAAAAGGAGTTTGAAGATGGATGACAAATGGACGAGGATGTATACATTCAGTAGTCATTACATAAACACTTTATTTATGCAAAGCACCTTGCTGGGTGATTGCTTTCCCTGGTGAAACCGTCACGAAGAGAGCTAAGCATGCATTCAAATAAGAACATAAGATGTAATGTGTATGATATAATAAATGTTTTGTACAGGGTTCAAAGGGGTGAGAGAGAAAGTACAAGGAACAAACAGAAGTGGTTTAATTTTAAGAAGAGAAGGTTGGAGAGGACCTTTAATGGCAGAAACATAATAAAATCAGTTTGAACTTCAGCATGAAAGACATAAAAAGAAGTTCGACATGCAGTGGGCATTGAACCCAGACCTCAAGTGGCTGAATCCATGTCCTTGATGCATCATCATCATAAAGGCTTCATGAGAGTTTTCAACTTGGAGTCACTTATAAAAAGGCTTGTGACACTCTTTTATGAACAGATTTTCTCTCATTGGGGTGATTTATAGTCTTACCTATTGTAGGAATAAGTATGATAATAAAATAATTAAGAACAAATAGGATTATTTGGGGTAACAACTGCAAAAACCAGCCATCTTTGCTTTCACTGACCACTGCTTCTCTTCCCTTTGCTTTTAACAAACCAAGAGACGAAAGGAAGTTACACATTTTACCCAAGATGCCTTGGGACCACTAAAAGAAGTTTGTGTTATACATATTTAGAATCTCAACAGTAGTAGCATTTCTTCTGTCCTTCATTTGTTAAATATTTGGGTGCTGTCTTTGTGCCAACCCGTTTGCTGGGTGCTAGCAGTGCTGTGATAAATAAGGCACTTCTCCCCCTTCTTTATCTCTATACCTCCTTTCCACTTACCTCTTCACAGCTCATATCTTCATTGAAGGTGGAGTCAGTAGAGATTATATGATTCCAGAAGACTCTTCACATTTTTGAGCCTGATTTGTAAATTGCTGTAACGACCACATAGATGTATTAGGTTTATGTGTAGCCAATTTGAGAAAAGATGAAACATGTTTCTTAGGTAATTTAATATCTTAGCATAGCTATGGAAGTACAATAGATTATTGTGATGAAATAACCATGTATGTAATAACCTGTAAAGCTATAGGATCTCTTCAGCTCTTGGGATCTCCCAGGCCATTTCTTGATATAAGTATTGTTCACTTTCTAAAGTATAATTTTGGGTGTGATGTCAAATACAATGTCAGATCTTATTTGACATCAATTCATTTTAAAATTGTTGATGAGGACTTCCTCTTGAAAATGATCCTGGAACATTTCTGCATCCAACCAGATGGAGTAACAAGGATTGGATTTTCCCTGCTACCTGAAATAAACACCAAACAAACAAAAGACAAACCAAACATGGAACAGTAGTTTTAGGGACAGCATTAGGCAACAAAAGTTTCCCATCCTCTGAGAGATGAGAAACAAGTTGAGGCTTATGATTGTCCCAGCTTTGAGAGAGGGGAAACCAGGTGTAACCAGACAAACTCCCTGAGCTGAGGAGAAGCCGAGAGTTTGAGGAGACCACATCTCACAGGATAGCATACTGAAGAGGAGATAGCTACTCATGCATAGACCACACACACACACACACATGGAAAGACAGAGACACAGACATCTGTAGGGGCGGCTCCCTTAGGTATTCAGCAGAGTTCTGATCAGCTCATTCATGTGAGGAAACTAGCTGAGCCTGAAGAAGAAGCTACAAAAGGATTAGAATAATAGTACCCAGTGCTCACACAGACCTTACATAGTGCCTGTTCCCAGACTGAAACCTCATCATTCATAGGGCATTGGGTAGAGTACTCAGAAGGGTCTTGTCTTAGTAGCAGGGAATAAACAGCCCTAGATTAAACACTCTCTGGTCTTGCCTAACATATCTTAAAAGGAAAACGTGAAAGAATCAAATACCTAAAGAAGTAACTGTGTCCCAGAGTAAGTCTCAAGAATATGTATAGGTACATAAAAATATCCAGTACCCAACAGGTAATATGTACAGTGTCTGAAATCCAATAAAAAATTATGAAGCCAGCAAAGAAGCAGAAAAGTATGACTAGATCGTTAACTGTGACTTGACTAATTTCCTCACAGGTCCAGAGACCTGGAGTAACTTGGATTCTCTGATGGCAAAGTCTTCAACTTCCAACTGATACTCAGAAGGTTGGATTCTGACAGCTTTAAAATCTCAGGGATCGAAGGAATTGGGCCCAAATGTAATAAACTGGCCCTTTGGATGCTGAGTCCTAAGAAGTCATCTTTTTCTCACTGCTAATTAAAACCTTAGCACTTTTGCCACCCCACTGTTTCAAGCCTGATCTGCTGGGGCTTCATGCCATGATAACCCTTTTCTGTTCATGATCTCAGAGATCTAAAGTATAGCTTTCTCCATTTCTGCCTTGTCGAACCTCAGATCCAGTAGTTTGTTGGACATTTTGTCTAAGAACTTTGCCAGTTACCAACTTAAAAAATCGCCAGTCTGTTCTTGGGTCAATATTTTACATTAAGAGCAAGTGGGCTTTAAAGAATGTGACCAACCATCCTGGTTTATAGGAACTAAGGAAGCCGGACTTTGAGTGCTAAACCAGGACACGTGATCACCCTAGCTTTACACCTGCTTATTCTACTATTGACTTGAATCTATACATTAATTTTTTTTATCATGTGGGAATATTTTTCAGGGACATCCTAACACACTGGCTTTTGGTGACATTTCTTCTACATTTGACTCTGGACAGTGACTGGTTTAGATGAAGCTACATTCATTTAGCAGATGACTGATTTCAAGCTTATGCAGAGCCTACACTGTGATGAGGGTACGGATCATAGGAATCGTCCCGTGATCATTGTAAGATTTTGGTCTGTCTTCCTCCGTCCTCCCTAAACACAATACTTTAAAAAATTTTTAAATATTTGATGTTGCTTTTACACCATCCAGCCTTCTAGAAGAAAGATGAATATTTCCCTACGTCTTATGTATATAAAATGATTTAGGAGGCACATTTATCTCAGTGTCTATTAGATAAAAATAAAGTTTCTATACGATAGCTGTAATTTCATGGTTATTCTTAGGATGAGTCCACCTTAAAAATAAGTGGGTCATCAAAATGTTTCTATAGGTCTTATCAGTGTGCCAGACATTTATAGGTTGTTATACAACTCATTTAATCTTAATTACATTGAGAGATTAAGGACTACATTAGCCTCATTTTTAAGTAGAGAAACTAAGCTAGAAGAAACTTGCCCAAAGTCACTTCTCCCTGACACTCCAAGTTATAAAAGTGATATGTGGATAAGGCAAAAATTGTGAAGCTAACGATCTAAGTTTGGGCAACACTGCTTTGTAGCAATAAACTTCAGGATTTTTTAGAATCTACATCATTTTGTAGTTGCAGTAGACCAGCCTAGTTTTTAAGAAAAACTCTGGCCATGGGGAGATGGGGTGGCCACTCATTAAGGTAAGAATTGCCTGAGCTAGTTTTTCCAGAAAAACTTGCTGCAATATAACATGAAACATTGTGCTCCTCAGCTTTTTAAAAAAATTGAGCTATTTCCTTTTTTAACATACAAAAATCAATTTTACTCTTCTATATGAGCCACAAACAGAAAATGGAATTTTTGTTGTTTGCTTGTTGAACTTTTTTTGTTTGTTGCTGCCCAGATTTTTATCAATAAAAGTCCTTCTGGACAAAATGGCATTTTTTGAAATTAATTTGAATGACATGCACCCTGTCCATTTCTGTAAATACTCTGTGGGCTTTATCCTTATTCCTCATCCCTACCTTTTGCTCCCTAACTTGGCCTTTCAGTACACAGGACTTTGGAACCACCCCTTAGGTTAGATAGACAGATGTTAGAAGAAAGAGCCTCCCTTCCCCTTTGCATTTGTTGTAGGAACAATTATGAGGATATTCCTTTTATCAATAAGTCTTCCCCATAGGAAGACTCTGGGCAGAGAAATTTCCTTCTGAACTAGCTCTAGTTTCCCTACAGGACTAACAACTTTGACCTGTGGATGGTGGAGAATTGTGGTGGTGGCCATATCTCCCTTTCTGCTGTGGCATTCAGGAAACTCTGAGCTATATTTGAGGCTTAATTTTAATGTGTCTGAACTAGTCAGTATGTGAACATTTAAACTCTTCCCATCCTTGATCTTTCATTTGTTCTTCTTTTCCATTCTCATGTGTTTAATTTTTTTTAGGGGGGCGGAATTTTTGTGAGTTTATTTGAGCCAAACTGATGACAGCTGTTGGGAAGCAAAATCTCAGTGGGTTTAGAAAATGCTCCAGAGAATAGATTTGCAGCTTATTTTATACATTAGAATCGACTGAGGACATATAAGGCAGGTTGCATGATGGTAGATTGGTGGCAGATTAAGGGAACCAGAGAAAGCATAGTGAGGAATCTCTGGAATTGGATAAAAATTAACACAGAGAGACACATACTTCTTTCACATTGGTGACATTCATATTTTTTACCATTTAACTCTATGTATTTGTAAAAGCTTTCATTTCCTTAGAGGGTTAAAGCATGATATAAATTCTTTTCTCAACTTTTTATTCTAATAAACATTACAAACAAATGTTGAAAGAATAATTCAATGAATATCTGAATGCTTTTTACCTAGATTCACAATTAAAAGTTTGCTAGTTTGCTTTATATATTTTTTCTTTGATTTTTTGAAAATATCTTGTCCCTAAAAATTTTACTTTGAATCACCTAAGAACAAGCACATTCTCTAATACAAGCACAAAACCATTACTACCACTGAGAACCTTCCCGTTATTTCAAAAGTATCTAGGATGCGGTTCATATTTACATGTTTTTGCACTATCCCAGCAATGTTTTTTAGAACCTTTTTGAAGAAAACAAACAAGTTGTCTGCAGAATATCCTACATTTTGGTGCTTTCCTTGTTATGTTTAATCAGATTCTCCATCTCCTTTGTTTCTCATAAACTGGGATTTATGCCTAAAGGTTTGGTTAGATTGGGAAGACTACTTTAGAGATGAGGCTGTGTACTTCATATTACATCAAACCAGGAGCCATATAATGTCAGGTCATCCCGCTCGTCCACATCTGATCATTTGGTTAAGGTGGTGGTCGTCATGTTTTTTCCTTAGAAAGGTGTGTTTATCCGTATAAAATTAGCATGTGGTCTGTGAGGTAACACTTTGTCACCATGCATCTTTTTCCAGTAATCTTGCACCAAAGGTTTTTAGCATCACTGATGATCTTTCCCAAAGACAGTTTATATCATTGAGGATTGCCAAATGATTGTTTTCCAATAATTAATTCTTCTCTGTACTTTATGACATTTTTCTGTAAAGGATTTTTCTTTATTAACTAGAAATGAACTACATTTCTTACTTAAAAAGGAAAGGATCATCATTTAATTTCTTCCCTTTAATTGTCAATTATCAGAGTAAGTAGCTAGCATAAATAGTCATTTCCAATGGTAGCAATTTAGTTGTTCTTGGTTTTGTTTTGTTTTGTTTTGTTTTTTTTAAACTATCACTGTGGATTCAGGGAATTTTTTCTATGTAAAAGTCTGATCCTTTTTGATGCTCAAATTATCTCAAATTTAACTATTTTATACCTCCTTCAAGTATACTCCTGTGTCCTTTTGAAATGCCCTATCATCTTTGAGTGCTTCTTTGCTTTCTGACCCAAAAGCTGCCTCTGATTCACCTTATGCTTTCACTGTCTCATATCAAGAATCAGCTATTTCCCCAATGGGAAATGGTATTTAGAAACCAATGTCTGGGGGATTCTTGGAATGCTCACACTCTATGGTGTCATCGCTAAAAGGTCCTTAAGGTAGACAGAGCTAGGAAATATGTATTTCTATAATTGAGTTCCTATTGATATTTTCAACTCAAATTTAATATAAGATTTTTCTTGAGTTTATATTTATTGCTTTACATTAAAAACCTTGGGCTTTAATAAATGTCATCGATGTTTCCTATATGCTAATAATATATATATAACATAGTTTCAAATTTTCAATATCAATATTTCTGCTTACAGTAAAACTTTTGAGCAAATTTTAAGATTTTTTGAAGTTTTTACTCTATATCCCAGTTTTCCAAAAGTCACTTGCACACTTGCATTAGTCTGTATGATTAGATTACTAATTTAATACATACTTTCGATTTGTTTTCAACTGTATGATGTGTGTTTTTTTTTAATTTTCAAAAGTCAAAGAAAAACTTTAAAGATATACATACTTTAAAAGGTCTAGGTTTCATTTCTTTCTTTATCCCATCCTTCCCACATGTGGCCCCTATAGGCATCTGTCTTTATTATAGTTCATTCTTTCAGTTTTTTATTTGCACGTGTGTGTGTGTGTGTTTGTGTGTTCTTTTTCCTTTACAAAAGACAAATATAATATCACTTTCTTTCGTTTACTATATCCTGGATATCACGGTAGTGATATACTTTTAAAACAACAATAGCAAAAAACTTCTGTTCATGAAATGTTCATAAAAATTTCTGTTTACCGGAAGGTGAATCTGAGTTTTAAAAGAACACTATGAATGGGTAAAACTGTTAATTATCAGTAAGTCTTCAACTATAAAATACATACATTAAATTTTTGAAATGTCTATACAGTTTTAGAGTTTGGAGCTGATCAAAAAGTAGGTATTTACTGGAATTTGTGAGAGCCTCTTAGAGTAGTTAATGGTGTCACCTTTGGATCAAAGCTAAAGTATGTTTTATAGGGAGGTACAGATGTTAGATATTATTTTAAGGCCCCCCCCCCCCCGCCGTTGCTTGTTCATAAAAACAGACAAGTGAAATACTTCCCTGGAAACTAGTACATTCAATCTCAGACTTAGTGCATTTTATCACCTTACAACTTTTCTTTTTTGGAGAGGAGAGAGTATTTCAGTACTTTGGATTTTATATAGTCCTTACTAATGGCCACCAATAACCTCTTAATTGCCAGATCTAGTAGACACTTGACTTTTTCTTAGCGCCTGACACTTCGCTTCTTAACTCTTCACCCCTTTGGCTTCTATGACACCAGTAAATCTCAGGTTTTCCTTGTGGATCTGTGATTTTTTTATCTCTCTTTTGCTGCAGTGTAGGGCAGTAGTAAAGATAGACTTTAGAATTAGATGGGAATATCTTGGCTTTACTGCTCAGTAGCTGTCTGAACCCAGGCTAGTCAACTTTCTGGATTCAGTTTGTTTTTTTTTAAGTTGAACAAATAATACCTTTTCTATCTACTATTGGGAGGCTCACATGAAATGATGTGCAATTAAACTATGAAGTATTGACAAGAGTCACATTAGTGAAATGTACCTTGTAATTAATAATTTGAAATATAGTGTATAAGTATCTTTGATATGAGAATATTTACCCCAGAAGGTAATTTACCTTCCAGATTTGATTTGCTAAGTAATTTGAATGCTCTTTATCCCTTTGTATTACAGCCACTTCTGCCTTCGAAAACAAGCTTCCCATGTATTGCCTTTCCATCCCCCACCTCCTCTTACCATTTCTTTTTTACTGCCAACCATTTCCTAAGATGAGTCCCACGTGTGGTAGACTCTCAACCACCACTACTCAAACTCCCTTCCCCTGAAGCTTGTGGCTCCATAGAGCCTTGCCCAGACTCCTTTTGGGGAGTCACATTCTGCCTCAGTCACATTCTGCCACACTAAGTGACTCACCTACTTCAGGTTTAGACTGCCATGCTTCTCTGGAATCCATCCCCCTTTCCATCTCTAGAAGCCTCCTGAGCTTCTAACTCTAGCAATGCTAACCAGCACCAGTGGCTTACAAACAATGAATATCACATATTATTTAGTTTAGAGTGTCTGGTTTCCTCACTGAAGGGAGTTCTAGTCCTGGCTAAATCAAAGGGACTGTGTTTCTTCTAGTCAGTGCTACTCAGTGTCACTACCACTTGAGAGCTTTTTTCAGTTCATACCTCCAATCTACTGAGTCAAAATATCTGGGAGTGGAACCCTGAAATCCACATTTTAACAAGTTCTCCAGGTGACTCATAGGCACACAGAAGTTTGAGAACCGTTATAAACAGAGGTTGGAATTCTAAATGTACTTTTCCATAGAAACAGTGTCATAAATTTCATTTGCAGTTATTCAGTATTGTGCTTCATTAGGTTGTGGTTTAGTAAAATTTCCTGGCAAGCCTGTAAGTGGGTCTGATGTTTTGGTCAAAATGTACATCAGTCATCTTATTCACAAACTTTTGGACTATAGCCCTTTAGAAAGAAATGCATTAGTAAGTTAAAAAGTATTTTGCAAATGTAGTATGTAAGAATAAAGTTTACACTATTTTTATTATTTACTGATTAATTCATACTTTGTGTCAGTGCAGAGAGGATGCTCGCAACTAGCATACAAAAATTTGTGCAATTTCGAAATGTAATGGGATGAAAATTACCCTGATGGCCCTTTTTATGAGAAAGATTCTCTCTCCCAATTTCCTTTGTCATGCTCCTGGTTCTCAAACTCCCTGCTATTAACATTCATTCTCAGCCAGTTAGAGCCTATTTATTATGACTGCCAGGATTCTGGAACAATGAGATCTATTTTAATCTCTAGGTTGAAATGCAGTAAGGAAGGTAAACAGCTCATTTCAGAGTCTGTGGAATTTCCAACAATTTCTGAGACTTATGTAACTCCCTCTGCGTCCCAAGGTCATGATTGGGAGTAGTGATTAGTTCTCATTTGCTAAATTTCTAATAACTAAACAATCAAGTGTTTCCTGAGGGTAGGCTTCAGGAATAGTTTAATGTTTATTCATAGAATACAGCTTTTTAAAAAATCCTCCCAATAAACATTGATTAGCTCAATTGGTAACAAGTCAAAGATACTCAGGGGACTAAATATGCCTGACCAGTGGCTCTCAGAAGTGACCTCTTTCTGGTCAGAACTGCCAAATTTTCCCTTTTTTTTTTTTTTTTTTTTTTTTGTTTCGTTGTTGTTTCTCTTTTACTTCTTAGGACAGGTATCTAGAGATTCTTGAGCTTGTGATAAGAATTTTAACCCCAAGTTACTATTTATCCTGAAGTCAACCTTTTATTCAACAGATACTTCACTGCCTGCAGTATATCAGGTACTGTGCTCGTCTCCTGAGAGTACAAAATTGAATAAGATTCTATTTCCGCCTTCAAGTTACTTATTACTATAGTAATGAGTGTCTATGAGAGTTGAGCATTGTTAAACTCAACCTGCAATTGAAAGCCACCCAAGGGGAATTTATTAAAGGATTTTGGTGTTACTAGATACTCCAAAGATAAATGGGTCTTGGCAACAGCTGAAACTAGGGACTCAAACTCCATTGAGATTCTTTTTATTCCTAATCTGTACTCTTCTCTTACATAATCTTCATATCTCTCCCTCTCTCTCCCCCCTACCTTTTCTTTTATTTTCCATGGAAGGCCCTAATTGGCTCAGCTAGGGTCAGGTGGCCATTTCTAGACCAATCAGCTATGGCCAGAGAACAACTATTTGGGGTGGAGGAAGGTAGGAGGGAAAAACAATGCAAAAAAGGGGGTTCGGACAGATAAAACATATCTCTGCCAGGTTTTTGCTAAGTAGTTTATAGTTACTCATTCTCTTAGTCTACATAGCACAATTTTATAGCTGAAGAAACTGAATTTTAGAAAAGTTAATTAACTTTCCCAAGTCACACAACTAGTAAGCGTCAGAGCTGGGAAACCAGTCCAAGTTTCTGGTAATCCTCATCAGTGTAACCCCTACTTAATGGTTATGTTGCAGTGTTTAAAAACTACAAAAGAAATCATATGAAGCAGCCTTAAGACTAGGTGGTGTTTAAACTGAGCATTTGAAGACAGGGCGGCATTCGTTAGACAAAGAGGAAGTTAGATCATTCCAGGCAGAGGGAAAGACCTGTGTGAGGAAGTGTGGTATGTAGCAACACTGTTTTCTGTAAAACTGCAGGTGTATTTTATGGCTGAGAACTGGGAGGGGGGTTGGGTATGAGGAGAGCAGATGTAGAGGCTGAGGATATGGATGGGGCCAGATCATGAAGACTCTTGTATGGCAAGCTAAGGAGTTTACATTTTATGCTGAAGTCACTGGAGTCTGTTTGAAGGAATTTGAATGTGGTAGAAACATGGCCATATCTGGCCATATCATTCATGGTTGGGAAAGGTCAGTATGGCTATGTTTTGCACACTTTATTGGGGAGGAGCCAACTAGTTTGGAGGTTTATGCAATGGTGTTTGGAGGATATGATGAGGACCTAAATAAGGCATGGGAATTGGGGAATTTAAGTCAAGTTATGAGAGAGAATCTTCTGGCCGAAGGACTAGATGTGGGTGAGAGGCTAGGAGGACAGGGGTGTTCCTTGGGATTCAGTTCACTAAGACTGAAACACCAGTCTTATTTGATCATATTTGAGAGAGAGGTAGACAGCAGGAGGAGGGAAAAGGTGAAAACAAATTTGGGTAGCTTGAACATGTGTAGTATGCAAATGCATATATCCTAAAGACATTCAGAAATGCAAGTCATACACCCCAGAGAAATGTACTGAAGATATGAATATGGCAGTGCTTAGTGCTTAGATCTTAAATGCAGCCTTGGGAATAGAGATCTCCCAGGGAAAATTGGGTGGGGAGAAAAACCAATTTGGGATCCCCAGGGAATAGCAGCATTTGAGGCTCACTTGCAGCCCCCACATTCAAGGGCTAGTTAGGATTGGAAGTTTGAGTTAATCATATTTCCATTTCATAGCAATTCACCATGTGTCAAATATGATTTACCAGGTACCAGAGAATTAGCAAGACAAATATCGCTCTTAAGCTATGCTGCGTAAATTAATTTTAGCTCTGAAAATGGTTGAGGTTTTGCATTACCTAGAGGTGGGGAGTGGGACAGCAACTGGAAAAGAATCCTTATAACTTTCCCATTCAATGTAGAGATCCTCAGAGTATCCCTGAAAGATAACAAACCAGCTTTTGAAGATTTCCAGTAAAGAGAATTCCTACTTTCTGAAGTAATTCATTGCTTTGCTGAGCAACTTTAAACTGATGGTGTCAGAATGGCCTTTCTGTTACCTTTGGCCTCTGGAATCTCCCTCTTGCACAGCAGTGTTTCAGTGTTGAGAACACCATCCTGGCTGGCCCCTCCAAGCCCTTGGTAGGCTATCGCTGTTAACAGAGCAATGTTATTTGAGCAAGCACTTGGTTCGAAGTCAGAAATCAGCGGTGAAGTTCAGATCAAGGTTCCACCTAAAGATGTACTAGTCTCTTGACTTCATCAGCCATTGCTCTGTGTAGATGTTTGGCGCTCACTTTACATAATCCTCCCAAGTTCATTAATGCTTATTAGTAAATAAATTTTTCCTTTGGAACATACACTTATTTTTCTTAAAGCCCACTGATGGGACATCCCAATAAAAATATTGTATGCTTTAAGAAGAAAACAGGCAGATTTGAAGCTCAGTCATTAGTCTAGTCTCCCCTATAGGATGTTATGGGGGAAATGAGTTCATTTGTTCATTCATTCAACTAATATGTATTGAGTGCCTGCTCCCTCCTCTGTGACTTGAGATAGGGGAACACTTAACCAAAATCAACATTGAACATCATGGGAGCATATCTCTTTGACTAACTGAAATATATTGGTAGCCCACACTGTCCTTTTTATTTAAGGATGATAATGGGCATCCAAATTAAAATAGTTTCCATTCTTGTCAGTGCATTTGTCTCCTTCAAGGCCATAGAAGTTTCATTGTACTTTTTAGCTTTTTGAGGATAAAAAGATCAATTTGCCTAAAATGGGACCCAGATTGGCCCTTCTGGGGCCTCAAAGTTTAAATTGACATGTTCTTTCCCTTGTAAATTAAGGAGGCTTGAATTGTTAACTGATATTTGCCCTGGGTGTAGGCCCAAAGGTAAAAAAGAAATGTTAGATCAGATAACAACCACTTTTCAAAGGGCTACTTTTTATATTGTTCAGCCTTAAATGTGGACACAAAACAGGCTTTCTCTACAAGTTAGTCTATATAGGGGTGAAGATTTTTCCCAAGCAGATTGTTTTCAGTTAAAGAGAGAGAGAGAGAGAGAGAGAGAGAGAGAGAGAGAGAGAGAGAGAGAGAGAGAGAGAGAGTGTGTGTGTGTGTGTGTGTGTGTGTGTGTGTGTGTGTTAAAGACCAAAGTAATGAGGAGAGAGTGAATTATTGTTTGTGATGTACACTTGCAGTAATTCTGTGCTTGCCTCAGAAAAAGTGTTTTGGAGTGGCAAAACCACGTGACATGTCATAGTTCCTTGCAATACGTACGTTCTATTTATAGGCTGTTGTGCTACTAATTACTAGTGCATCATTCTTGTGAAAACAATACATTGTTTATAACCTCAATTGCAATGAGAAAATGCTAGAATGGCTTGTCTAGGATGTTTAACTGAATCATTTTGCCTTTGATATCAATAAAATGAAGATAATACCACCTTTCTGTGTTTAGGGTTACAATCATTAATAAAGTTGTTAGATGTAAAGTGCTTTAAACAGTTTCCTGTTTTCCAACAGTCAGATAGCTACCCAATAAGGAAAGTGCTGGTAATTGTCTCCATCTTACTGATGAGAAACTGAGGCATTGAGAGATGTAATTTGCTGAAAATCACTGTAGCTACTTACTGGTCGATCTAGGATTCCAACTTGTGGAATCTGGTTCCAGCAGACTGCCTCCCAAACTTCTAGCAGAGAGAAAATTGTCTGCCTGCCTCCCACCTGGTGTTCCCTGATCTGTTGTGTGTTTGAGTAGCATAGCCCGGTGCATGTGTGGATACATAGGTGAGTGGCCTTCACCTTTCATGTGAAGGACGAGAACACAGCTTTAAAGATCTCTAAAGCAGGGATCAGAACTCCCAAGTTAGAGTTTCATCCCTCTTACCACCAAACAATGCTCTTCTGTATAAAACTGTTCTTCTTGTATTGCTTTAAGGTTAAAAAGGAAAATATCAGAGCTTTAGATTTTGCAAAACTTTCTTTATCCCAGAGCAAAGGAAAGGCCAAGATTGTATCTGGGGTTTTGAAGAAACTGTAGATTAAAAATTGATGTATTTTATTTGATGTCTTTTGAGATTAGAGTACTTTTATCTTTCGGTTTCATTTTATTAGTTTCAAGCTTTTTAAACTTTGCATTTTTAAATTACACATTTGAAAGTGACTTTCACTTTGTTTTAAAAAAGTGAATTTCTTTCACATTGCTGATAGTGCCAATATATCTGGTGAATAAAGAAACCTTACCTTTAGAAATAGAGTAGCTTCAAGCACATTGCTTTTTTTCTCCCTTAATTGCCAACAGAGACTAACAGCTATATGTAAGTAATATTGTTCTAAACCAGCAAAAAGTATTTTTCTGCTTTATTTAATGTAAAACTCCTAAACTTAAAATTGTTTCTTCATTTATTTTGATTTCACTTGGCCACAACAGAATGGCACTATGGCTTTGTATGGGAATTTCTCCAGCATCTGACAGAGTGTAGACTTCCTTATTTAAATACAGAAGTTGGATTTTAGTGATATCAATGATTTTTATAAGAGGACCCAGAGAGTAACTGGAAGGAAATGCCCAAAGGCAGCTTTTTAATTTTAATCTTTACTGTGTTAAAAGTTCCCTTCTAAATAGCCAATACGAAGAAGAAAACATTGATATTTATGTGGGGAGCTCTTACCATATCTTTTGATTTTTAGTGTCTGCTTTTTAATCTTCAGTTACTTAATTACATCCGTGAGGGGGACAGATGCTAGCAGTAGCCATCAGATGCTAGCAGCTAAGTATATCCAAAACGGATGTTACTAATAACACCAAAATGCACATTAAATTCTACTCCAGCCTACCTCTCTCCTTTGCTTCACTTATATATTGCATATGATCATGTGAAATTTTCAGCTTTTGCCTTACAAAAACAGTTTCAGAGTTCAACCTAATGGTTAAGTTCAGGTGTCAACACACATTTTCTGTAAAGGTATAGATAGTAAATAACACAGATTTCGTGGGCAAGAGAGTCTCTGTTGAAACAACTAACTCTGGAAAGCCACCATGGACGATATGTAAATGAATGAATGTGATTGTGTTCCAATAAAACTTTATTTATGGACACTGACATTTGAATTTCATTATTTTCATATGTCATGAAATTTTCTTTTAAAAATTTTCCCAACGATTTAAAAATGTAAGAACCATTCTTAGCTTGAGGGCCATACAAAAACAAGCAGTGGCTTGGATTTGGCCCATGAGCCATAGTTTGCTGACCCCTGGTTGAGTTGAAGTTGCATGCCACTGCATTTGTAATTTCTGGTCCTTTCTGTTTGCTGACCTAAAACCAGTCTCATTGTCTTATCCCACAGAACTCCCGATCTCCTCGACTTGTGTCACCCACTCATCTCCCTTCATAATCAGTGTACCTCATCTGCTCACTCTGAGAGTAGGAGCCTGAGAGTCACTCTCTTTGTTCCTCTCTCCTTCACCACCCACATCCAGCAGGGTTTCTCCCACCCCCACCCCTACCCCGCCCTCTACTTCCACCCCTGACCTATGGATGTTGCCCTTTCCCCTTAAGAACTAGATCTCTAAAGGCGGGGCATCTCCCACACGCTCAAAGTGTGCACCTGGGGCCAGGCACCCCCGGGGCCTGGTTCGTGGCTCCACCTGGGATGCAAAACCAGGAACTTCTGCATGTAAAGCAGATGTGCTAACCACTACACTATGGTGCCACCCACTCCAGCAGATTTTTACTAGGACTTCTCAGTTCATTCACTTCCTTTTAAACTCTCTCTTCCCCTCCACCCAGAGCCATTGATTGGTTCATGGCCTCTTTGTCACCAGGACTATTATGAGACCCTAACTGATCCTTTGCTTTTGTCATTTATCCTCTATAATCCATCCTCTGTTAGGCCACTACTGTTACTTTCCTAAGTAATTTTGATCGTAACATTCCTTTGTTTAAGCATTCTTAGATTCATCCATCATAGGCTGTATATGATAAAGTTCCCAGAGAATTTCCTGGTCTAGTTCTGATCCCTCACCAAGCCTACACATATAAAGAGGGGTCACACCCAATCCTTCTTTATATCTTCATAAAGTTCACATCACCCTCTGTTTTCATAGGCTGTTCCTCTGCTTGCAGAGCCTTTTCCTCCCTGTTGATTTCCTCCCTCAGTCCACCTGAACCTGCTCCCCTCCCCTCCACCACCCACTTTCCTTGACTCTTGTTTTCTGTGACACTTTCCCCGACTCTTGTTTTCACAGAATTGTCTCCTCTGCGTTCTCAGATCCCATGTGACACATACCTCAAGAATGGCATCAGTCTCAGCAAACTAATTATTTGTGAGAAAGTCTTCCTATTTTTGATGACCATGGGCTCCTTGAGAGCAAAAAACTGTCCGGTCTGCTTGGTTTATCCCTACTTAGTTATTTCAGTCAGTATGGTGAATATGCAGTATACTATGCATCTAATAGTTTTCTGGGTTTATTAATGAAGTCATCAGAGATCTGATCGCAGGGTTGCAGAATCAAATGTCTTTGGGGCCAAGCTGTTAACTTAAATGGACAAAGTGCACAGAATGGGGTCTGGGGTGAGCTAGTAAGGATGTGTGCTATTTCCTGGGGCTTCCTCCCCTCAGTTCCAGCTGGTCATTGTTATAAAAAAGTTTGATGGGTGTATGGTCTGATGCATTTGTTTCAAGACAAATGGGAAAATTAAAAATTTTAAATGCAAACATCCCAATTTTTAAATAATGGCAACCAATTCACCTTTAAAAAAACAACAACACTTTGTGGGCAAAAATTTAAAAATACTAACCTGTATATGGGCTGAATGTGACCCTTGAGACCCCAGTTTGCACCCCCTGATTTGGTCACATTTCTTCATCAGCCACAGATTGGGCCTGGGAACCAGAAGGTATAAGGTCATGTGATGGGAAAGACTTGCATGTGTGTGCTCTTTCCCCAGCCTGTATTTATCCTGCCTTCTCGACCATGCTTTCTCCTCCATGGGTTGGCACTTAGTCATCTTCCAAAATGTGAAAGCTGGAGACCAGAGAATTCCATGTCCTACTATCCTTCCTTCCTGCCTGGTAACACCCAATGGACTGTTAACTGAATGGGTTGGGTGGACCTCTTGTTCCCCCTCCTTCCCAGAAGTGGCTGAAGCTGTCAGGGAAAAGCTATTATTCTTTGGATGTTCTGGCTGTTTTCGCTGATGGCTGTAATCAAAGGCTTAGGTTCCTAGGCAGAGCCCTGGTTTTGAGTACACCAAGAATGAGAGAGGTTATTAACTCCCTTGGAGCTAGGAATTAAGTTATCCTTATGTTCCAGCCTGTCTGGGTGGTCAGTGACCTCTTCAGAGCATCACAGGAAACATCACCTAAGAGGTTACCTAGAAAAAATTTTAATAATTCATAACTGTATTTGGTCTTCCATAAATGGTTCATTTACCACCTTTCTCCCTACAGCCTTTTGATGTCTGCTTCTCAATTGTATACAAATCAGCACTTCACCTGATGGCATTTATAAAACACTTCCTTCTTCTTACCAGTGTAATTATTGTCTGCTTGAAAGTATTAACACTTAGCATAAACTTTTTAGTTGGAACTGGTCAGGCCTTTATTTTCTTTAAAAACAAAGCAGTATAACAAGAAACCTCTCCTATCTCCCCAACTACCCCCCCCCAAAAAAAAAAACTAAACAAAATTCTCTATTTGATCTATTTTTGTAAGTCTGGGGCTGGAGCTTCTGAGTACAGGAGCCTGGGGTGGGAGAGGGCCCAGAGATGCCACCTGTGGGCAGGTCTGGGTAGGGATTTAGAAGCAGCACACTCATAACTGTGTGAGTGCTTTCCTGTATACAGATCTCTGTCACATGTGTGGCTTGAGTGTTGAAATAACTTTGAGAAGAGGGCTCAGAGGAGCAATTGGCCTTGTTCAAGGTCCCCATTCTGGGAAATGTCATGCCATGCCACTTGAAGGCTCTAGAAGCCTGGAAGGGGCCGTGTATCCTAGAGGTGGCCGTGTGTCCTTGAGGCAGGCAGAGGGATGTTGATAGAAAGGGGAGGGAGGAAGAGATTCTCTGTGGACTCACATGGCTGGGTAAAGTCCTCTGAGCCCAACAGAACATATAGATAACGTTGTATTTGATATATTATTACTAAATATTTATATCAAGTGCTCAATATGTGCCAGGCACCGTTTTCATGCTATAAAGCAGTTAATTCTCATAACTCTTCTATGATTTGAAGTGACTTGTCCCCATTTTAGAGGGAGAAAGCAACTTGGGCAAGAACACACAGCTGGAGTCATTAGCAGAAACCAAGTTTGGACCTGATCTATCTGACTACCATCCCTGTTCGTGCCTTCTGCACTCTGCTGAATACCTAGAACCTCATGGCAGGGACGGGGAGGGTGTTGGTAGGAAGGACTTGTTACCTGTCAAGTGTTGAGCACAGTATGTGACACATGGAAATCCTTCAAAAAATGTGAACTGTAACTATCCTTTGTTGATTGACTGTCTTATAAATCCTTTTGAAAACAATTTCATTGTGAGTTCTCTGGAATGGCCTTTATGACAAGGGTTCACTACTTGAGGATACTTGAGAGTACTAACTTGTCTGTATTTAGTAATAGGTACCTGTTCTGTGTGTCATGTTATCAGATGAGTGTCCTTGTAATCAAGATTTTAAGCAGATGAGAAAGCAGAAAACTTGGTAATTTAAGAGTTGCCATTAAAAGCCAGACTTTTCTGCTGAAATTCAGGTGGAGACAATTTTTTAAAAAGTTGTGACTAGAGTTTTTCACAAACAGAAAGAAGGAAAAGTATATGACAGCAGCACAGAATGAATCGATTACTCTTTTTAAATAGGACCTGCTATTGCTATGTTCTCACAGTCACATTCATATCTGGTATGCAGGTCATAGCTTCAAGCTATATCTGATACACACAGAAAATTTTTGACTTCCAGGTACTTAAAATTCTGTGTTTACCTGGTTTAACAAAGGGGGAAAAAATCTAAGTTATGGTTCAAATGAAGATAGGTTTGTAGATTAACACAGTCCATACACGAGTTTACCTTTGCCATGTGTCTCTCAGGGCAATGTGTCTTCTTAGCTTGCCATATTGAAGAGACAATAGCTATCTTTCCCCTTCATTCTCTGACTTTTCTCCTACCTGAATTTCAATCTTAACTTCAACATTGCTGTATTCTTAAATTTAGATGACTAAAATCCCCCTCCCCAACACACACACTCTCCTACATTTTAGCAACTCCCAGAATTTAATCCATGAAGTACTGCTAAGGAACTGAGATTTCCTAAAGTAACTTGAACTCTGTCATATACTAGTTGTGATTATCTTTTAAAAGAGGAGAATAATGGTGGCTAACTCATAAGAGTCGACAAGAGGATTAAATGAGTCAGTTACAACATGTAAAATGCTATACAATCCCTGGCACATAGTTCTTAACAAAGGTAAGCTACTGTTATTACTCTACATCTAAGAAGTAGCAGAATTGATTTCTGTCTGATTTTGTTCATTCACTCACAA
Organism: Eidolon dupreanum; assembly: GCA_028627145.1. Lineage (NCBI taxonomy): Eukaryota > Metazoa > Chordata > Mammalia > Chiroptera > Pteropodidae > Eidolon > Eidolon dupreanum. The sequence continues at coordinate 51,146,956 of CM053503.1, read as the reverse complement.
AAATTTTTGAGCATCTGCTATTTTGCTACATTCTGGGGAGATAGCCTATGTTTTTAACCACTTATGCTTTATTGCCACCAGTTTAATGTCAAGGAAGCCATTTTTCCTACTTTGTAGGAAATTGGAAAAGAATCACCAAAGATATGATGAGTCATGGTTCGCCAGCATTTTGTTATGAAGTCTTAAAAATAAGCATCATGGGTAGGTATTGTTTAGGTAAAGAATGTACATCTTATAGTCATTTCTGTTGATCTCAAGATAGTGCTGACTTTACGCTGGAACATAAGACTAGAGGAGAGTGTAGCTACTAAAATAAGCTGCTTACATTGAAAGAAATTATTGAATCTGTGAACAGCATCATTTTCCTTAACTTGGGAAGCAACGTTTTTCTCAATTTACTTTTAGAGGAATTAAAGGTTTCATTTACATTTAGTAAACAAAACATTTGCCTTTGAAGAACAAAATCAAGTATATAAGTTGATAGAAGTCAAGCTTTTTAAAGCAAAGTAAATTAAGAAGAATCAGGACTTTCTCCTAAAGCTGTATGGAATTTGAAATAATATAAAATATGGAATAAGAATTTTTTTTTTAAAGGCAGTGGCTTTAAATTAATATGAGTTTATCATCTGACCAAACAAGTTTTTACAGGGTTCAGGCTGCTCTTTTCCCTCTAGATTGTCACTTCTGACTTTGCGATATTTCATTAGTGTCATGCACAAGTTGCATTCAACATGAAATGGCAAAGTAAGGCCACCAGCAATTGTTCTTTCACAGTTTTCTGGCTTCAATGAGTCATTGCAGTACAGCCCTCTGAACCAAGTGCTGATAAGAATAGACACACAATAGGAAAACAAAACCATTGAGAGCTGAAGCAGAAAGAGCTGGGAGCTCAGAAGTGTGTTCACAGCTCTGCTGTATTTAGCTGTGTGACCTTGTTCAAGTCAGTCTTTTAGGGCCCTGGGTTTCTCATGCATAAATTAAAGTTTTTAAGGTCTCTTGCTGAAGTTAGGTCACCTTTAGAGTTTAATATTCACTAAGAGAGATAAGAGATAAAGCACTTCCAGGGGACAGTGATTCGTGATTTATGTAACTATAGTAGCTTCGTTGACTGTTGGAAAACAGCAGTGGCAAATGAGTCAGCCTGGCATGGAGCTATTGGAAATCAGTGATGCTGTTTTCGTTTAAAAAAACAAAAAGAAAGAAAAAGAAAAAAAAACCCCAACTACAGCATAAGTTTATGTACCAGTGGTCAGGGTGATGCCAAGTTCCAGAAATAGCAGGTAGGCCCTTGTACAGAGGACAGTATGGGAAGGATGGTTGTCACGAACTGGTTTTCCCAGCCAAACCTCCACGTCAGCTGTACACAGGGAAGACACTTCTGTGGGAGATCATGGGGGTGTAACATCATCATCCAGGAAATAGTCTAAACATGTCACATGGGACATCATTACCAGTGACTAAGAAGAGGCAGGTGGTGTTTCAAACCTCCTTCCTCTGCCTGGTTTTTGTTCTTTTTATGCCAGAGCTGCCCAAGGGTGGACATAAGATGCAAACTCCAGGCAAATGCATGTTCTGTATTATGAGCTCCACCTGCAAACCCCTGGACTAAGCATGGGCTTCTCTAGAGACAGGCATATCTGAATCACCCATTTTTCATCCTCTTTCTGGGTCCTGTCTCATACTCCTCCAATGGCCAGAGAAGCAGGAAGAGAATTCCCCTTTCCCTTAACCTGGACCTAAGCCTGCCTTCTGCTGATTCTATGCTTCCCTAGACAGTCCAGCTTGGCCTGACAGACTAACATGAGTCTCCATGTATTATAGGAAGAGGCTGAATTTGGGGTCAAGGTAGGCCTCATTCTGAATTCCAGCCATGCCACTTCCTAGCTGTGGAACCTGAGGTGAATTATTTAGCTCAGGTAGTAAGTGTGGTAATATTAGTAGTCATCATAAAGGTAGCCTCATTATGTCTTCGAGAATTACATTTTATTGTTAAACTATGTGCAGATGTCTTCTCCTTAGAGAGAGTAAAGGTGGGGCAGAAAACTAGACCTTGAACTCTCCCTCCTTCCATCCTCCCATCCTCAAGAGGATGCAATAAACATCAGAGACAGGTTGGATCTCACGGCCATAGGGAAGGATTCCTACCTCCTTACACGTGCCCCAAAAACAAAGATTTTTAAACTCTGTAGGCAATATTTTTTAAAAAGTTACGCAAAACACAAAACTGTGATATGTAAAATGAGTAGAAATAGGCTTGTTTCTAAAAATATGGTTAAGTTGAAATTTATAATAAACCCAATAAAAATGATGAAGTAGTTTTGATTAATACAGAAATTTGACATAGGGAAGAAAATAAATGAATGGTATGGTCTCCCCTAGAACACAGAGGTGAGCACAGTTATACCTCGGAGTCCATGGGGGACTGGTCCCAGGACCCTAGCAAATACCCAAATCCATGGATGCTCAAGTCTTTTATTACATAAAAGGCATTGAACAGTGAACACAGCTGGCCTTCCGCGTTGCTGGATTCCCAGCTGCATACTGAAAACACTGTTTTCAAGTTGAGGTTGGAGGCCTGACTATAATTGCAAAATGTAATTTTTTAAAAACAGTTCTTTCAGTCAAGTGATACTGGTCAGTTAACAAGGAAAGATAGAAGGCTTTTTATGCTGAAGCTGCCCAGAATATATGAACCAGTACACATTTGTTCACATGTAACAGATGGGAATGAACTTTCAAATTATTGCATTTTTTTTTCAAAATGCTTATACATTTAAAAAACAAATTTAAAGTAAGTGTTAAAATATCTGAAACACCTCCGTAGAATCCCAAGGTTTGGCAGAAGGCTGCTTGAAACATATTCCCTTAGATCTTGTAGCACTCAAATCTCAATTGTTGTCCGTTTCCTGTTTGGTTGTGGTGTGTAGGTATTGGCTTATGGAGATCTATACACTTTTCAAAACTAAAAGTTATTCGATATAAAAAATTATGAAATTTGAATAATATCTGCAGTTTTGTCGGTAGTATCGTATCAGTGTCAACTGCTTGTTTTGAAACTGTACTGTGGTTATATAAGATGTTACCATTGGGGGAAGCTGGGTGGAGGGTACATCTGTACAATACTATTTTTGTAATTTTCTCTGAGTCTATAATTATTTCAGAATTTAAAAGTAAAAAAGTCATTTGAAAACAATCATCTTCTTGCTAGGAAGGAGGTTGGAGGAAGGAGTACAGCCAGATTAATAGAGCAGTGTACACATCTCGCCTACAGAGTAGATTTCCATTTATCTTACCATAAGGAAAAAAAAGCATCTTGTCTTTTCTTGCCATTGAATTCTATGTCCTCCACACTCTCATCACTGGCTGTAACTCTGTTGAAGTTTGGAAAATCAAGGAGAGCTCCTTTCTGCAAACTATTTTAGATGGTTCTTTGATTACTTAATGAGAAAATGGCGCTGAAACCCAGAACTCCATCTGCAATTACCTGATACAGAAAAAGGTATATGAATGATATAATATATTTTTCAGAAGCATTCCTATTCTTAAGACAATAGTAATTGGGCCAAAGCAGTGTCAACACACCATGATATCATTATGTGTCCATGTGCCCAAATCAGAGTGCCCTGTAGCCCAGTGTGATGGTACAATGTGATGAGCATTCCACAGTAGAAAAGAGAAAGAATTAAAGTAATTTTAAAAGAGTAAACCTTTAATCCATTCACTTCTCTGTGCATGAAGTGAAAGTGGGCATGCGGTAGTAAAATATGATTCTCTGTTCCCTCGGATTTTACAGTGCGCTGTAAATTACTGCCTTGTTCTTTGAAAAGATTGATGGTGGTTTTGCTCTTTATCACTTGGAGAAATGCAGCAGAATTCCCTGGGCTTGCAGATCCAGGTTCCTCGTAATTGCCAATAGAGTGATTATCTCATGTGTTTTGACTAGAACGGATCTGTGGAGCTGAGCACATCTATCGGACACCTGCGAAAGTGAGCTGAGCTCAAAACAACACTTTAGTGAATGTTTTAATGTATGCCAATATGATTCCATTTTTTTAAAAAAACAATTTATTCAGGAACATAAAAGATCCTTTGCATTAAGTAGGGGGTTAGTTTTGTGCCAGTTGTGGAGACTGCCTTGGCTGACTCTTGAGACTAAACTCTCAGCTTTCTGGAAATCACTGTCTGATCAGCTTTTCTGGCTTCTTCTCCAGGGTTATCAATGCTGGGAAGAGCACACACAATGAAGACCAAGCCAGCTGTGAGGTGCTCACTGTGAAGAAGAAAGCAGGGGCCATTACCTCAACCCCAAACAGGAACTCAACGAAGAGACGGTCCTCCCTTCCTAATGGGGAGGGGCTGCAACTGAAGGAGAACTCGGTAAGACCCTCCTTTATCCCAGCTCTCAGGTGAGAGGAACATGTACGCTCTGGCCCCACTGTGAGATGTTCTAGCTGAATCTAGGTCAATAATGGAAGAGAGAAAAGCGGTGTTCCCAGAAGAGATGGAGTGGGGAGGTATCAATCAAAGCTGGAAGTGACACATAGATGAAGAGCTGGCATTCAGGTTCTTAACCTTTAAAGTAAATAAAACACTGACATCGTATATAGGTTTTGTTGCAAGAATTAGTATATATATGGTGTTTGGCAGTTTTGAAGAAGCCGCTTCAAGGTTTTTGTGAAGGAGATACTGGAAGCTTCTGACGAAAGGTGGAGATAACTCACCATTGGCTTACAGTCCTGCTCTAACTTTGACTCTTTCTTTCCCCTTGCCTGTCCACTGGAGTTGTCTAGTTGGAGCCTGTGCCTGACGCTTTGCAGATTAATATTTGTTTCAATTTGCCCAAAGCCCTTGAATCCAACGGGGCCGCCCTACAAACCGAATGCCCTCTTGACAAACTACAAAGCATTTTTCCTTTCTCAAATTTCTGGAGGATAAAGCAGATAACGTCAGAAAGTTTTGAAGACACACTCAGTAAAGGATAGGGAATGATCAATACTCTGTCCATCAGTGGCTTATTTAGTCCTATAGAAAAGAGACATTGAATGGATGACCCAAATGTGACTATTCTAATAATCTTGAAGATATTTTTGTATATAAATTTGTATAGGATTGTAAAGGATCTGAGATCTCTTCTTAGTTTAAGAAATAGTGTCTCGTCGTATTTCTGCTTAGGAAATAAGAATACTGATTTATTTTGTTAGTTTTACTTCAACTCAGAGTTAGAAACACAGTGACCTATGGAAACTTATCTATTGTACTTGTTTTCAAGGTTGAAAGAAGCATTAATTAGACTTGCCGCCCCCACCCCCCCGGAGTCAGAGTCAAGGACCCAGATGGGCAGTATAGATTAATAGTGGTTAAGTGCACAGGCTCTGGAGTAAGATGTTTTGGAGCAGTCCCTCACTTAAGCTATTTAATTTGAGGACCGTTATTTATTCTTTGAGCCTCAGTATTCTCTTCTATAAAAAGAAGTAATAATGGTAGTAACTACCAAATATGGTAGGTAGGAACAGGCTGGTTGGAAGTGTAAAATCCAGTAGCCCATGGAAAATGTTGAGCCAGTGTCTTAATGAATCAATCCTTGATATGTATTAGTGATCATTATCCTGAAGTCAGTCCTACTTATGTCATTCTCTATTGATAATGCCCACAGAATTTTGTATGTCTTGTTTATTTGCAAATTGAAGATCACACAATTTCTTTCATATCTACTTGATAGATTTTTGAGCATTGAGTTATGGAAAAGGGCTCAGAAAATGTGCAACATTAATGATAGTTGGATATGGGTGCCAGGGACTTAATATTGCTCTTTCTCTTGATATGTACCCTCTGCCATTGGGATAGAAAGTGATTTCTGTAAAAATAAGTCAGTGTTGACATTTGGCCTAAGGCCATTTGGTGATGGCATTCTTCTTTCTTGCTAAGCTCCTCCTGGAAATAGAGCCAGGAGTAATGTTTTGACTTCCTGTCACTAAGAACGGTAAAACCAGGATATAAGCACTTTAGGATGGAGCCAAGATCCTCCCTGTGATGGTTCTGAATCTCTGTGGGGTCTGCTCCAGGAGGAAGCAAGGGGGTGCCAAGCAGAGTGGACACAACCTGGTATACCATCTCCTGCTTCAGCCACTTCTAGAAGCTTCACTTCTGTCTGCCTTATATGTTAGGCTTCTATTAGAGTTTAAGGCAAAAACTGCTTTTCCTTCAATTTTGGGAAAATTTACATAACGTGAAATTTACCATTTTAACCATTTTTAGGTGAATAGTTCAATAGCATTAAATACATTTATATTGTTGTACAACCATCTCCACCATCCCTCTCCAGAACTTTTTCATCTTCCTAAATTGAAACTCTGTACCCATTAAATACTAACTCCCCATTTCTCCCTCCCCCAGCACCTGGCAACCACCATTCTACTTTCTGTCTCTTATGAATTTGCCTACTCTGTGTACCTCATGTAAGTGGAATCATACAATACTTGACTTTTTTATATATGACTTCTTTTACTTATCACACTGTCTTCAGGGTTCATCCATATGTAAAATATGTAGAATGTGTCATTCTTTTTTAAGGCTGAATAATATTTCTTTGTATGTATACACATCATTTTGTTTATTCATTCATCCATCAATAAATACTTGCTTCCATCTTTTGGCTATAATGAATAATGCTGCCCTGAACATGAGCGTTCAGATATCTACCCAAGTCCCTGTTTTCAGTTCTTTTGGATATATTTCCAGAGTGAACTTGTTGGATGTTATGGTAATTTTGTTTAATTTTTTGAGGAACCACCATACTGTTTTCCACATCAGCTGCACCATTTTACATTCTCTCCAGCAATGCATAGGGTTCTAAGTCTCTATATCCTCATCAATACCTGTGTTCATTTCCGTGTGTGTGTGTGTGTGTGTGTGTGTTTAAAAAAATAATAGCCATTCCAATAGGTGCGAAATGGTACCTCGTTGTGGTTTTGTATTTCCTAATGATTAGTGACCATTAGATATTTTTTCATATGCTTATTGTTCAGCTTTATATCTTTTTTAAAGTCCTTCAAGTCCTTCATCCATTTTTAAATTAGGTAGTCTATTTTATCATTGTTGTTTACCCTATTTTTTAAAAGCTTGAAAAGCTATGATCTAGTGAGCCAGATGAACCATTGAGCACTTGTCATGTACGAGGAACTATATGCTGAAGATTCAGCAGGGAATAAAATAGACAAAAGTCCCTACCCACAGGGAGCTTACATTCATTGAGTGAGACAGACAGTTAAAATACATAGTGTGGCAGATAAAATAAACTTTGGAGAAAACAAAGTAGGGAAGCAGGAATATAAGAAGTGTGAGGTACGAGAGGTAGTTAAAGAAGACCTCGCTGAGAAGGTGACATTTACATAGAGACCTGGAAGTGCAGCTCTTTGAAGAAGGAGCATTCTCACGTTCTAGGTAATTGCAAAGACCCTGAGATAGGAACAGGCCTGATGTTTTCAAGAGCCAGGAAGAAGGCCCGTGTGGCTAGAGCAGAGATAGTAAAGCCTGGGTTGCAGGAGATACTGTCAGAAAGATAATAGGAGTGGAGTGAAGCAGTCTGTCAGGGCCTTGAAGGCTCGTTATCAGGACTTTGGCTCTACTCTCAATGACCAATTTATTAGCAGAGGACACTGGATACACTGCTTAAAAGAGGCCAGTGATTTTTCTTATCTAGAGCACATCCCCTTAACTAAACTACAGTGGTGCTTAGGAAGGAGTAGTGACAATACAGGGCCCAGAGCAAGAAAACATCTGCAGGACATGAGTAAGGTGGATCTACCCCTTCCCCTCTGTGAATCTGTTTTTTTACTCGAACGTGTGTTGAACACTGAGTCCACACACCAGGCCTTGGGGATGAGGAGATGAACTCAGCACATTTCCAGCCCTCCTTGGAGCTGAGCTGAGGAGGTAGAAAGAATCAGTAAGCAGCAGTGCTACAATGGAGTTTTAGGAGAAAGAAAGAAATTCAAGGTTGTATGGAACCCTAATTCAGATCAGTCACTGGTGGTTTGGAGAACAACAAAAGATAGGTTGGATTAGGTAAGGCTTCGTGGAGAAAGTGACATTTGAGGCGCCGCCGTCTTGAAAAGTGAATAGGAATTAACCAAGCAGATAAGAGGGGAGTTTCTGATAAAGGAAACATGCATATGCATATGCAAAGACAGGTTGGCGAGAGAGCACAGGAGGCATGTCTGCTAGTGTGTGGACCATAGGTAGTCTCTTGGAACGTGATAAAATAGGGGCAGCTGGCAGGTTTCACACACGAGTCATTAATGCCTAATAAGCTAGAATTATAAGCAAAGGACTTTAGATAAGGGCCTAATGGAGTCAAGACAGTGATGGTAATGGGAAAGCTGACTTGAGAAGGCTGGGGGAGCAAACCTAGAGGCTGGGACATGTAGGAGTCTGGCTCAAACAGAAATCTGGGTGAGAAATGATGAAAGTGTAAAATAAAGCAGTGCTTAGAGCAAGGGACAGGCTCAAAAGAGATGATGCTAAAGACAGGGTTGAGGTGACAAGATGACCAACTACGTGGGACAGGGAAGAGTTTTAGACACTGGGTGCTGGTCCTTGAAAGTGGACCACTGGAGTAGGCACAAGTTTAAAGGTGAGGGGATGGACATAAATGACTTGAGTTTTGAGTATTTTGTGGGAAGTTAGAAATACTGATTTGGAGCTTAGGAGGAAGTCTAGGGAGGCTTAGATTACCAGAGTTGCAAATTCAAAGAAGGTCCAAGAAGAGAGTGGAGCTGTGAGGAAGGGCAGTAACTATGCTGCGGGCCTCAGAGAGGTCAAGAAAGGTAAGGATGAAAAAGTGGGCAAATACTATCATAAGGAAGAAATGAGACCATAAGAGAAATACTGGCATCATTATTTCATTTGCAAACAGAGTTGACAAGCATGAAGGATGCAAAAGGAAGACACATGGGCTCCCCCCGGGCTACATGTGATCAATTTTTCCCTTCTTTCTTGACTTCTTCATCCCCAATAAACTTAGTAAAGTCAAAATAAATATTTCCACAGACTTCGTTCATGTATAATATCACCTTCATCTTTATTGGATATTAAAGAAAACCTAAAATTTCCTGTAAAATAACCTTAAATTTCCAATGAAAAAGAAATTATTGTAGAATCTTCTTATATGTTAGAAACATCAATGATATGCAGAGGAATTCAGTTAGAAGTGCAACTTAATATTTGATGACATTTCTTATATTGAGTGGCAGTAGGATAGCAATGAGATGATTTTTTTTCTTACTGCAGATAATTGATAGAAAGATTTTAAGGCAACTTTGTACCAGTTCATAGAGAATTGTTTTATCCTATTAGTACAAGCAATTTTTTAGTCAAAGGAGTCAAATTAATCTTTTCGTTTGAAAACAAACTTTAAAAAACAATTTTGGGTGGACAAAATAATGGACACTATATTCTGCATTCCTGGCTTCTATGAGACAATTACTAAAGGAGTGTTGTTTTCCTGTATTTGGCTGACAGCAACACCTGACTTATAAGAAAAAAAACACAAGTTAATTTCAGGATCCATCTACATATAAAGGAAAATGTCAGGAGCTAAGGAAGCAATGTTCAAAAGATGTGATGAAAATCAAAAGGGGTACAAATAAAGGAGTTTCAAGGTATTCTGCAGTGTAATATTTTAGCCTGAAGAAATACAAGAGATATGGTTGAATTATTGTTTTCTCCCTTACAAAATACTCAGTAATGGATCCAGTCTCTCTTTTTTTTTAATTTATAGTTTAGTGATATAATTAGTAAAATAAAGAAATGTCTCTCTTTTGAGGAATAAGGAAGAGAAGTTTCCAGATCTCTGAAGTGGATATGAAATAGAGAAGGATATTTTCTATGACAAATTAGAGCTGAAATTTTCCTAGTACCTGGATCACATTGGGTAGTTTATGTGTGAAGTGCCTTAAGCCCAGAGCCAGGCAGATTGGAAATAGATACTTTGTGGCAAAGTGCAAGCCTCTTAACATTCCCTTGGCTCTGATTATTTGTTTGGGGACAGGGTGGATGGCTAGGAAAGAAAAGAATCTAAAATGCTCACACGTCCAAAAGACACCTTCATGACATTGTTCCTCAGAAAAGATGATGTAAGCATATTGGGCAACAACTTAGCCCCAGCCACCTCCTGCCTGCCTCTCGATGAAAGCTTTTTAATTAATCACATCAAAATTCGTAGGAACTAATCACCATTATTATGTTTTTTTTTCCTTCAATTTGAGAAGTTTTAAAGAAGTCTTTATTTATCACACCGATTGTTCTCTACAAGTGAAAACAGAGCTTTTCCAAGAGCTTTGCTTTTCAGTTCTCAAGCACCTCCTCATTCTAGGAATGAGATAAAAGAGGAGGATATCAGGTAAGTTCACTCTTAAGGCATCTTATAAACTTGGTTTTAAGCAGTTCCTTTCCTTCTCAGACAGGGAAAAGCTAAAGGAGTTTATCACCACCAAACCACTGTTAAAAGAAATGGTAGAGGGACTTCTTAAGAAGAAAGATTAAAAAAAAAATAAGATAAAAAATATGAATAATAAAATGTCTATAGCTACATACCTATCAATAATCACCCTAAATGTAAATGGATTAAATACTCCAATCAAAAGATAAAGGGTGGCCGAATGGAGAAGAAAACAAGACCCATACATACGCTTCCTACTAGAGACCTACTTAAGATCTCTCAAAGTATTTAGTAGTATTTTTAAATATGGAACTAAATTGTCATTTAGGAACAAAAAGCAAATTTACTCAACTTATCTTACATCTTATTGCAATAAGTAATGTTAGAGGAATTGAACTAAAGAAACGTGTATTTCATATTGTCAGCTCCTGAGAAGGAAGCAGCATGTTCACTTAAGTATATGAAATTATTGGTTCTTTCCCACTGGGGAGATATTTGGATAGTTTTCAAGAAGAAAGATATGATAAACAAACTATACAGTATGGGCATGATTCCAAGCAGACAGCACTAGAACATGAGTCCTAAGAAATACTTTCATGAAGTCATTCAAATATTCCCTCATCTCTGCTTCTTCATTAGTTTATTTTTCTCCCTCTTGCTGTGGTACCATGAGGATCAGATGAAGATCTGGAGATTGAAAGCACCGTGGATGAGTTGCCTGAAAACAGTTACTCTAGCTTTAGAATGATCATTCCTGCTGTGATGCCTTGAAAACTGGCCAGAAACTTTATGGAAATCAGGCCATATAGTAGCTAATATGGGGAATCAGAAGAATACATTAACTCTATGTTTCTCCAACAACAAATAAGTAATTCCTTTGTCAGTGAGACAGGAGGGAGGCAGGTGTACCCCATGTTCATAATGAGCCTTTCATGAAATCAGCCATGAGATTTTAACTCAGTTGGATTTCTGCATTTGTGACAGTCATTTCGTGCTCTTGATAGAGTCTCTCCTCGCGTTATCTAGATACCTGACCTGTTGGGGCAGAGAAGGGGAGATGAGCGTCAAATGAGTTCTTGTGTCTTCTGGGAGGATACCACTTTTTCCCATAGGACAACTATTTCTGGAGTAGCAATCTCTAAACCATCAGTTAAATATAATTTTATGAGTATATAACCCCAATATATTTGCTAATTTATTTTAACCATGCTACTGTATGTACATATATATTTAATAATTATAAAAACATATTAAATAATTTAAAGGTAATAAAGATGGAAAGGCAATATTTTAAAATAATAATACCTAACAGTTATATGGTGTTTATTATATGCCAAGCATTGTTCTAAGTGTATTTCCCACAGTAACTCATTTAGTGTCTTGCTAAAAGCAAAGGTTTTGTGTTCGTATTAGCTAATATCTCCAGGCACAATTCATCATTAACAATAGTAAGTATAATTCATTATTTCAGCTATCTCCTAGAGCATTTCAGATTATTATTACTAGTCAGATATGACTAGAATGGCATTTCTTGGGAGTTAAGTGCCAGCTGTGTCATGTTCTTATTTACTTATGTTTTCTATCAGCACTTTCTTTGCAGGAATTTTTTAAAAACCTATTTTCCACTTTCTAAGGGATAATTAAGTTAAAAACTTGGCAATATGATGGACAAGACCATGTAGCTGGGGACACATGTACGCAGCAACGGGTTGCAGTATGCCAAAGCTGGATATATGCGAGAGCAGCCGCGTTCCCTGGAGACGGCTGACAAACCTACCACACGAGGGCGCCATTGTCAGCCTGTATGAGAAACACTGGCAAAGCTTAATTTCTTCTTCAGCTTTAGGTGAAAAAATAGGAAAGAATTTCTAATTTTCCTCCTACATGCTCACTAACTATTGTTAATGTCCCTTCAGCTTTGTGTGCTCTATTATCAAAAGCGCTCACCCAGGGAGGGAGGAGCAATGAAAGGGGTTTGCAAACTGGGAATTCTGTGCAGCAAGTAAGAGAATGCAAAGCCTTGGTTTCTTTAAACTGGTACAGATGTGTCAGGCCACATTTTTTTCTTTGTTGCCTGCCTTACATCTCAGCACTTCTATCAGGCTCTCTAGGAAACATCTAGGTTTTGTCTAGAATCTCCTCCTCTTTGACAACATGCTGTAAGAGGAGCTATCTCTTTACCTCTCAGATAGCTCACAAAAGCTGTTTTGCGGGTGGGTTCTCCAGAGTTGATGTGGCTCCTGTTTCAGTAGGGCTAAAATTTAGGCTACCGATCTTTGACGTACTTGACTAGCTATGTTATACTTATACCTGAAACAGAATGGACATGGGCTGCTGGTATCAGAGCTTGTTTCAACTCCTCATTCAGTGGATAAATTTCTGTTTAGAGCAGTCTTTTGTTGAAATGCCCAAGGAGCTCTTCCCAATTAGAACCCATTAATTTAAGTTCTGGCATGATAGATGCTCATGAAAATTGGAAAAATAAAATAAGCAATATTATTATAAAGTAGTTTCTAGAACTTTTGAGAAAGGTGAACATTGGGCCTGCTATAGAGAAATCTAGAAAAGAGAAACTGAACTTTAAACTCGCGATGTGTTACCTCCTAGAATCTTCCTTCATCTGACTGTAGGTATATTCCTGAAAAGGTGCGGGAATGTGTGTGTGTGTGTGTGTGTGTGTGTGTGTGTGTGTGTGTGTTTAGCGAATTATATATGACTATTTTCTTGTAAATGATATGATTTAGAATGCAAAACTACTTAGAAAACTACTTCGAAATTATTCTTTTGCGAGGCATAAGTGATGGCTGCCAAATTTAATTATATGGTAAATCAGGAAAGGGCTTGATTATGTTTTTCTTAAAGTAGAACGCACTTTTAATTCATGTTTATCTGGAACAAAAACAAGGTAATGTTTGTTAAAATATAATAATTAGTAATTTTAAAATTCTTTATGTCAAGAGCATGTTACTCTGAATTTGAAGGGTTTGATTTTTCAGGTGTAAAAGTTTGCATCCTGGGCCGGTGTGACCAGCAACATTTTCTGATACTACCAGAGAGTAATGCAGGGCCACTGCAAGAAGTTTAGCAATCAGTTGATGGCTCAGGACATGTATGCAATTGCCAGTAAGTAACAAAGTAAATTAGTGCTGAGATGATAAAGACTACAGAGTAACAGAAGCCAGGGAGATTAATTACATGAAGTTGTCCTTTCTGGGAAATTAGTTCTCATTACTTGGAATCTGAAGAAATGGGTTCAAATCCTGGTATTGCTGCATACCAGCAGAGTTACTTGGCTGTCCATGCCCTAGTTAAACCATTGGTAAAATGGGATAATGATACTCATTTTATGATAATTTGGTGGGGATTAAACACAGTAGGTACTCAGTAGATGCCCTTTGAATTTAGACTTCTCATTGGGGAAGTAATATAGGAAGAATAGAAGTGACAGGAGTTGCACAGTAGAGGAAAATGAGTACCTCATTTGGCAGAGTTGAAAGTAAGGTGCTTATGTGTACAGCTTGATGTCCCAGGGTCCCTGCCTGCTCATCTCCACCACCCCAGGCCATTTAATAGTGAATATAAGGAATTACTATTACCTCTGGGGTTTTTGTTTCTCTTATATGCAGGACACAGTGCTATATGTTTGATGTATTTATCATTTTAAAAAAAATTATACACCGTAATTAACATTTCTTTCCTTTGGTATAGAGTTTTATGAATTTTAACATGCATAGATTCACATAAGTACCACTATAGTCAGAATACAACAGTCCCATCACTACACTTACTCCCTCACGTTATCCTTTGCTAGTCATACCCTCCTACCATAACCCATGGTTGTCTATATATTTAATACATATTCTCCACTCCTGTGGCATGATGCACAATCATAGTTAGCGTTCACATTCTAGATGGTTAGCTTCAAGAACTTGGGAACCATTGTGATGAGCTACAAGTGCCATAGTTTGGTGCAGGTGGGATTTAGAGTATAAGAGAGTGTGGAGAGAGAATCAGAGACTAGATCAGATGGCAAACTGGGGGCTCGTAGAGTAGAGCCAGCCCCAGAGCAGATTGTTAGGCTGGTAAAAGAAATATCAGATTTTGTGTTTTAGAAAAAGTTACTTGGGTTGTAACTCTGGTTGCAGAGTGGAGAAGTGTATGTACATTAGGGCGAGCTTTCCCTCCAGGGGCCAGTGGAGTGCGAGGTGGGGGTATTGGGCTTAATGTAGGGGTCGATGGCTTAGAGCTTAGACTCTGGCCCCAGCTGTATCACTTAGACATGGTGACCTCGAGCAGTTACATTCTCTGCCCTTCATTGTCCTCCTCTGTAAAATGGAATAATGTCATAGGGCGGTTATTCATAGGCTTGGTGTAAGGATTATTGAGCTAATAATATGTGTGAAGCATTTAGAATATTACCTGCTATGTGAGGTTTGTTAAATGATGGGAAGGGTGCTCTAGACCTGTCACTGGATACTTCTGTGATTCTCTGGTCTCTTAGACTTTAATAGGTGACCTGGAATCGAAGCATGTGGTGAGGACCTACTTTGTGGTATCTTTTCCCTAAGTAGTATATCACTCACTTTAAGTTCCCTGCCATGGGCTTGGTTTTGCCTAAATCAAGGGCTTTCAAAAGAATTTTTTTAAAACAGCTGAATTCTTTTGCCCAAATTCTTTGACAAAACCCTTATGTTAATAACTGATAAAACTGCTCCGATTGAAATAATTGTCAAAGGGGCTCGGCACTTAAGCACCCCCTTAACTTCCTCTTTCCTAATGTACCACTTCAGAACAAGGGAACACAATTTGGACACCATCGGTCTGATCATTTCAGAGAAAAGTGATTGACTTGTCCAAGGTCATGCAGTGAACCTTGGCTAGGACATAGTTCTCCTGACTGCTTAGCAACCCCCTTTCTATGAGAGAAGGGGGCCTTAGCTTTGGCTGCTCATGTAGAATCTCAAGATGGGGAGAGGGGGCTTTAAAAAGGATCAGAGCCGAGGCTGCATCTCCAGAGTTACCAACTTAACGGTTTGGGCTTGGCCTCTGTATCAGCCCGTGCTAGATGATTCAGTAAGAAACAAACTTCTTTGTGGAAAAATTATGTCTTACAAGTTTTAGCTATGAAAGTTATTAATCATATTTTAAAACTTAGCTGTACCAGAGTGTGTAGCACTGCCGTCAGAGGGGTTCTCAGAAGGGGGCCCCTCAGAAGTCCCCCAACCATGTTCCCTCTTGACTGCTTAGAAATTCCCCAGATATATTGTCAACTGGTTGTTGTGGTATCTGCAGAATGTTTTGCCTTGGTGAAGGAAATGGTTGGACTACTTGTCAGAAAAATTTCAGAGTTGCTTTTTTAAAATGTGGTAGCATTCCCTTGCACTGTAGCTCTTTTTTTTTTTCCATGGGGTTTCATTTTGTTCAGTTTAAATCATGGTTCTAGAAACATGATGACGTTTGCTGTCACAGAATCTGTGCCCGGACACTGAAACAATTGCTCCTCTGCCATCCTTCTCTCGCCCTTGCAGCAGCTTCCTCAAAGACATTTGCTGGGTTTAAATTTAAACTGGGTGCAGAAGGATTGTGTGTGAGGGTTTCACTCGGGCAGCCTTGAGTCCCTTGGAGAATTTAATGTCGTGCGCAAGAATTCCCTTCCTTTGGCCACTTTTCCCTAGTTGTGAGATGGAATAGGGCGACATGTACTTTACTAATGCAGCAAATAACTACCATCATTGCAAGTAGTGACGAGCATAATAAATCAAGATGTGTGGAATGACAGAACCTTATTTCTGTTGACGTCCAAGTCACAGATTCCGCTAGTCCCATTGGGCTTTGTTGCTTTACAATCATAGTAAGAGGAAATGCTAAATTTCAGAGGTTTGTGAAAATCAATACAGATTCATGAAATCCCTAAATTCTGTCCAAAGATGCCTTAAATTAAGAACCTTTTCCTAAGGGCTCAGTTTTATTCTACCTACTTATACCTACTTCTGATTCTTTTCTGTGCTTGTGCCTTACTTTGTACTTCCTGTCACACATTCTAGAAGTCCCAGGATACTATTATAAACATGCACATCCTTTCTTCTGCATGTTCCCAGCTCTTGTTACAGAATCTAAAAACAGTAGTCTATCACAGTGTCGTGAAGTCCATATGACACGACGCCAGGAGGTAGGCTGTAAAGGGCCTGTGTACTCGCCCAAGCCAGCCATCAAGGGCCCAGGCTCCTTCTGACTTCCTGTCCCACCAAACTGAGCTGCAGTTTTCACCTTTTTTTTTTTTTTTTTACAAGAGGGTTAGGTTACTCTACCTCTAGGTATTGCTTCTGTGATCAGGCAGGAAGAAAGGGGGAAGGATCAAGTTCAAAGGTATGGGCCAGATGAGCTGTTCTTTTTACTAGAAAAACATTAGCTTTTCTGGAAGTTTCACCCAGGAGACTTCCATGTGCAGCTCACTGGCCACTATAGTGTCATCTGACCACACACAGCTGCAAGGGAGTCTGGGGAGGTATGTATTTTAGTGGATACATTGCTGCGCCCAGCAGAATCAGTGGTGAGGAGGAAGGGAGAACAGATACCCATCTCTCTGAGTTGGCCACATCTCCTAAGCCTGGTACTTTCCTCTTCTGGACCGCCACGTGACCTCTCAATCGATTCAAATTCTACTTTTCCTGTCTTCAAGGCCCAACTTCTTCCCCGACATCTTAAGCCCACACTGATCTATACTTCTTACACACAGAATTTTAAGAGTTAGCAGGGGCATCAGAGTCTTTCTAAGGGAGCCCCTCATATTGTTGAAGTGAAGCTCAGAAAATGACTCACCCAAGATCATATTGTAATGGTAGTGATGGCAGCTACACACGAGTGCATGCTCCAGGTATATTACTTAGTTACTTGGCATAAATGACCATTTATCCCTCCCAAATTCCCACTCCCCTGTAAGGTAGCCATCACTTGCATTTTACTTATTAGGAAAGCATGCTTCAGAGATGGTAAGTAATAGAAGGATCCAGTTCTAGAGTGACTCAGCCAGGGTCTAATGCCTGCACCGCTCCCTGACCTTGCTCTGCCTCCCACTCAGGGAGCTTGAAGATGCCTTGAGAACGCAGTCTTCGAATCTTCAAGTCATTGTTCTTTCCACTTAACTTTCTTCTAAGAGAGAGGGCCTATTGCCTCTGTTTTATAGTGCTTTTAGTTGTTCCCGAGTGTTTCTTACTGCCTAAATTAGGTTAAATGTCTTTTTAGGGTGGTATTTACCTCCTAACTGGCATCCTTTCACTCTTCTCCCCTAATCTTCACAGCGTATGTAGTTTGAATGATCTTTTAGAAACATAATTTTGCCATTCCCTCAAGATTCCCTAAGTGCCCTGGTAGAACTAGCAGTTTAGCTGCTGTCTCCCTCTGCAGACAGATCTCACCCCCTGTTTTCCTGCCTCAGTCCCCTAACCAGCCACATGACCATGGTTCAGTCTCCTCTTACTCCTCAGGCGCCTTCCTACCACGGGAACTTTGCACCTGCTCTTGCTGCTGCCTGGTGTTTTCTCTGCTCCCCTCCTGATCTCATGAACTTCCAAGCAGCCCTCAGCCTGGTCCTCATGTCCTCAGGAAGCCACCTCCGGTGTGCCCCTCTGCAGGCTGGCCTCACAGCACAGAACCTTTCCTTGTAGCCCTCACCAGAATTATGACCTTAGGTTTATTTGTATGATTGTTTGATCAGTGGCTCTCTCCTCCACTGGATTAAGTTGAGATCATGTCTGGTAATCTCTTGCATCCAGTCTTTTATCCCCAGTGCCCACTTTCGTGCCTGTTACACAGAAAGTGGTCAGTAAATGTTTGTTGACTTAAAAAAAAAAACTTTTATCCCTCAGCCCCTAGCACAGAACTGAGTGAAAACAAAGGTTTAAAGGGCACAAGTATAGAATAGTGGCGCATGTCACCATAACACAGTATCTTCCAGCACCATTCTAAGACCAGAAATAGTGGTTACTAAGGGCTGGAATGTGGAGGGAGGATAGAAGAGATGTTTAAGGATACAAACTTGTAACAAGTAATACGTAAGTTCTAGAGCTATAATGCACAGTACATGAATATAGACAACAGTATTGTACTACAATAAGATTGCTAAGAGATTAGATCTTAATTATTCTATCGAAAAAGAAATAATTATGTGACTTGATAGAGGTGCTAACTATTGCTATAATGGCAATCATATTACAATATATAAATGTGTCAAATCAACATCATACACCGTAAATTTACACGATATTGTACGCCAAATGTATTTCAATTGCAAAAATAAGATGGACCAAAAAGAACTTATGTAATAGCATCAGTTAAAAAAATGAATTTATTGTTGTAGGATAGATAAGCCTAGCAGTCAGGAGTGGATGTTATATGTACCTTACCTATTTAATTTCAGTACTTAATATCTTCTCCAGATATATCATAATTAAGCTGTTCTTTTTCCATAGCTAAGATCTTAGGCATGTGTGATTCAAATGTGGTTTTTAAAACTGTTCATCTTGAAATCTAGAAATCAGCTGGCAGGTCCTAAATCCATGGAAGATGAGGAAACATGGGCACACATGGCTGCGTGTATAGCTTTAGGGTCAGAAGAGGAAACAGTGTTGCTGAATGACAGCTGGGAAACTGTGGGAGGTAGGAAACCGGAAAAGGAGATTTGAATTGGCTGCATCTTAGGAAGCCTGGACTAGACTGGGTATCTAAGGGAAAAACATGTTCTAAAAATGCAAGATGTAAAAGAAAATGGGGCAATTATGTGAGAATATAAGGGCCCTAAAGGGGAAAAATTGGTCCACTTATTTCCACCTTGAAGAACCTGTAAAAAGGCCTAATTTTCTCCAAAGCCACCAGGCCAGATCTGCTCTTGGACTGAAGAGACAGGAGGTGACAAGTTAGATGTTAAAGCTGGACTTCTAAATGCTCATCCATTTGTATGGAGTTTGACTTCAAACATCTACACATCAAATTAAAGTAGATCTTGCCCCCAGATAGTAGCTGAGCATGTGGTAGTTTGGGTCCCCTCCTCCCCCAGGTGGAGAGGCAGGGACTGCTTCATCTCTTGGGTGGTGGTAGCAGCTGTGACAAATCCGGGGACCCTTCCTTGGGTATCTTTGCCATGTTTTGACCCCACTGTCTATAGACCAATGACAAGCAGCCAGGTACTGGGGTCCCTAGGCCTCACCATGTCAGTGTCACCCCTTGGGCAGTAGCCACTATGGTTCTCATTCCTCCCTGTCACCCTCTCCCACCAGGAATCAGAAGGTGTTTCCTGCCACTACTGGTCGCTGTTTGACGGTCACGCGGGGTCCGGGGCCGCGGTGGTGGCTTCCCGCCTACTGCAGCACCACATCATGGAGCAGCTACAGGACATCGTGGACATTTTGAAGAACTCAGCCGTCCTCCCGCCCACCTGCCTGGGCGAGGAGCCGGAGAACACGCCCGCCAACAGCCGGACTCTGACCCGAGCGGCCTCGCTCCGCGGTGGGGTGGGGGGCCCCGGCTCCCCGAGCACCCCACCCACGCGCTTCTTCACCGAGAAGAAGATTCCTCACGAGTGTCTGGTCATTGGGGCTCTTGAGAGTGCGTTCAAGGAGATGGTAGGTATGGCTAAAGAGTCAGGGGCAAGGGGGGCAGGCAGGCCACTTAAGCCAAATCTTTGCTTCTTGAGGGTTCTCTCCGAAAGGGCCTATCTCTGATCTGTCCACTTATTGCATGGTTCCACTGGGACATCTCTGTTTTATAATATGGTTTCTATTCTCAGTAGAAGGTGGCAGCAAGATAGAGTTCCTGGCATTGAGTGCGAGCCAAAATTAAAAAGATGAAAGGAATGGTGCATGAGGTAATAGGCTTATTAAATAAATGTATGCATTATTGCTTCTCGTTCTGCAGACTCATGTTGATGCCAGCTGGTACAATTCCACTTAATTGAAATGGGCCTGGTTGCCATCTGTTTTAGAAATGTGTATGAATTCCAGGTGTTTCGGGAAACAGCTTTTACTAAAGTGCTCAGAATTGCCCCCCCCCCCTTTTTTTTTTTTACAAATCTGATCTGGGAACAGCCTTTTACCAGATTGGCAATGTGGTTCTCACTGCTTTAAAAAACTGCAGGCCAATACCTGAGAATCGTTTGTTTTACTTGGGAACATAGATTTGTTTGTACATCAAAATTCGAATGTGTCTAATCAAGGCATTCAGCCTCCTTCCCTGTCAGCCCCACTCCGGAGGACACACTCAGGGAGAGAGTGCAGCTGCTCTCAGTGTCCCTTGCTGTCCCTCTGCCTGGTGAGAATGCAAATAGAAGGCCAGCCCCTGCTCTATTCCACACCACCCTCTTCCTTCTCTGAGCACTTTCTACTGAGGCAATATTTGGGTTCCAAAGATGTTCTCTCCTGAGCAAGCAGCAACCTGCATGCAGATTAAGAGTAAGAGATATATAAAGATATTATAAGGACTTGAGTAAGGTGAGGGGGCAGTAATGTCCTTAAAACCTGGTGGTTAAAAAAGGATGACAAGCTTCTAAGTGAAGCAAAAGCAGCTAGAAGCATCTCCTCAGAATTGAGTGTATATCCCGGTGTCTCCTGACGTCAGGTCGTGTGCTAATGAGAGGAGAAAAGTAATATTACACAGTTAATATATTCACACTTCAAACTTATACCCTTTCCTCACTTTAGCTCTTCTTTGGTCCCAGTATCTCTCTCCTTGTCACAGAGATAATATTTACCCTTTGAATAGCAGGTGGTTTAAAATGCACCTGTATCTCAGGGGTATCTAGTAGCCTTCAGTCCCAGGAAAAATAGCAGGAGGTTGGAAAAGATTATTTAGGAAAAAAGAAGTCAAGATAATAAAATTGATTCCTACTCAAGTTTGGTATCATATCAAATCTAAGTCTCCAGCTATCATAGAAACTCTCTGATGTAAATAAGTGTTTCTGGACATCAGTGTTCAGAATGCTAAATATTTAACTGAGGTAAAAATTTGGCAGTGGGCTTATCCCCCTAATGACAGAAAAGTGAAAAACAAAAAGGAACTGTGGGGTCTTCATTTTCTTCAGTAATTGCTAGTATAGGACGTCTTTTACTTGGTACCTCTGTATTCTCAATTTTATCTACTAGAAGCCAATGTCACATTGACTCAGGCTTCCTCAAGGGTTCTCAGGCTGTTCTTGCCCATTAATGGCTCAGGGTTACTAGCAACAACTATATTTGAAATAAGAGGCTCATTCTTGTCTTTCATATTTTTTTCGGCTTTTAATCAGCTAGTTCATTACCTGAATTTTTTCTTGGAAATTTAGTTGCCAATGAAAAAAATCCTTTCTTTTTCCTGTGTAATTCACTTAATCAATAAATATTTGTTGAGAACTAACTGTATGTCAGGACTGATTGGAAAAAGGACATTGACCAAATTAGGCAAAGCTGGTATTAAATAAGTAAGATATACATGGGAAGGACCTTTAGAAGTGAAACGTAGGGTGAAGTAGGAGTCTCATAAAGAGGCAGAGCGGAAGTTTCCCTGGAGAAGTGGTGCTCAGTGCAGGGGGTTGGGGGTAGGAGCAAAGCAGATAGAACTTGAGAGGCTGGGAGTATGTTCTGGGCAGAGGAAACTGTTAGCGGGAAGAACCACATCAAAGAGAGAACCCAGATGGGCCACAGGCAGCAAGCCGATGTCTACCATGGTTAGGAGATGATTTCAAAGGTAAGAATGGTGTGAGGTGAACTGGAGGGGCAGTCTGGAATCCACCTGTGGAGAACCTGGTGTGCCACATCATGAATTTTTGGCTTTAAGCCTGTCTCTTTAATCCATCCCACCCGACAGCTTCGTCTTCACTCTTTTAGGCCCCCATATGCCAAGAGACCCACCTGGACTTCACACCACGTGCTTGGCCTTATGTGACATACTCATCTGAATTCTTTGGTTCTCATGGTGCTTGGTGGAGTGTCCCTACCTCCTGCCTAGCTGGCGACTGAACCAGCTGATGCCTGTTGGCCCAGAATAATTATTAATACTGTCTCCTTTTACTCTCAAAAGTGTCCCTGTTTGGATGATGCCTTATGTTTACCCTAATTACAAATAGATACTCATTTTTTCTCTTTGCTTCATCAGGGAATTCAGGAAAAAACCTACTCCAGTGTCATAGAAACAAGTGCCTGTCTTAACCATTGAATTGCTTGGGGTGAGCTTCACAAGTGACAACTCAGAAATTATACAGCATGCTCTCAATGCCCTGGAAGCCCATTGCTGGCTCATATAAATGCTTTTTCTTTCCTGCCCCTTTCAATATTAGGTTTTCTAGAGTCATTGTTTCAAGGTAAACTTTGATTTTTTGAAATGCCCGACATGCAGTTGATGTCCTTATCTTGTTGGCCTGATCTTGGTAGCTCTCTCTCAGGCCTTTCCGAGAGGATCAGATTTGGAATTTCATGCCATTCATAGTTTTGTCTGTCACAAAGCCTGCTACTTTCTAGCTTTCCTGTTCCTAGGTGTTCTTTAGACCTTACAGGTTTTATGCCATTCTAATCCTCTACACAGGAAAATTCAGTATTAAATAAGATTCAGTCATTTCAGCTTTGTGGCTCTCTTGCTTTCTCCCTCACTTTTAATCCCTAAAAATTTCCCAAGCCCAGCACCTAAGCCTCAGATTTGCCTCACGGATGACATCTCTGCAGCTACCCTTCCTGAGATTCAGAAAGTAGCTTAATAATATCTTCAAGGCCAAGTTTGCCCTTCACATGGGGTTCGCTTTATTTATGGCAGCTCAGCAACCATAGAATCAGAGGTCTCTGGTCTCTCTCTCTCTCTCTCTCTCTCTCTCTCTCTCTCTCTCTCTCTCTCTCTCTCTCTGCAATGCCCTTCTCAATCACTACTATATATTGAGCTAATACTTTATAACCAGAATTCTTCTAGATACCATAAGGGTCTAGCAGTAAAAGATTACATTTTATATCTTGGGGCATTTATAGTCACACACTATATGAATACACAATACACAATATCTCATTATTTAATGATGTCCCAAGTAACATTAAGATGGGTGGTAGAATGTTGATATCTATCTGAAAAGGTATAATTGGTTAAATGATTCAGAAACACAAGCCAGAATAAATAGTATTTATTTCCAGGAAAAAAAGTAGGTACTAGTAAAAAATATAGACAAATAGAAGTGGGGGAAAAAAAACTTTGAACAAGGGAAGATGATAACAGTTTCATCAAATGCTGTAGGCTTCTTTGAGGGCACTGCTTTTCCTTTCCTCTTGGGTCCTCAGGTTGCCTGGCACAGTATGTGGCTTGTGATGAAGGTCACCTCTGACCGCTGACCTCTAATACTCACTGTGCATGCTTATCAGAGGCAGGTTTGCCCTATGGCCCCTTATTGTATCTTGTCTTAGATCTTCCTTCATAGTGAGAAAGCTGCATAGCCAATTCCTCCCGTGTCCACTGTGGAAAATGAACCGTGGCTTCCTGAAGGACCAGAATTTCAGAACTTTTCGACTTACCTCAGTTGTGCTTCCCAGCAGAGCTTTGTAACAATGCCAGATTTAGCAGCTAAGTTTTGTCACCTGTGGTGTTTAGGCTGTTGCTTGGCCCAAAGACCATAGATGTGAATAAGATAACTGACTTATAAGTCCTGATGTCAGTCTCCTCCCTGCTTCCTGGAGCTACAAAAACAGGATTTCATAGTCAGCATTTGAAAGAAGTCACTTCCATTGCTGGTATAGTTGCAAGAGACCTTTGCCCTCCGAGCATCCAGAACCAAGTGCCACCTACAGGATTTGAGGTCTGGGCACAGGCGGGAGAATCTCAAAATTCTGTCCTATTTCCTTTTCACTGTGGGCATAGATTCTTCACCACAGTGAAGAATGTACTAGGAATTTGGCTGTATTGAGGGAGGAAAAATGACAATATTTTAACTTGTAAAACTACCATACAACTTGTTATTACTGAGTAAATGGCTCAGAAATACTTTTGTTAGTAAAAAACCATATGTTAATACTACGTTGAAAAAGAGGAAGATAAATATAAATCTTATTTATAGTTTAGAAATCCAAGTGTTTTCAAAAATCAACATATTATATTAAATTGTGGACCTGTGTGTCTGTCTGTGTTTAAGCCAGTTTTGTTATTTTTTCGTCTTTGTTTCTGGTATATCAGAAAGTTCCCCCAAGGAATAAGTGTATGATTCCACTGACAGCCAGCAGGTGGCAGTATTAGGCAGTACTGGACTGGTTTTTTTTTTTTTTCCTTCCCCAGTGCCTGGCTGAGAGAGTGGCTTGTTCTCAGAATAAACCAAAATCAGACCCAGATACTAAAACCATGCAGAATCTTATTATTTGTGACTGACACAATTAGCAATGTGTTCAGAACCATGTTTCAACTCAGCTAGGGGGAGCTGCCAAGTCCTATTGAAACTACCCAACACTCACTCCCTTCTGTTGTCTGATATTGCTTTCCTTCTGCAACTTGAAATTGGTAAGGAAACAAAGAATGATCCTGGGGTTGCATCATCTCTGGGATTTTCAAACCAAATTACAACCATCCCGAGCAGTATATTTTCTGTCTTGCAGTTCTTTCCTGCTGAATTAGTCTCACTTGACACACATCTCTTTTTTCCCCACTCTTCTTTGCAACAATAAGGAGAAAATAAAACCCCAAGTCTTAAAAATTGCATCCATTCTTTGATTTAGAGACAAACCTAGCCTTAATGTAATATTTAGACAGACATAACACAGGATAAATCAGTCCTGCTAAGTAGAAAGTAGCCTTGAGAGGTCTGGAGGACTCCTGCTTTGAGCAGATAAATCAATTATCTTGTTAATTGAATCTTATGAGTCATTTAAGTTGATCCTTGTAGACCATACTTGAAAAAGAATGATAGTATGTGCATGGTTTTTGCTCGTTTTTCTAGATTTATGTTCTGGGGTTTGCTGATTTCCTCATTTTAGATAAAATAGTTTAGCAAAATAGTTTAAGCTAAAATGAGGAAGTATTCCAAATTGGTTTTTGTTTAGCACAAAGCAGTAGGCAGTTGTTCACAGGATTTCACAGATTTTTTGAAAAAATACTCAAACCTGAGGGTTTTTAAAAAAATAATAATTATACACCTTTTTGTATTTTTTACCTCGAGTGTGAGAAGCTTAAACTAGTTGGAAAAGTTGAGAGCTTAAAGAAGATAAATAGTTAATTCAATGGTAAATATATCTTTCTTGACTTCATTTATCATGTTTGATCTGGTAGTAAAAGAACCATCCAGATGGTCCTTTAATGTTCCTTTCAGTACTAGGATTTTGTGAAACATCTTTTAAAGAGGAGTAGGTGGTGTAGGAAAAAATAAATTTGCTATTTTGGCTTCTAGGGAGGGGAAGGAGGAGAGATTATTTTTAGAATGTGTTCTAGTTACACCCAGTTTTAGAAGAAATAGAAGAGTGTATTTTAATGTCAGTGAATCCTTCAGGGTGACGAAGTCTGTAGAAACACATCTTTCAAATCCCTGTCACTGCGATTCCAGAGAGCACACATGTACTTAAAGAGTGTGTGTGTGTGTATGAGTACGTACATGTGCCCACACACGCACGTGCATATTACCACACGAATGGGGGTATTGGTGAAAGCATAAACATATTAGCAAAGTTTCTTGGATAAAACGTAGCTAGACTTTAGTCCACTATTTATGTAAAAGTGCTGCCAGATTTAGCATTCCTTATGCTGGGGGAGCTAGAGAGGGAAAGTAGTTGAAACACAGGAAAGATGAAAGAAATGATGAAATCAGATAGGAAAAAATATTGAATCACTATTAATGTAATAGCGAGGGATTGATTGGGTACACTAATGGAATTTTTCCCAAAAAATTAAAGGCAAATATGAACTCTGCCCTAGCAGAAAATCTTAGTGTTGAACACGCTGTCTTGATTTCTTTTTTTAAGGATTAAATGATTTTATAATCAGATTTTCTTGTGGTATAAACCATGATGATGCAGAATAAAGTTGTTTGTCTGAGTCCCAGACTAATTCTCTGCCTTGACGGCCCTTTCACATGGACTCTGAACCATAGCATTCCCCTACTTTTGGATCATACCAGTGATTTAAGTCTGTCAAGAATCATTCATACTCTAGTCAACGTACAGCAGGTAAGCAGTTGGCTGCACAGGGATTTTTAATAAAAATTGTCTTTCATTCAGACTTTAAGTATTCAAACAAATATTGATTCTGGATGTGAAAGGATAGCTTTTGTAGCTAGAGCAGTTCCTTCCAGTATATTAAAAACAATAATATTGGAAGTGGACTCTACCAATTTATATGTTAATTTGGTTAAATGTGTATCATAATATCAACTTTATATTATTTAAATGCAAAAAAAATTAAGTCCACCCACAAACTCTTCTGTGAATAGAATTGTTGGTTCTGTTTCATGCATTATTTGGGGGTTAAACAGAGAAAACGTCTGACAGCTTGATGCTTTCTTTCTCCTCTCTTTCACTTTGTGACAGTCCTTCCCAGCTGATATCCAGGCCCGTCCTCCCCTTTTATCCTCCAGTCTCCTGCCATCCCTCTGTAGGTTCCGAGAACCGTTTGTTCATTCTTGTCATGTGACTGCATTTTACCTGAAGCATGGGTTCCTGCTGACTTATCATCTCAGTGTACATTTATTTACATCGTGAGCTTTTCATTCATGAATCATAGAAGTTATCCCCATTTCTCTGCATCGGAACAGTGAGGTTAATAATTTGGGTGTGAGGACGAGATGAGATTCTGTAAGTGCTTAGTGTTGTGCCTGCCATCGAGACGTGCTCGGTGAAAGTTGGCCATTGCTGTGTACATGTGTCACTGTTGTGAATTAGTGGAAAGAGGAAGTCAGACCAGAGTTCAGGAGCTTATGTTTTGATCAGTAAGATGGGTTGACTCCTGCCTGCATTGAATAGAGGACATTGTACTTCAAGTCACCTCTCATCTAGTTGTAAAATAAACTATTTACTGGAGACTTTGGGGCTAAAAAACATTAATCAGGTACAAGCAGTTGGCATTATCAGCCTCTCTGTTGTATTTTCCACATGGCAGCTCAGGCAGTCCATACAAAGACTACATTTTCCATAAGCTATGATATTTTTTGAATAGTTGGTTTTATTCTTCTTATTTTTGCCTGATTATATGTTTGCCATCCCTTGTTTCCTGTCTCTTGTCCACAGAATGTCTAGCAGGTGACATTTCCTCTCCAGAAATGCTCATTAGATGGTAGAAAAGCAAGTACGGAAGATTCTCTTGTCCTTTCTCTGAAGCACACACACACCCTAGGGCAGTGTTAAGGAAGCGCGGCTAAGAAAGGCTTCGATGTGAGTTCTTGTACAATCCAGCACTAACTCTGTTTTCTTCCCCAGGACCTGCAGATAGAGCGAGAGAGGAGTTCATACAATATATCTGGTGGCTGCACAGCCCTCATTGTGATTTGCCTTTTGGGGAAGCTGTATGTGGCAAATGCTGGGGATAGCAGGTAAGCGGATTGGCCTCCTGGTTCTTACTAATTCTCATGCCTTCTGATAATTTTTATCTTTAAAAAAAAAATAAATGCTTAGAAATAAAATAATTCTGCTTGGGATTAGATATTGAGAAAGATGAGTCTTCTACATCTGAATAAAAATGCATTTAAAAAGAATTGTCAGGCTGGTATGAAAAGGCAAAGGCAGTCTTCTTGTCCACAGTAGCCATTTGCATATATACCTGTGATTAGTCTAAACCAGTAGTATCCGGTTGTTCTTTGACTTCAGAACCTGATTTTTAATGAAAGCTTAGCAGAGGCATCACATCTGAGAATGACAGGGAGGGAGGAAAGGAATGAAGTGGGTGTTTGAAGGAGACTCAGGAGGACATGCCAGCTGGTTCCACTTCTGCTCAGTGACTTTGCACTGTCCCCTCCCAGAATCCCAGGAGTTTCTCCTTTTGTGCGCATGCCCTTAGAGACTGCCTTCTCCTCTCTTCCGGGTTCGACTGAAAGGAATTTGACCAAGAGATTCTGATTAATCCTTACTCTATCCAGCATTACCAGGAGTAAGATAAACTTGTGTTTTAATTTTATTTGAAATAACTACAGCGTCCTCACTTACGTGTGGGTAATTTTTAAAATGTAGACTTTGTGAAAATAAGTATTATATTCTAATACATAAAATATTGTAATCTAATATGTATTACACACTTCTCTGCCCCTTATTAGCAAAAGATGTTGGCTTTATAGCAGGATTTTTTGCTAAAAACTGACTCTTTCTTCTGAAAGCCATCCAAGTGTACTGGACTCTAACCACGATGTTCTCAGAGAATGAGTGAATTCCTCTGCAGGCTGCTGTCTTCGGATATTCTCATTCCTCTGTCTCCTTCCTCTAGGTCACATGCCTCTTCTCAGCAGTCCTGCTTTCTCTGGCCTTCCTCCCCTCCTCCATCCCTTTCCTACCCTGCCCTGCCTCTATCAGGTTGCTGGTGCCTCTGTGTCCTGGAAGACCAACTTCCTCAGGCAATCAAGGAGTTCTCCTTAGTTTTTACAAAGTTTTAAGCATGTTGCTTAACACAGGGATACATTCTGAGAAAGAAATGCGTCATTAAGTGATTTCATTGTTGTGTGAACATCATAGACTATACTCACACACACTTGAGTGGTATAGTCGACTACACACCTAAGCTATATGGTATAATCTTGTTGTAATAACCACTGTTGTATAGGTGGTCTGTTGTTGACTGAAACGTGGTAATGCGGCCGTGACTATACTTTCATTTACAAAGGAGGAGAGCCTGAGGGAGTCTCCATTCCCGTTAATTTAGCATCCTTTCCCAGTCTTGCCACAAAAGATCTTGGAGACTAAAGGAGAGAAAATTGCCAAAGCAGCAATATTTGGGGTTTGAAGTTTGATGTTTTTGAAGGTCTGTTTATTTTTAGAGTGGATTTCTATTCTACTCTATAAGATATCTCAGTTTCAATATAAAATTTTGCCAGGCAAATGGAAATGTGTATAAGATGCCACGTTTATCCCACAGCTTCTATTCCCTAGTGTTGTATCAGTGTCCTTCCTGGCAAGAGACAGACTCCAATCAGATGTGCCAGCTAAAGGAGAAGTGACAGGGAACCAGCTTGGAGCGGTGGGGCCATGAAGGCGTTTACCACCTCAGGCCTGCAGGGACCAGGGAGCAAATGCTACAGCAGAGCCAGGAGAGCGGGGCCACTGGTGAGAGTCTCTGGGCAGGAATTATAGGAGAGAATAGGAAGAAATACTCTGACTTCTCTCTCTTCTCATTCCCCTATCTCTTGCCAAGGCTTCCCATTGAATGAGCCCAGCTGGAAGCCAGGTGACATGTAGCCCAGGTTATACAGGTCACAAAGGTCAGCCAGCCAGGGCACAGACACTGGCCAAGACCTCTTCTCTGGGCCCGGGGCAAGCAGAGAATAACCAGCACATCTGCTACTCCTTCTTTCTTTCACTGTCTCCAGAGTTTGAGCATCTAAAAATAAAAATTCTCAGTCTTCAGGGGCCTTTAAGACACAGACTGAGGAGCCTGCCTCTGGGCCTCTTGTTCTGTTCTGAGTAAGACCAAATCGGTGATTCAGCTGTTGCACTCATGTTCACCTTTTGTCTTTGTGTCTAGTTCCAAGTCCTCTGAAATGAGTTTGCTTTCCTAGCCCTTCCAGTGACTGTGACTTGAACTCCTTCCTCCCTAGGGATAGGCCCACCCTTCATCTCAGGGAAGCGCCTCTCACCAGATAACCCCAGACTCAGAAGATTACCAAGCTTCTGTGCCCAGAATACCTTTTATGTTGGGTTATTCTTTTCATAAAAGCAACTCCTCCTCAACATCTTCCCCCGCCCCCACCATTTTGGAACATCTTTCAAAGCTCTAAGCAACTTACCAGAGCCATGCACCCAGCCAGGCCTCCTGATCCTGCTTCCTGGAAGCATCAGGCCCCTGTCCAGCATCTGCCAGTTCCCATAACCTGTCAATATTCATCTTCTGGGCTCTTGCCCCTCCTTTTTAAGTGCCAATTTCTAGACCAGATCTTGATTTCCTCATTTACAAAAATAATGGTAGACATTGGACTAAATCTCTAAAATTGCTGGCATTCTAACAATAATCCTATGAGGAGTGACATTTTTAGAAAGTAAAGTGGTGCTATAAAGCTTGATCTTTTTGTTATTTTATCTTTCTTAGAGTCAGCTTTTGAAATTTTAGTATAACTGAGGTTCCCATCTTCCTCAATGTCCATAAAAGTATGATGTTTTACATGTTACTCCCAATAATTTGAAAAGCCCAACAAGCATTTTTATCCTTATTAAAACTGTAAAGCGCCAAAAAAATCTTATCCAATGATAAAATAGTGTCTCTAAAACCTAATAGGCTTAATTACATTTATAGTGTTCTGGCCCCAGTATTCAGATATGAATTTGGGGTTTTATGGCTGATTTGGTCAGGTTTGCCGTTCACATACGGCTTTGTGCCATCTAGAAACCTAAGAGCAATCTGGGTTGGTGTTTGTATGCAAAGGATAACTTATAG